>JAFIRS010001650.1:0-317940 GCA_018342105.1 Gonioctena quinquepunctata
AAAAAATGTGATGCTCCAAATATATTACTTCTACACTTAATGTTATTTTTTAATGGAGAAATATCTATATTCAACATAAAATCACTATATCCTAACTATTAACATATAAACAATATTATCATTTAATGTAGTTGAATTCTACTAGAGGTCGAGTTCTCAAACTCCCTGCTACTTGTGGACTCTGACCCAAATATGTTATTGTATATTTGAAATCTGAAGCATTTATGCAACTGATATCGTCCGCATTGAATTCATCGAAATACTTTTTGACAACCATGAATTATGAATAAAGTATCATAATAATCAAGTAAGGTCATAAGAATAGATCTCCCATATCGGATTATACAAATCGTCATACCAAATATGCTGAAAGCTTTACCGATGGGTAATGATGATATTGGTCTTTGTTCAAAAGCTCCCACCCTCTTTTCAATTATTGAAGAATTGATTCTCTTCAAATCCACAACTTTTGGAAGAAAAGACAGTAAGACTGTATGAAAAAATATAGATTATTTCACCTTATAAAAAATACACTCACTGAATTGAGAAACTTCTCGTACTCTGTATTCACTCTGATGACATTATCTAACATCTGATTTCTCATCAACGACTCCACACATTTTTATAGAGAAATCCCACCCCATTTCCAGTAGATGGGAGTGTGACGGTCATTGCGCACTTGACCATCAACACACTCATCAATACTCCTAGTTCATTCTTAGCTCTCTCACAGGATAAATGTCCTCCTCGCTTGGAGAGTGTAAGGATTCATGAAGGTCATAACTACACAGAATATGTATGCCTACACCACAACTTTAGTCAAGGTCAAACAAATATCGAGATCAAATCTTTAGGTTGCCGAAACAATCCCAACATCAAAACTCAAGGTCAAATCTCAAAGTCAAAACTTAATGTTATGAATCTCAAGGTCAAACTCAAGGTCAAAACTGTAGTCGAATCTCAAAGTCGACCAAACCCAATGTCAAAACTCAATGACAAATCTCAAAGTCAAATCTCAAGGTCAAACACACACACATTGCACACCTGCAACTATTCAAGGTCACACGTGACGTCATAGTGTAAAAATCATTTTTCGTCGCCCAACAGAGGGGTGAAATTTAAGACATAAATTTTGGGTTTTGCGAGAAATAACCATGTGCAATGTTATTCCAAAACTACTGTAAAAAATGCCGCAAGACCATCCTGGGAGAACTGGAAAAGGGATCGCTTTTTTTTCTTCAAAACCAGAGTAGATAAGGAGCGTAGTGAATCGCGCCTAACTTGGAAATTTAACTTTAACTGCTTTGGGAAAAACAACACAGACAGACCTCTCTTCGTTTCAAATCCGGTGGTGAGTAGGCTTTTCAACGTCTACCACCATTGACAAGACTGGTTTTTCTGAAAAACTCCCAATCTTTCGTGAGAATGCTGCAAGAGCTTCTTCGTTTTACATCCGGCGATGTGTGAACTTTTCAATGCCTACCACCAGTGGCAACTCATTAAAAAACATCAGTAAACTCCCTAATCAACGCTATTAACTCGACCGTGTCCTCCTCCGACAACTGATGATTCTCAACCTCTAGGAGTGGGAACTTTTTGAGGGAGAATAAATCTCCTCGGCTCAAAAAATGGTTTGCCTCGGTCTTTTGCCAACGTAGATGGTTCTTATTTGTAAGTCAACCTTTGAGTCATTTGCCGCCAGCCAAGGCCAGAAGGAGACCCTCGAGAAGATCATCCACCACTTGCACTGTTACGGCGTAGGTGACTCACCTATCTGTACATCTACGACAGTTTGTCCGGTGCTATATGTCCACTCCGGTACAAGCAAGTTTCAATTAAGGGTGTCACTTCTGAAGTATATATCTCCCAATTGTTGGGCAACAAATCTCGTCGCTAAAGGCTTAGCAAACTACCACCATCCACGAGTGCCCTAGCTCGACTTCCACAAATCTCCACTTTGATGCTTGGAATTCCTCCATGACATCCAATGATGGAATTATTGAACACAGATTCATCTAGAGTATTCTGATATCGATTTGGAAAAAATGCTTCAGTGTGTTCCTCAAACGAGACCTCACTACCCATAAGGTTATCCCTATGTAATCCATTTTCAATTTCGATACCAGTGTTTGTGCCATGATCATCTGAAATTCCAAGAGTATTACCCGACTTTTGCGAATTGGAGCTGCCAAGCAGGCTCTCACAATTCTCCTGAAACTGTTCGGCCCCGGTACCAGCCAGTCCTGAACTTCCATTGGTGGCCCATCAGCCCGTGGTCGTGGCGGCACAAACACTTCCTGTGTTTGGGTCCACGCACCGGGGCTGGCACTCACCGCTTCTTTCGGTAGCCCAGCTGCACGTCACAAACACCTCCTGTGTTTGGGTTCGTTCACCGGAGGTGGCACTCACCATTTCGACGTCCGCGACGCCTCCCCTAATACCCGCTAGTTGCGAATTATCCTGCACAGGCCTTTCAGTTGTATCCTGCAACTGTAAATGGCCCTGTGGAGGTTCACCAACCGCATCCGAGCCCGCATCTGCGGTCACTCAGGAATTATTACTAGCTATGCTTGAAAGAGGACATTTTTACATTGGCTTAACTGCCGGAATATCAAATCCAAAAATTGAATTATCGATACCAGAAAACTCGGTTGAATCGCCAACCTGGCGTGCCACACTATTCTGTACACTCTGTACATAGTCATGACACCGAATCTTATCATCAATAGGAGAAGCACCCCGTACGACGCCGAATCCCCAGTTGAAAAACTCCCTATATTTCTCCTGGTCCTGAGTTTTGATAGATCAATATTCGCCTTTCCTTAGGACACTCCATTAACGATTTTCTTATTCACTGTTTTCCATGTGAAATTTGAGCTTCAATTTGGCAAGCTGGGCTTGTTAAAAAATTCTGGAAACTGGAATTCCTATCCTAAGGACTCTCCATCAACGATTTCCTTTACCCCTATTTTTCATGTGAAATTTCATCTATACAATTTCGCAAGCTAGGTTGCTAATTAATTCTCACAAGAGGAATCTGATTCCAAAAAATTAGTATTTCAAATTTTAGAAATATTATGCAGATCACACGTTCCGATTCGAGCGATCACTGAAGAATGAAAAATTTGCTTGTTTTCTCGAGGAAGCATAATTTGTCGAACTTCGCGTTTTTCGTTTTTGTTTTTCGTCACAACCTGAGTAGGAGATTTAAGCCAGTTCTGGGTCTCCCCCCACTACTATGACGTCACTTAACCTTGAAAGTGGCAGGTCCTAGAGTGTGTCTGTGACCTTGACCGGTTGCTGTTTGACATTAGGAAATGCATTGTATTTCACGGTGACCCATTCACAGGAGTTCACTCTGACGTTCTAGTTTGCATCATCGTCCCTCGCATGCAACTCAACAAGGTGGATGGCCTTCGACTATGGCCATGAGTGGTTGGTGATCTTGACTTTGGGGTATCGTATACATTGTATGTCAAGGTGACCTCAGTTTTTCCTTCGCCATGAGGGACTCTGTGTAACGTTCCAGTATGAAGCATCACACCTGCTTGCAGCTCACCAAGGTCGAGTGGGTGGATCCAAACGGACCTTCATATTCATCTTTTCATATAGAGTGTCCCCTATGGAAATGCGTGAAGTCATTGTTGAGAAATCAGAAGCTGAATATATTCATTAGAGATCATTATAGTAAGTCAAAAAATAGCTTGTCACGTTGACACGTACAATTTTCTGCTCCTTAACTTTTGGCGAATTGTTCGGTGATTCTTCATCTTGTGCGGAGTTTTTCTGGATAATAGTGACCTGTGATTCTATCACTTACATATAATCGAAGTTCAACTCCAAAAAGTTCCAAAAACTCAACTGTAAAACCAAGCAGAGACTGCGTCCAGCAAGGAAGATGTTATGCAGGGTATCTGCTTTCTTGGGAGGCAGATCTTCTGAAAGTGTTGTTCTTATCGCTTTCAAGCTTAAATGTGGATATTAGAAAAACACCAATGTTTAATGCAGCCATTGAGAAAAAAGTGCTGAAGAGATGCAACGAAATGGAGCCTCAGTGCATGGAAAGAAACATTCCCGGCTCTACCTCCTCGATTGTTCGGTGTGAGCGGGGCTAGTACTTCGAACTTACATATTTCCAATAAATTTGAGATTTTGAAAAATGTCAATGACATTGCCATGTGTTGACGAAATTTCTTATAGTGCGATGAGAATTCCGCCAAACTTTCTCGACCTTCTACTATCGCGGTCAATGTAGTAAATCAGGCGAAAAATCAGGAAACAAGGTTCCAAATCCAAAATTAACTGAAAATGATCACATTAGTGGAGGGGCTCCACCCCAAAATTCCAATTCGGCGAATCAAACTGAAAAAGAGACTTCTCCCATTACCATCAGGAAAAATGGTTATCTATTAACAAATTTAATAATGACAATTCGATCAAAATTTCAAAACCCTCTAAAACCGTTGCTGATGGAATCGACATTTTCTGTTCATCGTCTGATGACTATAGAAAGCTTTCAAAATTCCTTTTCGACCAAAACATGCCTCATCATACTTATACGTTACCAGATGACAAGAAACTGAGGATTGTCTTTGAGGGCGATCCTCAGTTTCTGGAAACTGAGGACATTAAAGCAGCTGACTTAGCCGAGCAGGGCTTCACCCCTGAGTCGGTGATTCGTGTTAAAAAATAAGATAAAGACAAAACAAAGCTACCCATGATTTTAGTTATCATCGACAAGGGTATGCACGACATATAGCAAGTAAATTCTATTCTAAATATCTTCCTCTACTCAGAGCCACAAATGCCCAGAAATTGTTGGACAATGTCACCGATGCCAGGGCGGAGGTTCTGTTCGGGCTAGTCAGCCAAAAATTATTATTTCGGCTCTTGATCAGATGGGGGCTCTATTCGGTCAATTTGCTGCCTTAGCACAGCAATTTCCACTCGAGTTCAACAATTAATGCCAGTGCAACGTCCGAGGTTCATCAAGACAGTGAGTTGGAATTGTAATGCTTTCCTTGAAAAAACACTTGAATTTCAACATTTTCTGAAAGAAAATAACATCAAAATTGCTTTCATTCAAGAAACACATTTACACAGGGAAATCGTAAGAGTTTCCAACTCTAAAGGACAGAGTTGGGCGTCGGGGAGGGGGCGTTGCCATTATGCCAAAACGTTCACTTTGACACGCCCAATTTGCCATTCCCATTGATGATGCTCACGGTATGGAAGCTGTGGGTATTACTTTGGAAACGAGGAATGGTTCATTTAGACTAATTTCAGCGTATTCACCATAGACAAATTAAAAATGAAGAGACTGTTTGAAACATTGGCGATCTTGACCACCAAGTTTTTGGTACGGCCAGTCGCGCATGGAGGCGCTGCCCGCAATCAACAGACGACTGACATGATAATTTTCCAATTTCGACATTTGTCAGAAAATGACAAACCACGTAATAATTTCAGAATAATTCTACTGTTAATTGTCATCGAAAAATTAATTATAGAAATTATACTATGGACTTGAATTATGAACCCAACGTCGAAAATGGAATGTTTTGTTATTCGAGTTGACGCTGAAATTCCTCGAAATATTCTTTCACAAGGTAAAATATAAGATGCTTTTCACAAACTGATACTTATATCCATCCATCAGTTGCAGAAATTTTTTCACAAACTGATACTTATTTCCGTTCATCAGTTTCCATTTCCTATCACCATTTGAGGAAGTACGAAGATTATCATCAAACTGGAGTATTTGTTAAGTATACCTACTCGTTCTCCTTTGTGCTAATTAATGAACAAAATTATTGAAGGTTTGTTGTAAATGTAATTTGTTTTTATTTCGGTTGATTTGATGAAGACTGAAGAATATTTTTAATTTTGTTGTTTTTCTGAGTTTTATTATTGTTTTGTCTGTAGTTGTACCTTGTCCTAGATACAATAAAATGTGTTTTTATAGTTTTCAACTTATTATTATTCTTTAATAAGATCTTTAATTTTGTTCTCGATATCATGAAATAAAGATTTACTTTGAAACTTTATTTTAACCACGAACGAACTAACAGATTCTACGAATCGATTACTGTATATATTTTATTAGTGATCGATTTGCCATTCCTGTATTTCATATGATACAACCATTCATATGGAATAAAAGAATGGCAAATCGATCACTTATAAAATATATACCATATCAATCATATAAAAGTAACACATTTGAAAAACCCGCCTTATCTCAATCGGTTTTACCAACTGTACTTAGTTCGGCCAGTTGCGAGATATGTCGCCACTGTCTGAACGTGGTGCCAACTTTTACTGCAGGTTTGACAACTCTCTTTATTTTTAGTTTCTCTATGGTATTCACACACACACACTACATGATGAGGAGCTTGACGTACTTTTGATGCGGACAGATCGTCCTAACATTGTGGCAGGTCATGTTAACGCTAAGCATATACAATGAAACCAAATACAAATAAAAGTGAAAGGGTGCTGGAGCGTCATAGTGACAGATATAATAACCAAGTGGTTGCTCCAGATGAGCCGACGAATTATGGTAACTTCAGACCTGATGTACATGACATCGTGTTAGTTAGAAATGTCACTTGGACCTGGGACACGTTCTGTCAGAGATGGACTCGGATCACAATCCGGTGATTTTCACCATGGGAGATGATCCGCCGCCCCAGGTAAATCGCATGCGTACGAGAATAGACTGGGAGAGATTCCAATCCCCACTAGAATTGGAGAACACTATAGGCTTGCCATAAAAAGCGCGTTAGAATATTCGAAACAACTTTGGAAAACCGCTAAGAATATTAAAGTCAAGCGCCAAGATCTACCCCCTATTCATGGTGAGTTCGGAGTGGTTTATGATGCCGATTCTAAAGCACGTGTCTTTGCGCATACAATAGAGCAGCATTTTGTTATACTCTTGGAATGCCTGACCGGGATGACATTCGTCCAGCTACCATGGACGAGCTTAAAGCGTACATAAATGGATTAGATCCCAAAAAAGCACCTGGTTATGATGGAATTTCTAATTATACAATTAGAAAATTTCCTGAAAACCAGGTGCAGTCACTTTCAAAATATTAATAATAACTCGTTACGCCTTAGGTGGTTTCCTCTTAGGTGGAGGCATGCCATGGTGGTTATGATTCCTAAGATTGGACTTGCTGAAAGTTGTATTGCTGTAAAAATTCGTCAAAACCCTCATATTTTTATTGGGTATTGACAACTTTCTTATTTCAATTTTTTTTAAGAAAAAAATAAATAAAAAAAAAACTATTCTGCCGATGTCACCAGTTGTACAAGTTGTAGCTATTGTTAGACCATACTATTTGTTTTTATAAACAAATATCGGAAAAAATATATAATTAAATTCTTATTTTACTCAGAGAAATGTATACAATACTTCTTCAATACAATACAATACTGGTCAATACTGGTTACAATACTGGTCAATAGTGTAAAAGTAGTCAATAATATACCGTACTAAATAAATTATTCATACTTACTAACACTATCTCTGATGTCCCATATAGTCACACTATCTGTTTTTTTTTGTTTCTAATAAGACCAAAAGAATACATATAATATTTTGAATATTATACGGGCAGCTGTCACCAGCGGAATGGCCAAAAATAGATTTTTCGACACATTCCACAAATTTTGAAAATAATTTAATTCACCAGATTTTGAAAAATGCTTGTAAGGCACTGCTTAATATTAGTCACCTGTCCTTCAGGACAATGAATTCGGCTACGGCTTACATGCGAGGTCTTCTTTTGAACAACTTCTCTTTTCCAATGAATATTTTTTCCCCTCAAATAAAATTTTTCTGAATATGAAATATATATATATATATATATATATATATATATATACGTTTCTTCTCAAATAAAATAACTTTTACATTGAATTCAAATTACCTTTGGCTTACTCTATTTTCAAATAATACACGAAATAAATTTAATACTTCTAACGAATAAAAGCACAAAAAAAAAATAACATCGTCAAGACTTTCCTGATAAATCCTCAGAAATATTTTTCTATGAGATTTCATGTGGTATTTTTGGCAGGGTATATACTAGAGCAGTGAAAAGGCAATGAATTTCGTTTTAGAGATATTAAGACTCAAACCAGGCAACACAATGAGCTCCTAAAGATATCTGCGAGTTGTACAGCTTATTCTTATATATTAAAAAAGAAAAAACACGATCTCAATTAAAAATTGGAAAACAATTTTTTTCAGAATAAAAAAAAAATCTACGATTAAAAATTGAAGTTACTTTTTGTAATATCTAACAAAAAACAACTACTTCCCAGCCACTATATGGCATGCTGGACATTGAGATTATCTGATATATAGAATCCATATCATATATATATAAATATATATATATATATATATATATATATATATATATATATATATATATATATATATATATATATATATATATATATATATATATATATATATATTAGGTGATTGGTATTTGGGTTATGCAGCAGGCCGATAAGTGTACTCTTTCACACGGATTCCAAGCTTTCGATATTATTACAAATGGTTTTTACAATTCACAACGGAATTCTTCATTTTTTCACTGCTTATATAATCAATCGAAATTTTTTTTAAAGAATAATCCAAACTTAATTGTTACCAAGTCAGACAAGGGCAATGTAACTGTAGTTATGAATAGAGATCAATATATGGCGATATCAAATGATCTCATAGTGAGCAACGAATCATACATTGAGCTTCGTTCTGATCCAACCTCATCTATTCAATCGAATAGTAACAAATTAATAAAATTAGCTCATATGAATGATAAAATCGATGAGATACTAAGAAAGAAATTAACGTCGTACAATTCAGTTTCACCAAAATTTTATTCACTTCCAAAAATACACAAACCGATAAGGTCTGGTCGGCCAATAGTGGCTTCAATAGGAGCACCCATAGAAGCTATTTAATCTTTTCTTAATGACATATTTACAAAATCATATGACTTTGATAACGAATATCACATTAAGGATTCTTTTCAAGTAAACAGTATTCAATAAACTTAAACTACCAAATAATTTTGTACTAGCGAGCCTAGATGTGGTTTCTCTGTTTAGCAATGTGTACTTACAGTCTTGCCTAAGAGCAATAGATAATAAGTGGAGCGTCATCAGTGGTTTTTGCAATTTGACGAAAGACACTTTTATAAATTTAATTACCTTCCTTTTCAATAATACATATTTCACATTCAATAATATATATTATAAACAAACATTTGGTACCCCAATGGGTGCAAAAATGAGCCCGGTACTGGCAGCATATGTTATGGATGATTTGTTAGACAAGGTCACATATGTTCTCCCATACAAACCACCCTTCCTTGAAAAATATGTTGATGATATTATTATAGCAATACCTAGAGATTCCGTTGATGAAACATTGTTCATCTTCAATAGCTACGACCCACACATACAATTTACAATAGAAAGAGAGAATGAATATAATAGCGCGCCTTTTCTAGATACGTTATTCATCAGATCACCAGATCACTCATCGATTGGTATAGAAAACCAATGAGCTCTGGCCGTTATATCAATTATTGGTCGTATCACAAACAGAGCATGGAGGCCAATCTAATCCAACAGATGAAAACAAGAGTAATCCGGATATCTGACAGTTCCTTTCACAATAAGAATCTCAACATTATTTACAACCTATTCATACAGAATGCATATCCTGCCTCTTTCCTTGAGAATATTTTATATAATACTTAATACTTCATCCATAGAAGACATAACCAATGCTCATCTCATTAATGCACCATCAATTCCACCAGTCAATATGCAAATTGCAGACCCCTCTCTTACATATTTTTATTCCTCTTTACCTTTTATCAAAGATATCACATCTAGACTGTCCAGAACCTTCAAGTCTTTTTCAGAAAACATTAAAATAGCTAACACAAATGTTTTACCTCTTAGTATAATTATTTCAAAATTGAAAGACAAGACCAGCTGTTCGGATGTAGTTTACTGTATACCGTGTCAACACTGTGATAAACAGTACATAGGACAAACGTCCAGACAGTTGAAGACAGTTGAAGGACCACATCACCGCACACAAAAGTGACAGTAGACTGCACCCGGAGAGATGTGCACTGAGTGAGCATGTCTATAAGGAACGACATTGTATGGATTATAACTCAGTTTAAATTTTATCCAACGAAAGAAGCACTACCAAGAGACTCTTTTTAGAGATGGTTCACATTTCACAGGCAGAAAATCCTCTAAATAAAAAAAAAGATTTAAATTATTTGAGTGAGATTTACTCTTATTTAATTTTTGTAGACAATCTTAATGTGAGGGAGAATCAGCAGATTACCCCCATGAATGCAAATAACATAGTTTGATTATTTCAATCCACATCAATCTTATATTCACACATCTAAATTCATTTTGATAGTCAATTAACTTTTATTTAAATCTATATATGGAAATAGTCCATGCCATTGTAAAATTCACTTGGTAACACTACTTCATTCCCAGTGGTCTATGGTATCTATTGTGTCAGTCTATTTGAGAATTAATTCAGTCACATGTCTAGTTGACAGCCCTTCCAAAGAAAAACACGATCCAAAAGTCTCAACTCAATAATACATTGTTTACATATGTAATGTGGATTGTGGTTGATTCCTGTGAGTTTTTGTTATTAATTTTAACATCATCGCCGCATGTAAGTTATAACTGTATTGTTTTTCTTTATTATATATTCATATGTGTCTTCCTACTTTGTAGCATCCCTGATGATGATAATAAATATTATCGAAAGCTTGGAATCCGTGTAAAAGAGTACACTTATTGGCCTGCTGCATAACCCAAATACCAATCACTTAATTCGTATCTAGTCAGCAAATAAAACTACAAACTATGTATATATTTGAAATAGTTTTCTTGAATCCTTCCTGTATTTTTATTTTTCGTAGAGTGTCTTGGGTTATTGGATTCGACAATTATTGAGACATTTATATTGGTGAAGACGTTCCGTCCCGGGCCTGGGACTTCTTCAGTTTAATTTTTTTCATGTTATATAATTCTATAATAGAAATTTAAATTACAAATTTCAGTTTTTTTTGACAAGAACAATTTTGTGGGTTTGTATGAAAACATATCATTATTGATATGGGGGTACGTACCTGAGTGACATGTAGAGGTCAATTTAGATTAAAATTATTTTTCTTATTTTTTTGAATTTTTCCACATAATGGAGGCATATCAACATGTTACATGTGCACGTTGTTTCTATAAGGAAGTAGGTTGTCGCGATGGCGCTGATTCGAAACATGCGCCGTTTGTGGTGTCGGTATTAAGAATTTGGAGATTGTTTCATCAGCCGTACAAAATTTTGTAAAACAATTAATGAGAAAATACAAGAAAAACTGATGCAAATCATCCATTATACAATATAACCAATAACCAGAGACAAATAGGAGTAGAAATTATCAAGGAAAAACCACTCACCTTCTAAATACAGCCTAAGTCCTATCCGTGACGTTGCCATTAACAAAGGGGGCCTTCCACAGTGGAACTGCAATATCCAATATCCGAGGAGCACTTCCAGGGCTCACAAGAACACTCAAGAGAAAGAATAACAGGTATTTTTAACCCAGAACTTTCGTGGATTTTGATCACTTTTATACACTGTCCTGAACATTATCTTTTATTCATGCTCATAAACTGAGTATAACCTTCAAAACGTATATTCACTCGTTACTTTATTGCACATGAGCAAAGGTTTTGACAACTCCATTTCACTGTTTGATAAAATCAAGTTAGATATCGCAGATAAGGTATTTTTAAGGATTCATTTCAATAAAAGAAATATTATTTGACCATTTTCTGAATTCATTATTTCTGTTTGATCACCTAACCACAAATCTTTCCACAAAACAGTATTTTTGACTTCAAGCAGAGCAACAAGTTGGCACTACTGAATCCTACTTTGAGAACGGAGACACATCATTTTCCATAGGCGTACCGACTGAGCTGGGATACGGTAAAAGAATTCAGGTAAAAGAGTGTTTGAAAAAGGGTAAGAACAACTTAGCCGGATATTCATTATTGTTATGATAGATTTTTTTTCCACAAATTTCAAATAAGAATTAATTATTTAATTCAACGTATTATAACTACTAGCAAATATTTTAATATGATGACTAGTTATCAGTCAAATGAAAATAATAAAAATACCATAATAATAATAAGAACAATAATAATCATCACAATAATTGACGCCCAACGCGGGCCAATAATAATAATAATAATAATTCGAGTCATCATAATAATTGTCGACCAACGCGGGCCAATAATAATAAATATTGGAGTAATCATAATAATATAAATATATATATATATATATACATATATATATATATATATATATATAATATATATATATATATATATATATATATATATATATATATATGTACTCGTGTGGAAAATCGATCGGAACAACGATTTTTGAAAAAAATGAATTTTTGTTCGACGACATCCAACCTGAGATGTCTACCATTATTCGAAAAGATTTATTTGTGATGAAAATGGAATTTTTATCATGCAAACACGTTTACTTTACGAAACTCATGGTGTAAATAATCAATCGCAAGCCTCAAGAGCAAACAGAAATGCTACAAAAACCCCTCGATATAACCCCCGTCTCTTTCAATACATTTTCTTAGTCGGCGCAAACGCCCTCTTTGATTGAAATAGCATGTCAGGGTCGTTTCGTACGGCTTCACAATGTAATGTAATTCTATTCAACAAGGCATCCCTGGTGTGAATAGGTGTAGCGTGAACGAGGCATTTTAGATGCCCCCACAGAAAGAAATCCAATGGACTTAAATCCAGAGACCGCGGTGGCCATGAATATGGCCCAGAAAAATCTGGTTCAGATGGTCCCGCACAATCAAACTGAAATGAGGAGGAGCGCCATCATGCATAAACCACATATCTCTTCGGGTTTGCAATGGAATATGTTCCAAAAGTCTATTCAAATCGTTCTGAATGAACTCCAAATAACGTTCTCCATTCAATCGGTCATGTAGAACGAATGGTCCTATAAGATGGTTTCTCATGATACCAGCCCAAACATTCACGTTGAATTTTCGTTGGTGTTTGGTTTGCAATATCCCATGGGGATTTTCTTCGGCCCATATGTGGAGATTATGAGAGTTGATTACTCCATCTCTACTGAAACCTGCTTCATCAATGAATAAAACTCGAGTAATAAAAGTCATATCCTTTCTTTGTTTACCCATGAACCAATTGGCATATTCCAGTCGTGCTGGAAAATCTTCAGGTGTCATGGCATGTATCTTCTGGATGTTATATGGGTGGAGCAGTTGTTCCCTAATTATTCTATGAATAGTGGACTTGGATGTATGGTACTGTTCTGATAGGTTTCTGATGCTCATTAAAGGATCATCAGCGACAGCTTCCAAAATATTTTCCTCCAATACAACGGTACGCACAGCCCTAGGAGCGCCCTCACCACCTCGTTTTGGCAAAACTGAACCTACAATAATATCGAAATAAAACAACAGGCTCCAATTAATTATCCATTAGACATACCCGTCTCCCTCAAGCTGCGATCGACACGCTCGAACGTTTCTCTAGCCGGTAACGTTCGATTGGGAAAATGCTCGGCATACAGACGACGGGCTTCTGCAGCATTACCAAATGCTCGTCTATACAATGCAAGCATATCTGCATATTCGTTGAATGTAAACTGTTCGGCCATATCAAAACACTTCAAACTGTCCTATTAGAATATTGACAATACAATGACAACGCACCACTCAACAAAACAGAATCGCATTCCACTTGTCATTTTTTATCCACAATAATTTTATTTCTTTCTACATGGTGTTTTTGTCAACATCTGTGGAAGAAATGGAACATAAATTTATTCACCGGATATTTTTCACCTATTCATGTGCAGCCGTTTTTGTAGTTTATTCGTTTGCTTTTTATTAGTTATGTCTTCCGATATGCGTTTTTTCAGCTAAATTTATCTTCGGGTTAAATATTTCTCCCAGGAAATTATACTTATCAGTGAAACTCAACAACATTTAAGCTGTGAATACGAATTTGCAACATCCAAATGTTGAGTTTCATGAGATTCAGATAACACAACACGAAACGTGCTTATTACACGCGTACATACAAAATATGGACTGAATTCGATATTTCATAGTGGAGTAGCTTGTTAGTTAAAAAACATCACGAATCTACATAACTTGATATTTCATTTGAAAAAATATCTACATTGTGAATAAAACTTTCAACTAGGTACTGTACTTTTTGTTTACGACTTTATTCTAGCATTTTTTGTATTATCCCTGTTATAAATGTTGTTGAATTAACGTTAGCATTAGTATTTCTACTGTGAACATTTTTCATTTCAAATAATGGTGGACGATCGGATTTGATGTCGTCGAGTAAAACTGCATTTTTATTAAGAATCGTTGCTCCGATAAACTTTCCACACGAGCACTTTCATTCAGAAAATTGTCAACGTAACCTTATTTTGTAGAAAACTATTGAAAAATTATCTGTCATTTCAAAGTTTTGGGTTTCGGGGGTAGTCCGTTCCTGACTTTGTAGCGAAACAACTGACTCCTGCATGAAAGCTCATCGGAGGAATTCATTTGTTTAGTCAGTCACCAAAATTTAGATTATTTTGAATATTCACTTCGAAAGTTACAAAGAAAAACATTTTTCATTTTGTAACTTTGACGGCCCGTAACTTGGTAACGAAGACTTTTAGGAACAAAAGTTATATAAAGTACTGGTGATATTTTGACCCCATCTATACATTCCCTAGAGGAAAAGAGGAAGTCCAGGGACACCCTGTATATATATATATATATATATATATATATATGTGTGTGTATGTATGTGTATATGTATGTGTGTGTGTATATGTGTATGTATGTATATACACTACTTTTAGGATATTTTTGTACATATTTCACTACCAATATTTTTCATTTTCTTTACTCATAGGACCGAACGAGTTTTGTTATTAATAGTCCAAATTCATCTAAAATTAGTGACGGCGGGGTTTTGGCGTTGCAGATTAAGAATTTTTCATGGATGATTAGAAATAAATAGATGTAAATAATACACACGTCTTGAAAACATTTTTTTCAAGTGCAGTCAAAAGGAAAAAATAATAGATTTAGATGTGTGTCTTAGGTTATACTGTGAGAAACAGATGCAAAAACTTGCCGCCTATGAATACCTAATATTTCTTCAAACTGAAAACATGCGCGGTAAACTTTTGAATCTGTTACACACATAACACCTAATATACTCCGTCACACATCTGAAGAAGTTTTGTTTTCTGTTAGTGCATTTGAATAAAGGGTTTATTTATAAAAAGTTTTTGATTTATTGATTGAATGTTATTTTTGTGGAGGAACAACGTTTCTTGACATTATTTTTTTGGGTAATCTTCCACAGTCTGAAACTGATAATATAATCAGGAAAATCAATAAAAGTGTAGAAGGGCAACTAATGAGTTCACTCTGATAAGTAACGGCGTACAAATTATATTTCTTAAAGAAAAATGATGTTTTATGGTTTTGTTTGTGTTAGTATTGATATTAGTGTGTTTATTGTTCTGAATGATCTTCTTACATCAAACTTATGTCCAGTAGTGATCATGTTGGTGGTACTAATTAATACAAGATCAATACTTACATGAACAAAACCAAAAAACAACGAAAAAAATACCAAAAACTGTGTTTATATAGGTGAAACATCAAGACCATTAGAAGTACCCCAGAATTAACATCGAAATCACATTAAAAATCGACATATAACAATCAAAAATATCAGAACCTCACATCCATTGGCGATCATACGATTGAATGAAATGAAATGCAAATCTTGATGAAAAAACCGCATCAAGAGGGAAGAAAATTCAAAGAAACTGCCTGTATTCTTTTATCCAACAACAACTGCTTCTCAACAAATCGTGTTGAAATGGACCACACATGGTGACCTCTACTTAGGGAGGAAGTGAAAAATGGCGGAATGTTAATAAACTGATTAGAACAACACCCTATATATCAAATCAGCAAATACGTCATATTCAAAACTTTTTGGCAGATCTCAATATACATCCGTCATTCGAAGGTATAGTCTAGAGATGTTTACCTAAGTGAAATGGATTCTTCAAAGGTTGAACTTCATGGTGAGTGGAAAATAGTAAGTGTTCGTCGTGGCTTGGCGAAAACAGTTTTTAAAAAATTACAGAACTTTGGAATTGGAAGAGGTGACTTTTACTTTATTAAACAAAGTTGATGTTTGAACAATGAGTGACAAAATAAGAGTGACGACGCAGCGTCAATAAAACAGTTTTATATAAAGCCTTATCAATATCTGCTGAGTGGACATCTGTCTGGTGGGGGTCGATTAGGGGGCATATATAGGGCATCTGGTTCCTATAACTAGTATATTGTTTTACGAGTGACGAAAGTTACATTTTTGGATGCGAGAGAACAGTTCACCAGTCGAGGCGCAGCCGAGGCTGGTAATGTTCACGAGCTTCAAAAAATGTTTTCGACGAGTGAAACACTATACTTTTTCTACAGCCCTGTTTATATCATGGTTGGTTGGTTGGTTGGTTTAAGGCTGACGAGCCAGAGACAGGGCTGGCACTTAGCTTCCCTTGACACTGCGACCAGCTGGGGTCTATTGTATCACTCTGTCGTCAGTGGTTCCTCATTCAAACAGGTTTGTGCCCTTAATTAGGTCTAGAAGCCCGCCGATAAGGCTCTTCGGATTCATGCCCGTTTCCGGGCCGATCCCTCCAAAGATCCTGCGTCGCCCACCACTCAGGGCGTTACAGTCGAAGATTGAAAGACAAGAGTTAGACCCGAGGCCTCCTCTTGTCTCTTGATGACAATCCATTCTTCAGTATCTATCCCCATGTCCTGGGTTTTGATGAGCTGAAGAATCTTTTTGGTTTCCATTTTACCAAATGGCTTTGGAGTCCACTCTGTTTCCGGGAGTTTCTCAGTAGGTGTTCGACCATCTGCTGATCCCTCCTCGGTTGGGTTTACGGTTTCTGGTGCCGAGTGTGATTCAACTGGAATCTCCTCGACTTCCATACCCGCTATCGGTGTTGGGTCTTCTTCAACTGGAAGTTCCCCAGGGTTGTTTGTGTAGGGGAAATGGTCGTCCACACCTGCGGTGCCCCCTGCGCAGGTGTAAGGCAGATTACTCTGGGAGGTCGCCATGTATCCCAGAGGCTCCGTTTTTTTTATACCTGACTGGCTCAGGTATCATCCATCCCTCGGCACGGGTCGCTTGACGCCTTGGATTAAGCCATGTTGTAGTGGCATTTGGTTTGAGATTGACTTAGAGATCCGCAGGTTTTGACCATTTCTGGTCATTCCCACTGGATTTTCCTTGTCAACCCCGTTATCCAGCGATACCACTTGGAGGTAGCCACCTAAGTTTCCGCAACCCATCTTCATGTTTATATCATGATAATATGCTAAAAAAAAACGATGAACAAATATTTTATTTTAAATTAAAAATAATAGAATTTCTTTAAATATTACTTATGATTTAAATATTGGTTAATTGTTACATTCGAGCAATTATACAAAATTATAGGAGTACTACAATCAATATTTTATGTATTGAGGTAGACGATGCTACATCTGTTATGCTGTTAACTGATGTCACTCCAGATGAAGATGCGCCGTAATCGGATAGCGTTGTAATTTGTTACATTATAAAATTTTAGTTTGTATTTGATTTTTGCTGCTAACTGATTGATCAACATATCCATCCGCATCGTTACTAGATTTCCAGCCTCCATGCTTTTTTAATTGAAGTAAATCACCCCCTGCACCCACTAATAACGTTTCGGAAGTTCTACGCTAACAATGCCCAGTATATTTTTGGGGATCAGGCAAGTTTAAATATCAAATTATTTGCATAGGAAATATACTGAATTTATTTATTCCCACAACCTGTCTAGTACACTTTCCGTTCTGGTAGTTAATAAAGAATCTTGAATTTATTTTGTCCATATCTAGTGGACGGAGGTTCATATATATTTCAGAAATCTCGTAGAAGAACCCAGAAATATTGTAAATATTGTAGTGGGTGTGTAAATTTTTATTCTTTGAAAATCATCAGTTTTGATCTATTTTTGAAAGATAACTGTAGATTTTACTAAGATTTTCGATATCTGTTTTTTTGTTCATATTTTGATTGGATTTATTAATTTTAATCATTTCAAGAAATAATCTTTTAGAGAAATTTTTTTCTGAATGTAAAACTTGACTATTGGAAATTTAAATACGAGGTTGAAAGATCCTACACCAGATGTGAAGAAATCGAATGTTGTCTACAGCATACCATGTAACAACTGTGATTTGAACTATATTGGTACAAGTTCAAAAACTTTAAATAACCGTATTATCTCTCACAGAAGTGATATAAGACTCAACAAGGAGTCATATGCATTGGCTCAACATGCTATCGAAACAAGCCATAAAATATCATTCGAGAAAGCACAAGTTTTACATTCAGAAATTTTTTTATCTAAAAGATTATTTCTTGAAATGATTGAAATTAATAAATCAATCAAAATATGAACAAAAAAACAAATATCGAAAATCTTAGTAAAATCTAAATCAAAAATAGATCAAAACTGATGATTTTCATAGAATAAAAATTTACACACCCACTACAATATTTTATATTTTTCTGACGTTTAATCATAATAGGTAGTAATTTCAAATCCTTCAATGTCACTGAAACGTCAAAGCTATAACACCATTCCGACCAATGTTTTCATATATTTTACGTTTTTTTTTAATAGTTAATGTTCATCAAACAAATACTCACATTGCTGTAAGTACTTCCTTCATTTTAATTATTTTTTCTCAATAATGTAATTTACATATTTAGGACCCTGAAGAAGTTTCAAAATTGAAACGAAAGCTCGGTCCAAAGTATTAAAGAGTTTTTCATATTTCAACACTTGTACTGACTGAAGATCCTCGTTATTCACCACTGTTCATATTAATACCTGTTAAGTTGTGACCTCCGTTGAGTTAGGTAGGCGACCTGACTTCCGGGTAAAGGGGCTGTCTAGAGAGGGGTAAATATTTTTTATTTTGAATTCTTGTAAGAATGAAGAAGACGTTGTATCCTCATCATATATAGGTATATATTTCTGATAAGTATAACGTTGTCACCTCCAACAACGTTGCCATATTTCAGAGAACACAACGTGGTGTGGGTCTCCATTATCAAAAAATATTATATTACATTCCGAGCGTACTGAAGGGAAGTGAAGGTTTAGAGTGATAAATTGCCATTTGTGAGATATTTTAATTGAGTATTTGTTCTTACAATTCCAATAAGCAGTATCTGAGAACAATATTCGGGTTTTAATGAAATATTGAGAACTAACGAAGAGTTTCGGAGTATTCAATTACATTACTCAGGTTTAATTATAATTTAGTGCAGATTTTTTTGAATATCCGTAAAAAAAATCATTTGGATCCCGGTCATTTTATTCAGTCCATATTTTTCATGCATTCTTTTGAAGCGCTTTCGTCGAAAATATAAACCTAAAATCAATACTAGGGCTTCTTCATTTGATAAATTATTTACCAATGGATTGAATATTATATGATTCCGCTCCTCTGATTTAAATATAAAATAACAAAATAAAATGTTGTTTGATTACTTCACTTATTTCGAACTATGTCATTATCAACGAATATCCACGCAGATCCGAATTCTTGTTTTGAAAAATACGATATCAGACACCGTGGGATTTGAATGAGATAGCACAATAAAGGCTGTACAAAGTCAGTTCTTTCTACACCGATCTCAGAAACAGTTAGAGATACAGTATCGATTGTATTTGGGTAAAATTGCAGAATTCCTTGCTGAATAAAATGGCCAAAAATTATTTACGATATATATTTTCGTTTTGTTACTATAACTATATTAGTGTTTTAATTTTTTCATCAACTTTATTTTTCTTTATGAAGTCATGCATTTTCATAACAATTTTCAGTTTTAGTTTTATTTGTTTCCGACGTTACTGTTCATACGATATATCATCATGGTTGATTCGATGAAATATTGTACTGTTCTCTTCAGAATATGGTTTATCACTAGATCAAGAGAGCAGTTACTTTTTAATAAAAAAATAAGAATTGGGTGGTGGTATGGAATTATCCGATTTGATTGCGTCACCATGATTCATGTAGGTGGATGCAGGGATAAAATGCTCATAAAAGTGTCGCTGTGATATAAAGCGAATTAGTAACCGCATGTATATCCTGATATACTTTTATCCAAATGGAAGTGTCGAAAATTTCGCACCGATATTTTTTTCCAATTTTTGGATGTAACAACTGGCTTATAAGTCGACTTAATTTATCTGTGGATATTAGAGTTCTTGTAGTTGTAGTTGAAAAGAACTTTTATAAGTGAAAAGTTGTCACCTCTGGAACACAACGTTATATAGGACTTTCCTAGGATTCTGAAAACTTCATATGAGATTTCGCAGAAATAGGTACATTTCAAACAATAACAGAATTCTTAAAAAACAAAAATATTTATCAAAAACATTTTGGTTGTGAGCCCTACAGTTATCGATATCGAGTAAAATTATTTCAATACTGATTTGACACGATTTTCTATATTTGCATCAGGTATGCATTCTTTTGATGACAAAAACTATGGAAAAACTGAAATGATGAATTTATTTTTATAAAAAGCTTCCAGCTATCACAAAAAGAACCATTAGTTTATGAATTTACAAAAACTCCTTTGAAGTGTGAGTTCTTGTATTTCTATTTAAAAACACTTTCAAAATAATGTTTCCCCTTCGGAAAGAAAAATATGTTCTTGAGTTACTTCAAACTATTTTTTCATTCATTCATTAGTGAATATCTTTACACATGTTAGAAATATTTTCATAATTTTTTTTGTAAATACCTCCTGAACACTACAATTTTCAGTAGTCCTTTTATTTGCAATTTAGGTTTTTCCGACGCTTCTTGATACGAATTATGTCACCATCTCCAGCCATACTTGCTGACGCCAGCAGAACCACCACTCCATCCAAGATGCAGAGTAGACATTATCTCATGGGACGAGCTATCTTGGAACGATCCGGGAATTCATTCAGATTTCGCACTTGGACTTAGCAACACCTATTTTTATAATTGTATATTTTAATTATTGTAATAAAATTGATTTTAAAAAAGCAAGTTCCGTGCCGTCGATGGTTAATTGGCGCAGTCGGTAGGATTGTCGAAATCGCACGTATTGAACGGGTGATTTTCGTTTAACGATTGATCGGCAATCGAACTTTTGTGAACAGTCGAAGTTGGTTTTGGAAATGGCGTGGCTCCTTGGACTTCAGGACACCCAGTCATTCATAGACCTGCGGAAAACCCCATCCCAGCTGTTCTCGAGAAGAGGAACCCCATTGTCCCCTCCTGCAAGAAAAAATCGCTAGGTGAAGACAGAATTCGCTGATCCAGGGCAGACTTCTTATAGTGGTTAAGAGTGATGGCCAAAAGCTTGCTTATATTGTGAGTACAACTGAATTATATGTCGCTTGAAAATTTTTTTATTGAAAAATTTGAATCATTGTCTTTAGCTGACTCAAACAATACTAATTCTCCTTCACTTCAAACCGATACCCAGTCTATGCCAAATCAAATCAATACCAATAACCAATTGAACTCTGAATCGAATATTTCAAATACAAATCTCAGAATGGCAAATAATTCCAAACCTGAATATTTGTACTGTGTTCCCCAATTTGATGGGAACCCAAACGAATTGAATAGATATTTGAGTAGCTGCGAAAGTTTGATAACTCATTTTCATGATACTACTAATACAGGGTGCTTTCAAAATATATATTTGTTGAATTCTTCGATTGGAAAATTGACAGGTAACGCCGAATTGGTAGTAAATATTCAAAACGTTACTGATTGGAATGTTTTGAAAGATACTTTGTATAGGAATTTTGCTGATCAACGCGATGGAGCTTGTTTGAATAGAGATATGGTAATGATGAAACAATATCCGAGAGAAAAACCGCAACAGTTTTTCGATCGAGTT
The DNA here is from genome assembly GCA_018342105.1 of Gonioctena quinquepunctata. Lineage (NCBI taxonomy): Eukaryota > Metazoa > Arthropoda > Insecta > Coleoptera > Chrysomelidae > Gonioctena > Gonioctena quinquepunctata. The sequence continues at coordinate 22,210 of JAFIRS010001650.1, forward strand.
TTACAAATACTCAATCAATTATGTTGTTATATTGATTCTCACGGAGTTGATGATGGTGCCAAGCTTCTGAAACGAAATTTGTACAACTCTTAAGCATTGAAAAAATGTTTGCCTGGTTTAAGAGATCCTCTAGGGACTACATTTCGCTGTATGCGTCCTACTTCCTTGAATCAAGCTCTGCAATTCATTATTCAAGAAGAAAACGTCAATTATTATCAGAATCACACCAATAGAATTTCAGTAAGGCAAAATAATGTTCAAATGAAACCAAGTTTCCAACAAAAACCCAATCAACAAACTACCTTTCAGAGAGTACCATTCAATTCTCATACACAGAATAATCAATTTCAAAATAATCAATATACTCCGCAAAATAATCAATATCGATCAAATAATAGCTTCCCTTCGCAGCCCATTCATATCCAACCCAGAGTGAATGCGCCACAGCCGAAATTCTTCAGAAATTCAGAAGTTTTCAAACAACCTGTTCAAAATCAAAATGTCTTTTTAACCAAATCCAAATCGAAGTCTACCAAATCCGTCCCCAATGAGTACCTCGACCAGGCAAACAATCAATCGATTCCAACCGGGACCTTCAAATTATAAAGCACCGCAAAGAAATTTAGTTTCCGAAGAACTGTTCAATACAGAATTAGATGACACCGATCATTCATTTCCAAATTTTGACACCGTTCTCCAGAATCAAATGGAAAATGAGGAATCGGATCAAACAAACTAACCTGAAAATTTTCAAACTGGTCGCCAAAATATCGACCTAACGTAGAACCAATAGTAATTTCCTTCAACTCCTCTAATTCGAACGAACTACCATGTGTTGTTTTACTACAATACAATTTGAAATTTCTAATCGATACGGGTTCGACAAAATCATTTATCGATCCCAATTTAGGCTATAAATTGTTCCCAAATCGAATACAGAATGATCCATTTATAGTATCCACTGTATTTCAGAAATCTTTCCATAAACATAGTACTACAATACCTATATCGAAAATATTCAATGTTTCTGGAAACCTGAAATTTCATATATTTAAATTTCATAATATTCTTCATGGATTGATCGGACTCGATATTCTCAAATTTTCGCAAGCTAACGTTGATTTCAATGATGGTTTTTTCATTACACCTCATTCGAAAATTAAACTGAAGTTTCACAGAATTCAGAACGATTTGAACCTCATTTCTATATTTCTGCGAAGCGAGCAAGTAATAAAAATTAAAAAAACCATGAAAAACGGAGAAATTATTATTCCATACCAAAAAATACATAATTGCGAGATTCCAGAAAGCTTATCTATAGCGAAAAACGGAGAAGCGATAACGACCATATTGAATTACACTATGAAAGAGATAACGTTAGATTTCTCTGAACCCGTAATTGTAGAAGAGCATGTATGAAAGAATTTAACTTCAACAACTTTGATGAGACTGAAAAACGTAAACTGGACTTATCAAATATTAGGACCGACCATTTAAATATTGGAGAAAAATCTATGATCGAAAAATTGTGTTTAGAATTTTCCGAAATTTTTTTCTATGAGGATACTTCCCTTACCTTCAATAATAAAATAAAACATCGTATAAGAACAACCGATGAAACCCCTGTATATACAAAAACTTATGGGTATCTGTTTATTCACAAAAAAGAAGTTGAGTCTCAAATTCAGAAAATGTTGAATCCAAAAATTATCAGGCCCAGTAGTTCACCTTGGTCCTCCCCAATTTGGGTAGTTCCCAAGAAAATGGATGCCTCTGGCAAGCACAAATGGAAGGTGATTGTTGATTACCGAAAATTAAACGAAAAAACTATCGATGATAAGTACCCTCTGCCTAATATTACCGACCTTTTAGATAAGTTAGGCAGATGTCAATATTTCTCAACCCTAGATCTTGCCAGCGGTTTCCACCAAATTGAAATGTGCGAGGAAGATGTTGAAAAGACAGCTTTCAGTACGGATCATGGGCACTATGAATATCTTCGTATGCCTTTCGGACTCAAAAATGCTCCAGCTACGTTCGAACGGGTGATTGAGAATATTCTTAGGGGGATTCAAAATGAAAAATGTCTTGTTTATTTGGATTATATTATTTTTTCAACTTCTCTCCAAGAACACATCGAAAGGTTACGAGCAGTATTTCAGAGACTTAACTTCAAAATTCAGTTAGACAAATCTGAATTCATGCGCAAAGAAGTGGCCTATCTTGGTCATATAGTCACACCAGATGGTGTTGAGCCGAATCCCGATAAAATCAACGCAATCAAAAATTTCCCAGTCCCAAAAACAACAAAACAAATTGAAGGCTTTCTAGGTTTATTAGGTTATTACCGTAGGTTCATGAATAATTTCGCCAAAATCACTAAACCACTAACTAAATGCCTCAAAAAAGGTGCCCAAATTATTCATGATGAGGAATTTTTGACATGTTTCAAAACGTGTGAGAATTTACTCATAAACGAGCCAATACTTCAATATCCGGATTTGTCCAAACCTTTCAATTCAACGACAGACGCGAGTAATTTTGCTTCAACAGCTGTTTTGAGCCAAGGGCACATCGAAACGGATCTTCCAGTGGCGTACGCCTCTAGAACTCTCAATGATTCGGAGGTGAATTATAGTACAATCGAAAAAGAATTATTGGCAATCGTTTTGGCAACCAAATACTTTCGACCATACCTCTTTGGCAGGAAATTCAATATCATAACTGACCATAAACTCCTTCAATGTACATTTTCATTGAAAGATCCATAACATAAACGCAGACGCACTTTCCCGCATCGAATTACACACAAAAGAAACGAACGATATATTTGGATATATCGACCAATTCAATGAAAATATGACAAAAATAGACCAACACGATAACCTTTCGACACAAGTCCAACTGGACATTGAGAATAACAAAAATACCCAAAAACTAATTTCAATTCATGAACATGACGAACACGAAATAACCGTTCATACAAACGCCGAAAAAAATCCTATTGTTGGAGTACAAATTTCAGAAACTCCGGTCAACCACGGACAAAATCAAATTATTTTTCAATCAGTACTCCACTCACCTGTAAAACCAAAAATGGCCATTTTGTTCGAGAAGAAACAACAACTAACCGTACAAATTGTCGAAAATAATTTTGAAAAGGATATTGTTAACTTTGTCAAAGATTACGTTGCCCCAAACGTACAGTATCATCTTTATTTCGAAAGACCAGAAAAATACAAACCTTTTGCGAAGTGATTAGGCGCAATTTCAAGTGGCCTTCTTTAAAGTTTAAAAGATGCAAATTCAAACTCGTTGACGTCACAGATAAAAATGAAATCCAAGAACTGATACAAGCATATCACGAAGGAAAAAGTAATCATCGGGGTATTAACGAAACGGACCAAAAATTGAAAAAACGATATTATTGGCCCCATATGAAAGATTCAATCCAAACTTATATTAATGAATGTGAAATATGTCACCAAAGTAAATATGAGAGACTACCCATCAAAATGAAAATGAATACTACTCCAACAGCCACAAACCTTTTGAAATTATTCATATAGATATCTATACCTTGGAGAAAAACAAATTTTTGACGATAATAGATAGTTTTTCGAAATACGCACAAGCAATAATTATCGAAATCAATAAATTACACCATCAACATGGACAAATTTCAAAAGCACTCAGTATCAACAATGACTCATCAACGGACACTGAAAACTACATAAAAATTTTGAATATAACGAAAGTAAATACTGAAAACAAACTGAAAGGAATTATTCCACATCCTGAAAGAATGAAAAGAGGATTGATAAATGGAATAGGATCAATATTTAAATCGATTACAGGAAACCTCGACGCAGAAGACGGCGAACGTTACGAGAAGCTAATTAGAGTACTTGAGGGAAACCAAAAGAAATTGGCTTCTAGCAATACGTTCACGATATTGTCAATCAACTGGTAGACATGTACTAAATTATCAATTTAGCATTACAGGATATCGAAAACTCTTCAACCTTTGCTAAACTCAATATTATGCATCCTAGTATAATAACTATCACTAATCTCTTTACAGAATTGTCAAAATTAGAAAAAATCATTGCAATCAATCAATTTCCTTTTGAAATCACTCCGGAAAACACCTTGAAATTCGAAAAGATAATAAATATAGAATGTTTCATATTGAACAATAAAATAACAAATCTACTTCATGTCTCAATCACATATCCATACAATTTCGATTATTACCATTTATATCCAATCCCCGTGTATAGTCAAAGTCAGTTCAAGGCATTGATCCCAAAAAACTCATATTTGTTGAAAACCCCAGTGTGATTCGCATTTCAAAGCGACATTTGTGTCAAAGTCAAACCACAATTCTATGTCTGCAACAAAATGTACATCAAAGAGATTTCTGGAGATATCTGCAAACTGCAATTCCTGAACATGAAAGACACATCCCAGCATCCGGGATAGAGTTTTGTTTTTCATTTGGAATTATTCGAGGTCCACATTTAACTTTATTTTGATTCCGTATTTTATCTATCAGGTGGACCTACCCCGAATGAAGGGTTCGACAATTAGGGGAGGGGTAGGCACCTGGCGGGCTATCCTGTTGTATTCCGAATGGACCTGTTTTTTTTTTAAATGAGGATGGTACTGAGGATTACTATTTTGATATTTTGGTGTTACCTCTTACTTATGCTGACATCTTTTTTTTTTCCTAGATGTTCACAGCGAAACGTGTTAGTTTGTTAAAGATACCCAGGTCCCTCTGACCGTACAAATGCAAGTTGAAAAGAGAGAAAAAAAGTTGATTTTTCTCCTTTTCCCCTAGGCGGAAAGGGTGTGTAACAAAGTTACTATTTTTCCGCTATGTTCAACAACAAAAAGCTCCCTGTAAGGATTTTAATTCATCCCGACGGTAATAATAGGTCCAAAAATACCATTCGTGTTCGTGATAAATCCGTGGTTTACACCTAACCCGATAAATGGGCCAAACACCCTCCGTGAATCACGCCAATGCCGCGACGCGTGTATATAAAGAACGCGCGAGTGTTGCTTGCGCAAGCAAGCGACCCGAGAAAACATTTTCCATCGAGCCAGCTGTGCTATGAACAAACACCGCCGAGAACATTCAGAACATAGAAGCCAGAGACATCAGTCCGTTCGAGACAAAAGCACCCGCTGCCATCTGACGTCATCCGGCCGACGTCACATCACGTGGATTGCTACCAAGGAGGATTCTACAAGCTGGGTAATTATACTATGAAAATATAATTTGTATCTCAATCGGCAAAGTCCATAAAACGGTGCACGCCTAAAACTCGGTCGAGAGAAATCCGCAAAAGAGGGGGAACCGACTGTGATTCCGTTTGGAAATATTTCAAAGAATCATTAGCTTACCGAGTGTAGCACCAGCAGTCACGCGTTCGACAACTAGCATCCGAAGTGTGAGCCAACTACCGAAGGAGTCTACTACCGTCCCTAGCTTTGTCAACCAGCTTGCCGAAGCAGTGATAGCGTAGTTGGGTAAATATTATCTCTCAGTAAAGGTATCGGAAATATTTGTAAGTACCACAGGTGCGATTCGCGCATGATCGAACCATAGCCGTTGGAGGATATTGCATCCGTTTTTGAGCTTGCATACTACTCCGTACGTTACCCCCTCCCCCATGCATGAGCTTTCTGGTTGCTACGATAATAAGTTTACCCCGCTTGCTTTAAAACACCTCTCCCGCTTTCTCTGTATAAAGTGTCAACCAGTTGTTTATTTGTTGTGATCATTTGAGGCTGCCGTCAGCCGCCCTGCCTGTATTTCTTTCATAATATAGCTGTTTATCCCGTTTATAGAGGAGTATTTTATTTATTATCTTGAGTAGAATATAATCATCTAGTGCGCAGTCGGCACCCAGGTTCGAAACCCAGTTGAGGGCAATCAAAGCCCACCTTACTGGCTCCGTTGCATTGTCACTACTTTATTGACCCCTGGAGTGTTTTTTTTTCACTGAGCATGCCCGGAGCAAAAGTGGCCTTTCCCACTATAAACCAAAAGGTGGCACCCGAGGCAAAACCAAGATTAGTGAAAGGCGCCAAAGTTTGATAGTAGGGGGAAATACCTCTAACAAGGTATGCTTTCTGTTGATTGGTATAACCTTGGAATATTTCTAACAACGGCGTATTTTTTCGCAAATATGATGTTGCAAGTGATTGTTGAAACCTATCTGACCGCGAAAAGATCTCTTGCAAGACTCACACTTCACAGATATGTCATTAGAGCAAGAGGGCGACTGTTGACATCTGGGATATGTCCCTCCACATCTAAGCTTTTCTTTAAAATTGTAGGGTACATGACAGTCTCCGCTGTCATAACTACAACAGACTGCTGCTGTAAGGAAAGTATTAACATTGTAATGCCTCTCTTAATAAAGCAAATTCAACGAAGGACCAACACCATCACCTTCGAAAATTACATAACGACCCTTCGAACCATAGTCATACACAATGATTTTATAGTTCAAGTGCTTTTGGAATTGCTGGAGTTCATTCCAGCCCCATCCTCAGGTATGGAGACCCCGCCGACTTCCATCAGTTCTCTGGCTCTTTGCCCCTGCATTTTCCCATATCTTCACGTACTTTTTCCAGCTCAGGATCTTCATCTACGTAGGCTCTGAGAAGTACAAGAGCACGATGTAGACCCAAGTTATCTTTATCATTAATAACAATAATACCAGCGAGTTTCACACTTTTCTTCAATGAATTGTAAAATTTTCCGCGACCTTTGCCCTCAGGCATCTGCACCGAAGTTAACCTCAAACAGAAAGTTTCCATATTGAGTCCTGTGGAATTTGATTGATATATGGCAGAAATTATCTGTCACACATCATCAATTGTCACCTCCGATGCAGGCTTGAAACGCACCCACCCTTGTCATCTGACAAAATCATTGGAACAGAAGGTGAAACCAATTTTATCGGTTGGCTTCACTCCCTCCGTCCCTTTGAGAATAATTTGAGTGATTGCATCCCTCACCCACCCCACACGCTCCGCACCCTTGGGTATATTCGCAATTTTGAACTCCAAAGTTCTGCCCTGGAGTCCAGGGTATCTTTTACAATGTTGAATTTTTGCACTGTGGAAATTACAAGGATTTTGCTCACCACAAGACACGTCTGAACCGCACAATGATCTGGAACAAATAGACTGAAATCAGCATTGCAATGTATCAAGTAAAACGGTAGACCCGAAGACTGGACAGTTCCATTTTCCAAAAGAGGCCCCCGACTTTGTTGAAATGTGTGCTTTACTCCCATAAGAAAACATGTGAAAGTGTTGCATTTTACGTACTTATATACAAAACCAACTAAGAATGAGAGTCATGAGTGACCATGGTGACGTGTGGATGATAGATGGTTTTGTAGAACGCAAGAGTACAATTTTTTCTGCAATGCTTCTGCACAAATCCATTTCTGTTCGCGTATGATTCATGAAAGCTATAGCTGGATATAGAACTTTGATCTATCAACAAACAACATTGTATTGAGAAAACGATAGACCGGAAGACTGAACGGTTTCATTTTCCAAAATGGCCCCCGACTTTGTTATGATGTGTGTTTTACTCCCATGCGAATGCAATTGACGTGCTTCTGTACAATACCAACTATGAATGAGAGTCATGATAGATGGAATTGTAAAACGAAAGAGTACTTTTTTTCTGCAAGGTTTCTGCAGAAACCTATTTCAGTTCGTGTATGAATCATGAAAACTATAGCTGATAAGGATATAGAACTCTGATCTATAGACAGAATTATAACATTTTTTTCAACGTCCCTTGAGTGATGTTTCCTACCATGAGTTCAGCACCGGCAGCATGGATTGTCCAAGAGGCATGGAAATTCCTACTATAACATAAGATTACAAAGAGATTGATACTCAGTTTCCATTCAGAAGTCGTGGAGGTAACAACTCTCTCTCTCTTCTGCAAACTGAGTTCCAAAGAATATCAAAGTGAGCGTGAACTTTGCGACAAATGTTTCATAACTTGCAACTTGAATAAAGGCACATGGATACCATTCAACGAAGAATCATGGAACAGCTATGAAGAATTCAAGAAATGGCAATATGATAACAATAGGAGACCTGCTCTGTGTGAAAAATGTGGCAAAGTCATGGGCCGAACAACAATCTACAAGCATATGTATGATGTTCATGAGGTGCGTGATGGATATAAAGTTGAAGATGACTTGCTGTGAAACCATCGACTTTTCATAACCTGAACTATCTTATGCAGTGATGATGTAATATCAAAATAAATGAAAAAAGTGTTTGTTTTATTATCAAGCAAAATTTCAAACAGTTCTGACATCTCAGGAATGCACACATACACATACACTCACACACACACACACACACACACACACACACACCCCCACGCACACACACACATAATTGAAGTCAGTTATTCACGTTTGACTCGCACGCGTGACACGAAAGTAGTTTAACGTCAGCATGATTTTGAAAAGAACAGTTCCGAAAACGATCATGCTGACGTTGGGTTGATATTTTTGGGGGAATAGTTCACAAAGTCTTCTTTACATTTCAGCGTATGATTTATGAAAGCTGCATTGATGAGAATATAGAAGTTTTATGGTCCCCCCCCAACGTTTTCCGTCATTGTTTTCCTATCATCAGCAAGCGGAAACGACTTCCGCTCTGCACAGAAGATTTGGAATTCAATTATCAAAATTGACCTGATACATTTTATTCTGGTCTGAAAGATAAGAATAGTTAGAGAGGAAACGACTTCCGCCCTGCGCAGATGATTTGGAATTCAATTATCAAAATTGACCAGATACATTTTATTCTGGTCTGAAATCACTCCGCAGGTTTCCTTAATACGCCCTCCGGACTCACACTTGTCAACTCAAGTTTCCTTCTTACGGTTTATCACAGGCAGCACACTTCCTTTTACGTATAGAACACCTACCCGGTACTTTATACGTTCGCTAAATTGGAGAATAAATCCTGCTTTCTATTAGTTTTTGAAAGTATTATTTTTCCTATATCAATGACATATATCACAATAAAAAATATTTGACAACAACTACATCATTTTCCATACAGGGTGATGAGGACACAAAAACATATAAATCACACAATCCAGCACATCCTCCCACCTTGAGAAGAAACAATTTCAATTCTTCTCGGAATTATATCTCGCTGGACACTTGACTATCCTACCACTCCTGGTCGTTTTATTTGATTTTTCTGGGACACATTCTTCACTATTATGTTTCTTTGATACTTCCTCCAATATGTGACAATCTTCTTCATCAACTTCCAGAGGGTAAATCTTTTGAATTATTCTCAATCAAAATCCTGATGCAGTTTTCAGACGTACCAGACGTACCTCACTGTCCTTTTCAGGAAACATTTCAACAATTCATGCTTATGGCCAATCAATTTGGTCCTTTTTGTCATTTTCTATTAGTACCACATCACCTATTTTCACTTTATTCGAGCACAGTTTATTCCGTTTCATCGACAATTGGAATAAATACTCGATACGAAACCTTTTTCTAAGGTCTTCTTTCAGTTTTTGACGATATCGATACCTTCTCCTGAAATAGTTTGCTTCAATTTGATCTAAATCCGGAACTCCGACCTCCTTAATGTCCATTAGAAACATTGCTGGTGTTAATGCTACCAACTCATGATCATTATCGGGTAAATACGTTAGTGGCCTCGAGTTTGCAACTGTTTCACATTCACACAATATTGTAGACAAATCCTCTAGATTGGGAGCTGCCCTTCCAAGAACTTTACGAAGTAGTTGTTTGACCATTCGAATCAACCTCTCTCAACATCCTCCCCACCAAGGAGACTGAGGAGGACTGAACTTCCATCTGATTTTTTCTACTGAACTGAATTCACCAATTTTCTCCCAATCTAATGTTGCTAGTGTATTTTGTAATCCAACAAAATTTTTCCATCATCACTATACATGACTAGGGGCCTTCCAGGGGCCTTGGATGATGTATTCTGTAGATAATGATGTCAAACTTCTAAGTGTATAGCTCTATACACAGCGCATGTGAAAATGCTCACCCAAACTTTTTCTTGAGTTCTCAGATACAATGGACCGAATAAATCAACTCCGCAGATTTTAGATACAGCTGCAACCTTTACTCTATCTCTCGGAAGTGGTGGTGAAGGATTCGTCAAATTTTTCGCAATATTCTTCTGACAAATGATACATTTGGAAATTACTTTTCTGATAGTTTTCCGACCGCCCAGAATCCAGAAGTTTTCACGCAACATATTCAATAAACCTTGAATTCCAACATGACAATTCCTGATGTGTTGATCATAAATGATTCTGAAGACCACTGGATGATCGGATGGAAGAAGTGCAGAAAATCGAAAATTTGTTGTATCTTCCCTTTCGGATACCTTTGTCTTCAGTCTCAAAATATCATTTTCATCCTTAAATGGATAAAAACTCGAAAATCTCTCATCGTCTACACCTCTGAAACACTCTTTCTGAATCAGCCATAAAACCTTTCGTTCTGCTTCTTCTATTTCCTCTGTACACAAATTTCCATTTCTTCTGTTATCTTTGTGTGTTGCGTTGAAATAAAACCGTTTCATCCATGCAATAATTCTCAAAATTTTCTGATATTTTGAAAAATACCAATAATACCAAGAAAAGTATATTCTTGCAGAAAACAAGTTAACGTTCATTCTTTTCTCTTCCAAGACAGATTCTTTATCGACTATATAATCTTGTTTTGGCCAATTTCTACTATATAACCAATCCGGACCCTCCCACCATTTTGAAGTGATCAGATGAGAGATAGAACAACCTCTCGATGGTAAACCAGCTGGGTTGATTAGGCCTGGTACATGGTTCCACGAATCGACACTGGTAAACTTTCTTATTTCCTGTATTGGATTCCAAACAAATGGCTTCCATACTTCTGTTCGTTTGATCCATGCCAGCACTGTAGTAGAATCGGTCCAACAAAATATAGATATATTTTGATTTTCAGAATTTTTCAAAACTGACATTGAAAGCCGAACACCAATCGTAGCAGCAAGGAGTTCAAGCCGAAGAATGGTAATTTTTCTCAAAGGTGATATTCTACTTTTGGCTTGTTTAAGTTGAACAGAAACACCCTGACTATATTCAGCTCGCAGGAAAATTACACAAGCGTATGAATTTTGACTTGCGTCACAAAACAAATGTAAGCTCCAGTTAGTTATATCGTTTTCTGAAACTTTTAATAACCATCTAGGTATTTTCAAATTTGTTAACTGATTCACCGTTCTCAGCCAATTCAAAAAACTTTCTTTGATATCTGTGGGTACCTCCGTATCCCATCCAATTTTCAATTGCCATGTTTTCTGAAGGAGTAATTTTGGAACAAGAAGTACTGGTGATGCAAACCCGATTGGATCAAAAATACGATTAGCTACAGATAGAATTATCCTCTTCGTTATATTCTCTGTGGAAATATTCCGCAGTCCATCTAAATTCAATTCTATTGTATCTGCCATACGATTCCAAATCATTCCCAAAACAGGTGTCATATATATCCCATCTCCATTCAGTAAAATTGTATGTTCCCATCCTCTTAGTTCGAATTTGGCTTCTTCCAATGCATGTGTCGATTGGTTCATGAATTCTTGTAGTTCTGTTGCATTGTCCCCGCTGGCTACACAATTGTCCACATAAAAGCTTCGTATTAATTTATCTATATAATAAAGGGAGTAACTTGAGTACCCAGTACATATCTTCTCTCTAAGGGTCTTCAAATGATATTCAAGAACAGCACCCAATAAAAATGGACTACATGATACTCCAAAAACTACTCTTGCATGACGATACGTTTTCAAATGTTTATTCCCATCGTACCATCAAAAATCGAAGATAATTTCTATCATTTTCTTTCAAACAGTTCTGCAAAAATGCTCTTCGAATATCTGAAACTACACCAATTCTCGACATTCTGAACCGATTCAAATTGGAAGGGATGAGTTCTATCAAATTCAAACCCTTTTCGAGACATTGGTTCAAAGAGGGTTGGTCTTTGTTTATTTTGGCCGATGCATTAAAAACTGGTCTCAATTTCGTCGTTGAGCTATTTAATTTAATGACATGATGATGCGGTCCAAATTCAATTTATGTGTCTGATACTTTTTTGATAACCCCTTCTTTTAGCCATTCTTCGAAAACTTGGTCGTATTCTCGTTGGTATCCATCCTTGACTAATTTCTTCCATAAATTCTCCAGTCTAGACTTTGCTAGATGATAATTATTTGGTAAAGGTGGATGTCCTTCAATCCATGGTAAACTCACTTCATATCTTCCTTCTTTGTCTCTTACTAAAACTTCCAAAAAATAACTCATTACCGCTTCAGCACTTTCTTTTTCATTTTTCTCCACAACCGGATCAATGATTAACATGTCTCACAGATCAGCTAAGGGTATATTTTTCGAAAAAAGGCAAGTGACAATCATGGTAGCTGATTTGGAAATATATCTAGAAGAGAATGAAACTTTTCCCATAACAGTCCAACCAAGTAATGTTTCGACGGCTACTAAACCACATTGAAGATCTAGTTTTTGTCCAGTTAGAAGCTTTCCTGCGATATCAGCCCCTATCAATACTTCGATAGGACCATCTCGTCTGTCAGTTATTGTAATTCCAAGACTTTTCAATTCAGATATCCATGGACCTTCTTTGATTGAAATTACATTGTTGCAAATGACAGGTTGATCGAAAGCTTCAAACTGACAAGAATGGTCTCTGGTCGTATTACTCAATCTGATTCTATAACAATTATGGGTAGTATTTTAGTTTGAGTTCCACCGAATAGAGATTGTATCATTGTTTCTTGTTTTATGGATTTATAGCCCATTTCTTCTACAGAAATTCGATTGATATACGATCTCTACGAGCCTGAGTCAATCAAAACTCTGATATTTCGTGATTTCCCTATCCCATCTAACTGAACAACCAGAGTTTGCAGAAATACATCCTGATAAGTATTATTCGATGGGATTTCCACTGCAGTTGATTCACTAGCCACACTCAATGACTGTTGCGACTGTTCATTTTCTTTGATAGATTCGTTTTTCCAGCACATCAAAGTATCGTGACGACCCTTACATTCTTTACATTCAACCTTCACTCCACATCGGCGAGATATATGCCCAAATTTCAGGCATCGATGACAAGATCCTTTCGAAGACAACATTTCTTATCGGATAGCCTCATCGTTTTTGCTTTTTCACAATTTTCATTCTTATGTTCTCCTTTGCAAAAAACATTTTTCCCCATTGCTGTTGGTACTCTCTCTTCCTTATGGAAATATCTCCTTTTATTGTTCGGACAATCAAAATCAGATACAGCTAGGCTAATTCTCTCTTCGTTTTCCACTTTTTCCTAAGGAATTCCATCATCTGTTCTAAACGACATTTAGAATCGGAACCAGAGGAGTAAGATGGATTTCTCTGCCAAGCAGGAAGAATTTTTTCTGGTAAGCATGATTCTACGAGTGGAAATAATATAGCAGCACATTTCTCTTTGGTAATTCCCAAAGTTTCCAAAGCTCACAATTGTGCTTCAAGTTCATCAAAAAGAATACTCAATTGGTTTTTACTGTTCATGTTATTCAATACCAATTTCAAAAGTTCACGAATATAGAACTCAACCAGCATATCATCACGTCCAAATCTTGATTTCAGGCTCTCAATTGCTTTCGAATAATTTTCAGCAGTTGGTGGGTAGATTTCGAGAAGTTGTAGAGCTCGGGATCGCGGCAAAGTGGCTTGAAACAAATATTGAAATTTATCTTCGTTTCTAATTGATTCGTCCTCATCTATTCTCTTGGATTGTGACCAAAATGGAAGCCAGTCATTAATTTCTCCTCCAAATTTTTGAAATTCAATTTTAGGTAGTTTCATTTTACTTTGAGTGTAACGAGAATAGATAGAGCCGATTTCACAGCAAGTATTAGAACTAGAAGGTCGTTTTTTATCTAATAATTGTTCTACACTGCATTTCAACTTATTATATTTAGCCATCAATTGATCTGCTATTTCAACTTGTTAATCAATTTCTTCTTCGGTACAATTTGATTCTAACAGAAGGTTCAACATTTGTTTGTCAATTTCAACAATGAAATTACCTCGTATTTCATTGATATCAGGTTCAACATCCTGCATTGCCTTCGATATTGCTTCGTAAAAACGATTGAAAGACATTCTATGGATTTCCAATAGTCTCCTACAATTTTCCATCTCGAAACTGTCCTGTCACGCTCGCCAATATTTTACGTATAGAACATCTACCCGGTACTTTATACGTTCGCTAAATTGGAGAATAAATCCTGCTTTCTATTCGTTTTTGAAAGTATTATTTTTCCTATATCAATGACATATATCACAATAAAAAATATTTGACAACAACTACATCATTTTCCATACAGGGTGATAAGGACATAGAAACATATAAATCACACATCCAGCCCACTTCCTTTTCTTATCGCAAGTGACAATCCAACACAGTTGGTAAATGTTCATTACCGTTGAATCAAAAGTGAAGTTTATTCTCCGTTTAGCCACTGTGAAAGAAAGTTGTGTAAATCAAATTCTGTTCTGTGAAAGTGAAGTGAAGCCATTATGAATGATAAATATAAATAATTAACCAGGAAAATTAATCGCTATAGGTACACCACCGGCGAATATCAGAAGATATTTGGGTAAAAGTACGTCTCATGTGTGTGTCTGTGAAACTATTCTAATGTTATTTTTTCAGTGATTTGGTGGATTTCAATCCTTTGAGGGCATTGAGGAGGTGAAGGAGCCAATGTTGATGGATATTTACCCGATACTCTGTAAGTCATTTTTGATTTCGTGGAAGTTCCACACTCACGTTCACTTTTACAGATGATATGAAAAACTCACCACACCACCAAGAGATTCAGTATTGCCACTCGTGGAGGATAATTTCCCCCAATCATCGGTTAGTCATTTTTGATTTCTTGAGAGTTCCCCTCTTACGTACACTTTATAGATGTTATGAAATGCTCACCACACCTCAAGTTTCAGCTTCGCCAGGACCACCTACCCTCCCTGCCACTCAATACTCCATTCTCAACCATAGGATGTAAATATTGCAAAACTCTTATTTGATTTTGTGAATGGAGTATAAATAACACCGTGAAATGAATTTCAATTCATTATAAAAGTGAAAATCAAAATGTGTTTCATTGTCAACTTGGGGAGATTTGAGAGATTCAACCACTTCAAAAAATTTCAATCTCAAGAACTAGAAAGTCGAAACCTAGTATCAAACCAAGTACCTGTTGCTCTCCCGACTGACCGACGCTGAAATTCACAGAGTGGTCCAAATCATTATACACGAATTCACATACATTTTGTATACATATTGTCTCAAGTCTTTATTTCGAAAGACCAGAAAAATACAAACCTTTTTGCGAAGTGATTAGGCGAAATTTCAAGTGGCCTTCTTTAAAGTTTAAAAGATGCAAATTCAAACTCGTTGACGTCACAGATAAAAATGAAATCCAAGAACTGATACAATCATATCACGAAGGAAAAAGTAATCATCGGGGTATTGACGAAACGGACCAAAAATTGAAAAAACGATATTATTGGCCCCATATGAAAGATTCAATCCAAACGTATATTAATGAATGTGAAATATGTCACCAAAGTAAATATGAAAGACATCCCATCAAAATGAAAATGAATACTACTCCAACAGCCACCAAACCTTTTGAAATTATTCATATAGATATCTATACCTTGGAGAAAGACAATTTTTTGACGATAATAGATAGTTTTTCGAAATACGCACAAGCTATCATTTGCCATTTTTGTCTGGCCCTGATGTAGCGAATAATCTCCTGACATTTTCCTCACATCACGGTGTATCGAAAAATGTTGAAAGGCCTGAAATAACACTGGAAATACTATTTGAGGAGTTAGTTAATGCTAAAACAGAACTTAAAAATACTATTGAAGCCAGTGAAGCAAGAGTGCTCCTAAAAATTGAAGATTTGAAGCTCAAAGTTAAAACTCTTGAGGAGGAAAATCGATTTCTGAAGGAAAGAGTTGAAGAACTAGACAAACAGAACAGAAAGAATAACATCATCATTTTCGGACTCCAAAGACAATCAAAAGAGCCTTCGATAGAGTTCATCTCACCCGAAGTGAAAAGCCTCCTAGATATTGACCTCGAAGAAAAAGATATCAGCAATTTTTATTACCTCGGCAACACAGAAAGTAGCCCATTAAAAATAGAGTTTGTATCATACCTAAAAAAAAATCAAATTCTCACAAACTGCCGGAAACTGAAAGGAACTAAAGTATCGGTGTCCAACGATCTCACAGGATCACAGAGAACGACATTCAAATGCCTGAGAGAGCACCTATTCTTAGCCAGACAAAACACTGAGAATTGTTATATCAAAGCAAATAAATTGTTTATTGATAATAAACCACATACCTTAGAGGATCTCGAAGCCAATCGATATAACGAGAAAGAAAAACCAAGTAGTGCACCTTCCACTCCTGACCCGAGCACAAGTAATATTCCAAAAAATTCCGTCTTCGTACCAGAGTAAAAAAAAAACAACGAGTAGAATAATAACACCCACGAATCTGGGACATACTAATCCCGGACTTCGAAGTTACAAACCGACTGGACATTCTCATAAAACCCAAGATGAAAACATTCAGCTACCAATAAAGGACAAGCTCAGAAACAGATTGGTGAGATGAATTAGAAAAAAAGAAAGGAAACATTATTACTACAAAAACTTTTATGTGAGTGGTGTGAACCAGTGAATTATTCGATTCAATTTTATATTTATCTGAAAATACCACGTTGTGGTTTTACAATTTTTACATTATCGAAAAATTATTCTCAAATAAGATTAATTATAAAGTCTAACAATAGTATGGATCCTTATATAGAAGAATTTGAACCTAGTTTAGTAAACACCAAAGTAGCTGAAAATATAACACAATGTAAAAAACTATTGCCGAATAACCGCAATAAATTCAGCATATTTCATAACAATATGCGTAGTATCATGAAAAATATTGATGAACTAAAAATAGCCCTTGATAATTTTAATAATGATTTTGAAGTCGTTGTTCTCACAGAAACACGCATCATTCATAGTTCAATCTTACTGGATATTTCAACATATAACCTCATATACAACCAGGGTGACTTGAACCAGAATGATGGCTTGGTAATATATATAAAAAGTTATTTAACCTATCATTTCGAAATTATCGAAGTTGGTAATATAAAAATGATTCACCTAGTTATAAACCGCGGTAATGAAATCATCGTAATAGATTCACTATACAGATCGCCCTCTTCATCACACGTACTCTTTTTGAGCAGTATTTACGAATATATGAAAAATAAAAAAAATCAGAAGTCAGACATCGATATATTCTTAGGAGACATAAATATTGACATTCTAGATATCAATAACGAATATAGAGATGAATACCTAAATTTGTTGAGTGAAATGGGATATGTTTCTACGATAAATGAATACACGAGAGTTTATAAAAATAGTAAATCATGTATAGACCATATATTTGTGAAAACTTCGAAACCCCATAGTCTCTTAACTCCGATAGTTCTACACATAAACATCACCGACCACTTTTCATGTATTCTTCACCTTAATTATCCAAGCGAAATAGTTAATAAACAAGATAATGAAAAAAACTACAGGTTCATATTAAATGAAAATAAATTACTTCAAGCTTTAAGAAATGAGAATTGGAACCATGTATATAATGAAATAGATTTAGATGTTGGTACGGAAAAATTCACTGATACCTTACAAAAAAGAATATCTGAGTGTATTACTAGAAAACGAGTTAGTAGAAAAGATATCAAAAGAAGCGAATAGATAACTAATGCGATGGTAAAGTCTATAAATACTAAAGATGAAATGTATAAAAAACTGCAAAAAGATCCGGGTAATGAAGACTATAGGAGAGAATTCAAAACTTATAAAAATCAATTAGAAGAATTAATTAAGAAAAATAAAGCTGATTTTTACAAAAAAAACTCTTCGAGAACAGAGATTGTCCTAACCGGTTATGGAAATGCATGAAAAGCTTAACAAATCGAAATACATCGAAAGAACAACAAATCAAACAAATTAAATCAAATTCAGGACAAATTATTGAAGAGCCTTCAGAGATGGCTGAAGCATTCTTAGAGCACTATACTTCTATAGGAAAGAAACTTGCCGAAGATTGTAAGCATGACCCCACCTTCAGTTCCCCACAGACTTATATGGAAAACTCAATATACATATCTGAAACGGATGAAGTTGAGGTTGGAGAGATCATTAAAACACTAAAATCAAAAAAATCCCCTGGTCCGGATGGATTGAGATCGGAAACTTTGAAAGCTATTGGCAGTTATATATCGCAACCACTAGATTTTTTAATAAATATAGCTATAAGAACTGGTAAATTTCCAACAGCTTTTAAAAGTGCTGTTATAAAACCTATTTATAAAAGCGGAAGTAAAGAAAAAGTTATTAATTACAGGCCTATATCACTTATAAGTAACATAGCTAAAATATTCGAAAATATTATTAAAAAGAGAATAACCAGCTTTCTTGACAAAAATAAAATAATTTCGGAAAAACAATATGGCTTTAGGCAAGGTAAGTCAACAGAGAATGCAATTACATGCGTAACAACACAACTATATGAGAGATTAGACCAAAGTAGACCTTCTTTATGCATATTTGTTGACTTAGCGAAAGCCTTTGATACGGTGTGCCACGAAAAATTATTAATAGGACTGGAAAAAATTGGGTTTCGTGGAATTGCGTACGATCTAATGAGGAGCTACCTTCGGAATAGGCTATATAGAGTTAAAGTGGGAGAACAAATCAGCTCTGCTGAAACTATGGCATATGGAGTACCCCAAGGCACTGTATTAGGTCCGCTACTTTTTAATTTATATATTAATGATCTCTTCAAACTCGATGTATCTGGAGATATAGTCAGCTTTGCCGACGATACGGTGGTTATGTATCAAGCTGAGACGTGGCTTGAACTGAGAGAAAATGTTCAAAAAGACTTTCCGACCATTCTTAAATGGTTCAATGGTAAAACTCTTACAATTAATGCAGATAAGACATTTTTTATGCCGTTTTCTCATCTCTCCAGTAATTTACCCACTTACAACACTTTATAAATGTCTGTTCTGAATACGATAACGATAATAAATTCTGCAAACAAGATCAAATACCTATGAATTATAATGGACAATAACCTGAAATGGAACCATCATATCGAGTATATAGTCAAAAAAGTAAGAAGCTTAATATTTCTGTTCAAGTTTTTGAGGAGGATTTTCAACCAGACTCATCTCGAAATCCTTTATAATTCTCTAGTGAAACCTCATATCAATTATGGTATTTTAGCATGGGGAGGGGTGACCAACAATCACCTGAAAAAACTAGAGATAACACAAAAGTGGATTCTGAAGATTATGTTCTTCAAAAATTTCACATAGTCAACTGAGGAACTATATAAAGAAACTAAAGCGTTTGATGCAAGACAATTATTTTATCAGCGCATAATACTAAACCATTATAGGTTTAGAAATACATTCAGGCAAATAGAACATGGTTATAATACAAGACACAAAGCCAAAACAACGGCTATACCAAAAGTTGAAAAAACCCTAACCCAAAGATGCTATAATTACCTTGGTCCCATTCTTTATGCTAAAATTCCTACCGAACTGACCGAATAATACGTACGGTCTATTCAAAAAAAAATTTACTGTTTGGCTTCAGTCTGTCCCTAGAAAAGAAATTCACAGCTTAATTGATAGGAAAAATACCTATAACTTATGAATTCACTAATGAAAAAAATAAATATAATAACATTTGATCCTTCTGATAGTTGCTATTGATGTGATATATGCTGCCTCGGTCCGCTTATACCTACCTATATGTTATGTTCAAATTCTTTTAAAAATTGTTTTATATATGTATAACGTATGTGTGAATGAATGTAAGTATATATTTGTATAGTGTATATACTATACTATACTATAGTGTGTAATATAGGTGTATGTTAAGATATCTATATACCCACGCACAGGGATTCATCCCTTTGTGGATTACCTGTATTTACCTGCTGTACTGATATTGTCTCTATTTTATATTATTTTATTATTCATATCTATTTTATATCATTTTATTGGTAAATATATTATTATTATTATTATTATTATCTCTCCAAATTATTGCAGATAATGGCTCTGAATTCAAAAATTCCGTTATTGAGGAACTATTAAAATTGCACAGGATCGACGTTCATTTTATTTCCCCAAATCATCCGCAATCGAACGGGCAAATGGAAAGACTCCACTCAACTGTTATTGAACATATCAGACTTCTCAATACCAGGGGGTTCTCAAAAACATCCCCTAAAATGAAAATTATTTACGCTATAACCACTCAATACATTCAGCTACAAAATTAAAACCAATCGATATAATCAATGGCAATATAACTAACGAAAACCCATTCAATATTGACTTGGAAAATATTTTGATCAACGATTATACGAACGAACACAAAGAACGAACTTAATTACTTCACTCACAGATAAACGAAAATCTCATAAAACGAAAAGAAAAAGTCATTTCAAAATTGAACAAAAATCGTGATACTCCAGAACTTTTCAAAACAAATTGAAAAGCCTTTGTAAAGAAACACTTGAGACAGAAACATGCAAATACATTTGAAAACCCCGATCATTACAAAAACAGACGAAAACAGCAAGACTGTTTCCACAAACAAACATGAAAAAGGGCACATAGATAACCTGAAAATACCCCGAAAGAAAAGCTACAGCTTCAGTTAATAGTTTTTCTATCTATTCCAGACTACCACTTGTTGTTGGACTTCAAGAAAAAATTACCCTGAAAACCTCAGAAAACAACCCTGGTATGATACCCTCAAAATTAGGAACCGCCAAAATTCAAGAATACCACCACACGCTAATTCATTACTATGACTTGAACCCAATAATTATCGAAATCAATAAATTACACCATCAACATGGACAAATTTCAAAAGCACTCAGTATCAACAATGACTCATCAACGGACACTGAAAACTACATAAAAATTTTGAATATAACGAAAGTAAATACTGAAAACAAACTGAAAGGAATTATTCCACATCCTGAAAGAATGAAAAGAGGATTGATAAATGGAATAGGATCAATATTTAAATCGATTACAGGAAACCTCGACGCAGAAGACGGCGAACGTTACGAGAAGCTAATTAGAGTACTTGAGGGAAACCAAAAGAAATTGGCTTCTAGCGTTCTGAAGCAAAATTCAATTTCAATAGATCTGATCAATAAATTCAATCAAACCATTAAGCAAATATCCCATAACGAAAAATTTTTCAATCAAAAATATATCATATTGCCGCTATATTCCAGAAGAAAACTCACAATGAAAATGAAGCATACGTTCACGATATTGTCAATCAACTGATAGACATGTACTAAATTATCAATTTAGCATCATAGGATATCGAAAACTCTTCAACCTTTGCTAAACTCAATCATTGCAATCAATCAATTTTCTTTTGAAATCACTCTGGAAAACACCTCGAAAAGATAATAAATATAGAATGTTTCATATTGAACAATAAAATAACCAATCTACTTCATGTCTCAATCACATATCCATACAATTTCGATTATTACCATTTATATCCAATCCCCGTGTATAGTCAAAGTCAGTTCAAGGCATTGATCCCAAAAAACTCATATTTGTTGAAAACCCCAGTGTGATTCACATTTCAAAGCGACATTTGTGTCAAAGTCAAACCACAATTCTATGTCTGCAACAAAATGTACATCAAAGAGACTTCTGGAGATATCTGCAAACTGCAACTCCTGAACATGAAAGACACATCCACCTGCCAACAAATCGATGTCAAAATCACCAAGCCAATAATAAATCAACTGGACGATTCCACTCAATGGATCGCCATATTCCCGAATGAAGCCACCATCCACCTCCAATGCAGAGAACAAGAAGAAATCCAAAAAATCATTGGATCCCACTTAATCGATATTCCAATAGGCTGCAAAATCAATACCGATCAGATCAATATCGTCAATAAAGAGAAGGTGTCGCAGAAAGAAATAACTTTACTTATTTTTCCTCATTGTATTCCGGTGTGAACACAGCACTATGACTGAACACCCAGTGGACTACGTTTCAAGATCACTGTAGGTCAGATCAGGAAATAAAACGTGACACATGTCATAGGTTTGAAAGATATACACAACCGCATTATTATTCCGCTTTGTGCCCAGTTGTAACTGCAAGGGCAGTGTCGCGCATTTGTCGTGTATATTTTGTGTGGATGCGAGACATTCGACATATTTTGTGACCACATTCCCAATCAACACATTCTCAATCAAATTCATCAACTCCACGCAGCCAACCCGGAACCTCCGTTGAAAGGGCCCTTCCTGATCTCGAGGAGCAACAACTAACTTCCCAGGAATACCAAAGTAAGTCATCGTGCTGTACGTCTTTTCTCTGATATTCACGCTTCACGGTTCACCCCTCCAATTTGTTATTTACTAAAGAGATATCACAATCCATTTTTCTCTCTCAAAAGTATCGAGCTATCGATCTGCAACATTGGTCCTTCGAGCCGGATTAGATATCTCGTAAGTAATACATTCCGCTTTCCGCTTCAAGGAGTGAACAATTAATTTCGAATAATTTGGTTGTTACAACGCACATACAAAGATTTATCTGTATCTAACCACAAAGAGAGTAAGTTTCGAAACGATCGCGACCAAATAAGTCTCAAAAAGTACCATATACCTAGTACATGGATGAGAGTGTTTTAGGGTTTCAGGTATTGTCTGCCATATTTTCTGTGGTCTAAGTGGATTGGCCATTTAGCAATTTTGGGAAGTCGTTCATTTTGTCATATAACGTAGGCGAATTTATACGAATTTCTTCTTTCTTGACATGGATAAAATTAAGCAATACAAACATTATCGTAACGTGTGCATGGCAGATATGAGTGCACTTGTTACATTAGCGGATCAAGCCATGAAAGAAAAATCGCGAAGAATCTTGTTTAAAGTAAGATGCGCCGATATTCAAGAGCTATATAATGAATTCATGAAACAACATGGAAATCTAATCAAAGTTTTGTTGGGAGATGATGATGCGGATGTAGAGTCGGAAAAAATCATTCGTCAAGCATTTCTTGAGGAATTTTATGTAGTGAAAGCAACCTATACTGAATTATTTGAAAATGCGAACACCCTTATTTTAAATAGTACAATGATTGTTCCCGCCCCTAATTCCGCGAGTAACTCAAGTAATTCAAATCTAAGACTTCCACGTGAATGTATGGTGTTGGACACTTTGTATTCGAGTCCCGCAACTAATCGCAATCCGAAGCCTTTGCTCCAAAAAACTCACTAAGGAGCACCGCGCACTACAAACTTATTTGTTGATAAACCACCCGTTCGATCGTCCGCTAAATCATGTATTTTTTGTAAAACCGATCATGCATTGTATTATTGCCCCGCATTTACCGCAAAATCGCAAAGTGAACGTCATAATTTTTGTAAAACGCGCCGCTTATGTTTCAATTGCTTGAGTAGTGCACATGATTTAAAATCTTGTCGCTCAACTTATCAATTCATCATCATTCTCGCTATCATCATACACTTTTGTGTTCCAAAACTCAAGCCTCGGGATTAGGTTATGCTGGGGCAGTACGTCCCACGATCCCCGCCAATGTTCCCGCCGGTTCTGAGTTAAATATTTCGGAAGCTACTCCAGACTCTAATAGTACTTCTCTTCCTTGTCAACTCTGGCGTTGTTCCGCGAAAACAAAGTACTCTGCTGTCAACCGCTTGGATTGATATATGTAATAATCGGGGACAGTATCAGCCCTTCAGATGTTTATTGGATTCGGGTAGCATGATATCATTTATTACTCAAAAGGCGGTATCTAAGTTGGGTTTACGTAAATCCGCCATTTCTATAGAAGTTAGAGGACTAGGTTCGATGCGCTCTCAAGCTAATAAGGGCTTAGTTCAACTTAGTTTGAAACCGCTGAGGCAAAACTCTCCACTCATGTTTACCAAGGCAGTTATTTTAGAAAAAAATTGTGAGCCCTTACCCGCTGGCACTCTACCGCACAAGAATTGGAGCCATATTCAAAAATTGGATTTTGCCGATCCCACTTATTACAAGCCTGGAAACATAGATATTCTACTAGGAGCTGATATATTTTCTAAAATACTTTTGAACGATTCCATTACGAGACCCGTCAATACCCCAATGGCGATAAGTACCGTTTTGGGTTACATTTTGATGGGAAACATTGAGGCTCCTGCATATCAATCTATTGCATCCTTTTTCTGCACTCCTTCGGATGAAAGTTTGCTAGAAACCATTGTAAAAAAAAATTTGGGAAGTTGAAAGTGTGCCGCAAACCGATTGTCAGGATCCGGAACATAGTGTTTGTGAGGAAATATTTTCAGACACTTATAGTCGGGACAATTCGGGCAAATTTATTGTTACACTTCCGTTTCGAGAAAATAATCCGTGTTTTCCGGGTATGCGAAACTATGCTCTTTCTGGTCTCAATTTGCTTGGACGCAGGTTGTTGAGGCAACCGGAACTTTATGCGCAGTATTCCGACTTTATGAGGGAATATCTCCAACTTAATCATATGGAAATAATCGAAAATGTTGAAGTATCCGACCATTCTTATTATTTAGTGCACCACTGCATTTTGAAGCCAGAAAGTACGTCTACCAAACTGAGGGTGGTTTCAACGCATCTGCTAAAATCGCGCATCAAAAATCGTTAAACGGGTGTCTGATGGCAGGACCTAAGCTACAACAAGATATTTGCCATATTCTGTTAAATCTCCGCATATTTCCTTATGTTTTATGTTCGGGCGTGGCGTAGATGTACCGCATGATATGGGTAGACCCAAGCAGAGGGATTATCAACGGATCCTCTGGAGGTTTTCGCCTATGGAAGAGATAAAAGATTATCGGTTACTAACGCTTCCCTATGGTTTCACATCATCCCCATTTTTAGCACTGAAATGTGTGCTCCAATTATGCATTGATGAGGAGGAGGAGTATCGTCTATCCACCAAAATTTTACGCAACTGTTCTTATATTGATGATTTTGTTTTTAGTGTTTCAACCGCGGAAGAAGCGTATGAGGCACGAACTCAACTTATTTCTTCAATGCAGAAGGGTGGGTTTGAATTGAGAAAATGGTCCAGTAATGAACCTTCTCTTCTAGCGGATCTTCCCGAATCATACCTATCGAAAAAACCGCTTGATTTCCATTCGAATGAGCCTTCATTGAAAATGTTAAGTGTACAATGGAATTCTTCGCTTGATGTTTTAGCTTCAAAGTAAATCCGCGAGATACCAAAACTTGCACTAAACGTGTCATGTTATCCGAACTCGCAAGAGTATATGACCCGCTAGGATTTATTGCACCAGTAACTTTTTTCACCAAGCATTTAATTCAACGATTGTGAACCGCTGGGATAGAATGGGATGAACACCCATCAAATGAAATTGTTTCAATTTGGCAACAGTATTTGTCAGAACTACATCTACTCTCGCAACTTTGCATTCCGCGCTTAATGATTCCTGAAGATTCAATTAATAATGAGCTACATGGGTTTTGTGACTCGAGTGAAAAAGGCTACGCATGTGTAATGTATGTCCGTATTGTTCGTGATAGTCAAATTTACACTAATTTTGTATGCGCAAAATCTGAAGTGGCTTCTCATTCTCAAAAATTGACTATTGCACGCCTGGAAGTTTTGTGGCATGGTGTTATTGGCTAAACTGATGATGTTTGTTTTGAAAAGCATTAATGACAAAATCAAGTTTCGAGATATTTATGCTTGGTCGGATTCGCAAATCGCTCTACACTGGATAAAGGGCGCGCCCCATCGATGGAAGACTTTTGTCGCCAATCGAGTATCGTTTATACAGGAACATATTTCCTTCATTTCATGGCACTATATCGACTCGAAAAATAATCCTGCGGATGAGGCTTCACGGGGCACTTCGCCATCCGCACTCCTACCCAATGATTGTTGGTTCAAGGGACCGTCCTTTCTTCGTGAATTAACTTTGCCTTTTTTTGTACTATGCCTAATGTTGACTATCCCGCTGAAGAAGAGAGAAAACTCGTTTTTTCCACAATTTCCCCAATGGAAAATTTCCTTGAAAATTTATTAAATAATCAGTCCGCATTCGTCACAATTCAGAGAATATGTGCGTATATTTTACGTTTTCTTTTCAATTTAAGAAATCCGCTATGTAAGCGTTCCGGACCTCTGAACGTGTCAGAGCTTCATGAAGCTTTACTCTTGCTTGTAAAATTCACTCAGCAGGTGCATTTTACCCAAGAATTAGAATCGGTTTGTTGCTCTCGTCCTTTGAGAAAACTCGCTGTTTTCCTTGACGATCGAGGTATTATGCGTATAGGTGGTCGTCTTAAACACGCAAATTTGTCTTATAACGCGAAGCACCCTATGCTTCTTCCACGCCAAAGCCGCTTGACCACTTTACTGATATAATTTTATCACAAGAAATACTTCCATTGTGGTTTTCGCTCTACTCATTTCTTAATTACCCAAAGTTTTTGGATTCTTTTCCCAAAACGAGCAATACATTCCATTGTATCTAAATGTATACGGTGTTGGAAACAAAATCCAAAACATTTTCAGCCGCCTATGGTTTCCTTACCAGTTTTCCGCATTTCGGAAGTAAAACCTTTCTTCCATTCCGGGGTTGATTTTGGTAGCCCTTTTTTGGTTACCCCCAGCCGTCACCGAGGTGTGAGAACAAGTGAAGCGTACCTATGTCTATTTGTGGGTTTTACTACGAAAGCAGTGCATTTAGAATTGGCTAGCGATTTGTCGTCAGCAACTCTTTTATTCGCTTTGCAAAGATTAATTGCTCGGCGTGAGCGTGTTTCACATTTATATTGCGATAACGCCACAAATTTTGTGGGGGCTTCTAGAGAGCTCAAATTAATTCGAACTGCCGCGGAACAAGAAATGATTACTTTCAAATTTTCACCCCCTTCTGGTCCGCATTTCAATGGACTTGCCGAAGCGGGGGTGAAGTCGGTCAAACTTCATTTGGCGAAGGTAGTGAGTAAACAGATTATGACATACGAGGAATTCTACACGGTCCTGACGTTAATTGAATCGATTTTGAAGATATCAACGCCTTAACGCCCGCTCAATTCCTTACTTTGGAACCAGTAGGCGCGTTGCCTGTTCCGGATTACACTTCCGTAGCTTTAACAAGGTTACCCAGATTTGAATTGATTCAACGTATTCAGACCGATTTTTGGAAGCGGTTCAAGAAGGAATTCCTCCAAACTCTACAACAACGGGGTAAATGGCTCGATCCTGCTATTCTGCCCGAACTGGGATCCCTTGTTCTAATAAAGGATGGTAACGTACTACCCTGTGAACGGAATATGGGTCGAATCATAGCCTTGCACCCAGGAGACGATAATGTTGCGCGGATTTCCACCGTAAAGACTTCATCAGGAGAGCTGAAAAGACCCCTTGTGAAGTTGTGTCCGCTACCATCATGTTGAGATAAAAATTGCGCGAATTATTGCGCCTCAATCTTTGTATGTGTGTATGTCATTGGAAAATGTTTTCATTTAAGTTAAATAATTTTTTTTATTTTCCGGTTTGTAGATAATTTTTTTTGAAATGCCAAGAATATTTTGCTGGGGCAGATTGTTGCAGTAAGAAATAACTTCACTTATTTTTCCTCATTGCATTTCGCGTGTGAACACAGCACTATGACTGAACACCCAGTGGAAGACGTTCCAAGATCACTGTAGGCAAGATCAGAAAAAAAAACGTGACACATGTCATAGGTGTTAAAAGATATACACAACCGCATTATTATTCCGCTTTTTGCCCAGTTGTAACGGCAAGGGCAGTGTCGCGCATTTGTCGTGTATATTTTGTGTGGATGCGAGACAATCGACATCTATTGTGAACACATTCCCAATCAAATTCATCAACTCCACGCAGCCACCCCAAAACCTCCGTTGAAAGGGCCCTTCCTGATCTCGAGGAGCAACAACTAACTTCCCAGGAATACCAAAATAAGTCATCGTGCTGTACGTCTTTTCTCTGATATTCACGCTTTACGGTTCACCCCTCCACTTCGTTATTTACTAAAGAGATATCAGAATCTATTTTTCTCTCTCAGAAGTATCGAGCTATCGATCTGCAACAGGAGGTAATCAATAAAAATCAAATAGCATTGATATGTCTTGAAACGCCGCTTCTCGGCCGATTTGCAAGAATAAATTTCAAAACTTTTTTTCATATAACATATTCGGAAAAGTTTCGAATGGAAATTATTACGAAAAATGCTCGAATCGAGTAATGCTACAGAAAAGTTAGGGTCACGCCCCTTTGATGAAAATGAACCAATGGCGAGCCGCCATTCTCGAAGCGCGGATATAAAAGCGCAACGAGAAGCGAGTTCACTATCAGTCTGCAGTCAGGCAATTTTCGAGTTGATCTCGCTTACGTTACGTAAAGAATAGTTTTCCCGAGAAAGCAGTTTGGATAAGCAGCTAAGAAATTCTCCGAATGGGATTTTAATTCATTTCTTCGTAATAGATAGCTACGACTACTAGATCTGGGATTTTACTTCTGTATGAGTTTTTGAGGACTATAGCCTACCAAAGAGATTTCCAAATTACACTCTCCAACAATCATCGTTACCAACAACAAGTTGGATATGTAAAGAATTCTATGTTACGGAACGAGGGAGCAGAGAGAGAGAATAAGAATTTCAACGGCTGGTTTTATTTTTGGATGCCATTACCCTGTCCTTCGCTATTCGCTGGTGACTAGCCATGACAGCCGAGTTGGAATTGGGGTGTCACCAGGAATAGAAGGTTGGCTTTTTTCGAGGTTTGTCGCCACGGAGCTTCATTCCATGCATGATCGAATAAGCGAACCTCGTTGACGTCTCCGGAGGCGAGCGGGCACCACTGGTTCGGGGATAGGATACCTGTGGTGAGATAGGCGCGAAATATCCGATTATAATTACAGTTACGCAGGGTATTAGGGAATCGTACGGCTTCCGGCAGGTCCGCCTTCGAATGAAAAGGCATCGCAGGGTCCTGGAGTCGAGCTTGGTAGCATTACATGAATTTCAGATTTCTGATAGGGCTTCGTGTGCGAGGATAGGACCCAAGAAGTCCCACTTGAATAGGAAATTCAGTGAGGAGCAGCATAATAGTCATTAACTCAGGCCGTTTGCCGAAATTAAAGGTCACAGTAAACGTATGAAAAGATCTTTTCTGTAAATCGAAATAAAAACTGAGATAAAGAAATCTCCAGTAATTGTTAGGTTATTTTTGTTTAAAAATAGAATCGAAAAAATTGGAGTTCAATTTATTCAATGGTCCGTTTTTCTAGAACTTCTTTCATTTCATAGTAAGAAATACTTTTTGCCTTATAGCTGTCATCTCCTTAATCATAAATTATATGTTGATATTTTGGAGCTTGCATTGTTGTTAGTAGTTACCAGCCCCCTCTGAGATCGAGCTGGCCGGAGGTCAAAGTAAAACTTGGTAATACTTAACGTAAATATATATAATTTTTTTTAACAAAAATATATTTTATATTTTTTTTTTCTTCACAATGCCCCTCCATAATAGACAGATACCCGAATTGGATCTGTATCGAAATCCTGTGAAGAAATCGAATATAACTTACCATCTGGGTGACATCAACTTGGAAGGACTCCAGAACCTGAAAAATCAACCAATTTCAAATAACCCGGAAACCATAGATAGTCAAGGATTTTTCCAAACACCCAGTATGTGGACTTTGGCGATTTACATAGCAATTATTCTTTCAACCATCTACTTCTTCTACAAGACACTTTTTGCGAGATGTATTGCAAAGAGGGCATCTCAAGAAGCGGCACCAATCGAAGGGATGAACCTGTCAAAAGTTCAACTACCCCGCTGCTCTCCGTAGTTGAATCTTCGAGGGGAGGAATTATGTCACCATCTCCAGCCATACTTGCTGACGCCAGCAGAACCACCACTCCATCCAAGATGCTGAGTAGACATTATCTCATGGGACGAGCCATCTTGGAACGATCCGGGAATTCATTTCACTTAGACTTAGCAACACCTATTTTTATAATTGTATATTTTAATTATTGTAATAAAATTGATTTTTAAAAAGCAAGTTTCGTGCCGTCCATAAATGATTTACGATATATCATTATGTCTGAACCAATGAAATATTACCTTGTTCTCTTCAGAATATGATGAAGATTGGTTTCACATAGCTGAGATGCAGCATCATAAATGCTCGTGAAGGTTGCTTAGAAAAAATCGTATTTGGAAGAGAAAAGGTATAATAACGAAGTACTTCCGTTTCTGCAATCTCCAATAATAGGCTCGGAAAATGACGAAAATTCAGAAAACTGAAAAAAAAAATATTTTGTGGCAATTTGATTCAGATTATTCAGCAAGGAATTCCGGAACTTGGCCATACCATTTTTCTGATGGCTGGATTCCTCTAACCATTTCTGAGATACCTTTAGTGGGAAGCGAATTCGCAACAGCCTGTATAGTCTCAAAAACTTTTATCCAAATGAAAGGGACAAATATTTTGCACCAAACTTTTTTTCCAATTTTGGGAAGTGACAGCTGAACCTTATATAAATGCGTCAGTAAGCCAGTATGGTCGAAATAATTTTTTTCTGTAGATAAGTGAAACGTTGACACCCCCGAAAACGGAGGACCCAACGTTATATTAGAATGACAACGACTGGGAGCTTCCGTTTTTGAAATTCATATCATTCATGATCATTTGGCCTAATTGAAATGACATATTTTCCATCAGTTTGATCCAATTTTCGGTGTATTCTGAAAACTTCATACGGGTTCTCACAGGGATAGATAGGTACATCTATTTCAACTATACTAATGATAGAACATGTAAAGAACAAAGACATCTACAAAAACATTCTGGTTATGAACCCTATAAGATAGATATCGACTAAAATTAATAAGAAACATTTGGTACGATTTTCGTTTTTCGTCTCACGCAAACTCGCTTGATCTCAATGAAAATTACTATAAAGGGGTTTCTAGGTTCGCTGAATACAAATTCGAGATTTTTTTTCTCAAATGCAAATTGACTGACTCAGTATGGCTCTTAGAAAAATTTGCTTGATTTCAATAATTGGTATAAAGGGGTTTATTGGGTCGCTGATAACGAATTTCTTATCATTTAAAAAAAGATGACTGATCTAATATGACGGTCAGCTTTGAAAAGAACTTGCTTGATCTTAACAAAATCAGGTCGCTGATTACAAATGTGTGATTTCTGGATCCAAATCAAAGTCGCATCATCCCTACCGTTTCGTATCCAACTCTTGGATATTTTGATTCAATAATGTTTTCTCAACATAAAGAAGTTAACAATAACGCCCATTTTATCGCCCAATTGATAACACTCACACTCAAACATTGATGAATTCAAACAATAATAATTATTCAAGGCCTTAATACATAATGAAAAAGGACGAATTTGTAAGGTTATGTTGATTAAAAAATTATGATCATACCTTTCGGATTTCCCTCCAATTGGAAACGCACAATCATAATAAAAATGATTAACCCCTAACGCGCGAAAAAATATTCTTAGTGATTTTAAGTCCCACCAAGAGATCAGGAATACCTAACTTTGGAGTTCCAGGTAGCTACCGATATTGAAGATAGCTATCTGTTCTGTCGGTTTGAGATGTGGTATTTCATGTTGATGTTGATATTTTCCGACTTTAGGCCAGCTTTTGACTATTTGAGACCACTATGCAATGGTGAATTTTAAGGTGCAAGTAGAAAATTGGATTTCAGGAGCAAAAAGTATATTTTGTAATCGATAAAAGAAAATTGTATTTCGGGCATAAAATTATTTATTAAAATCGTAGCAAAGCGCCTTCGACCCTTAGGTCATCATCAGTGCGTACTCGTCAGGTGTACAAGAAGCCAAAAAGACCTTTTGGCTTCTTGTACACCTGACGAGTACGCACTGATGATGACCTAAGGGTCAAAAGCGCTTTGCTGGAAAAAAAAAGACCAGAAATATCACATATCCTGGCCTAGGTAATGTTTTTTAACATGTTTGTCCGAAATTAACTTCTTGATCATGAATTTTTATGGTTTGGTTCTTGTACACCTGACGAGTACGCACTGATGATGACCTAAGGGTCAAAAGCGCTTTGCTACGATTTTAATAAATAATTTTATGCAGAAATACAATTTCTCATTGATTATATCGATACGTGCACACAGTCAAACTTTTCATTTTATTTTGTAATCAGCCAACAGAGAACTCCCCTTACACTAATTATGGTTAAGATTAAGCGAGTTTTTTGAAAATGCTGATCACCATTCTAGATCGGCCATCTTGTGTTTTCGGGAAATGATACAAATTCGTAATCATCGACCCAAAAAACCCTTTATACTGAATATTGTTGAAATCAAGCAAATTTTTCTAAAAGCCGTTCACATATTGAGTCAATCATTTTTTAATTATACTATACTTCAAAAACTACGTAATTTAACAAAAAAATTTGAATTGCAGAATTTGTTTGACTTCAAAAAAGATTGAAATCATATTTCAAAAATTGAAATCTGTCCATCGGATACGGAGATATACTCACATTTTTCAATATGGAGACCAAACAAGGATGATCTGGTCCATTTTTTTTGTACTCCTTTGGTAGTTGTTCAATAAAGCCTCGCAATGATACTTAGGGGACATATAATGGCAAACGTGACATGGTGTAGCGCCGCACTACCTCACCTCACCGAAATCGGAGGTGACAACGTTATATATGAGGTGGAACGTTGTTTGAGTTTCCGAGTTTCATGGTTCCGCAATCATCACGACGGCTTGTGGTCTTTCTCGAACTTGAACCAAACCTCTCAGAGAACTGTGCCTTCCGGCAAAGGACGAAGATGTGAAATGCAAAAATTATAGATGTGACATCTATAATTTGTGGAGTGTAGCTCAAGCCTTATGAAGTGGAGTTCAATGGCAGAAAATTTCGTGCAACATTGATAGGTTACCAACAGCTGTCAGTATAGGCCAATCCATTGCACCAAAAGTCAAGCTTTTAGTGCGTTCCGAATAAAGCAAACGAATAACAAAAGGAAGGGAGATTTGTTTCATGTCCAAGTAAGCCACCATCCGCCAACAGCTGTTTCATGGTTTCCCAATCATCAGGACGGCTTGTGGTCTTTCTCGAACTTGAACCACCTCCCATATGTATAAATCTATATATATATATATATATATAAATATATATATATATATATATATTAGGTGGTATTATTCCTTGAAAGATAATATGTCGAAAAGTCAGAGAAAAATTGCAAATAGGAAATCAAAAACCCACTCTTCAGAATGGAAATAGCTCTGATATGCTCAAAAGTGTGAAGAAATACTAGACATTTTCTCAATCTATACAAATACAGTGCGGCTCTCCATGGCATGGGGGTCAAATGGCACATCTTTAAATATATAATTCAATTCTCTTTTCAACGATCCCTTTTTTTCCGAATTTCGTTCAAACGTGCATTTGAAATGTCAAGTATAAGTACGGATCTGAATGGTACCCTTACTTCGATAACTTTTGAACGGTTTGATGTGAAAAAATGAGACATGAAATATATTGAATGGAATTACCGGTTCTACTTTTTGAAAGAAGATACAGTACAATTACACGACAGAGGGTGCACGGGGGCACATCAATTCAAAAATTTTGAAAGACATAGAGGTCGAGTTGCACATCGTTGGAAAGGTATTTAACATTTTCTTTCAACTATGGTTGTTCTACGGAATCACAATTGTGAGTGCAGCTTTTTATAGCCCCCCCCCTCCTGTTTACTTTTGAACAGTTCGACATAAAACAACGGGACCAAAACAATTTTGAATGATATCACCGATACTACTCTTCGGAATAGAAGACATTGTGATTGCTCTATAGATGGCGCGGAATGGCACATCAACTTAACAATTTCAAATAACATAGACGATCAAATGGCACATCATTGAAAATATAATTCAATTCTCTCTTCAACCATCTTATTTTTATTTTTTGTCAATTTTTTTCACAATGTGCATTCCAAATTTTGTTATATTTGACATTTCAAATGCATATTGTGAAAAAATGTATTGAGGAAATTCGAAAAAAAATAGATGGTTGAGAAGAGAATTGAGTTATATTTTCAACGATGTGCCACTTGACCCCCCACGCTATTAGAAAGTTCAAAAGTGATATGCCCCTCCGCGCCATTTATCGAGCAATTACAATGTCTTTCATTTCATAAAGTAGTATCGGAGATATCATTCAAAATGGTTATTGTCCCATTGTTCTACCATTGTCTAAATCTTTAGACAATGGTTCTACGTCGAACCGATCAAAAGTTAACAGGGGGGACTATAAAAAGACGCAGTTAGTTCTCATGTTAGGGTCATAAAAATGTTAGTGTGAAGTTATCCACGCATTTCTAGCCACGTTTCATGCCACATGGGGAATGTCTAAAGTGGGATAGATCAAAATGACCATGCGGCGTTGCCAAGCTTCCACATAATTACTAGCCACGCTTTCCACATATTTTCACATTATATCTTCATTATTATTGCATTCTCGTAAATTATTCATCTACTCAAATACTCCCAATAATGTACCTGATACAATTTAGGGCGCTGTGAAATAAATATGATTAAAAACATGTTTTTCAATACATTGTCTGTTATTATTCCATCACTGAAATACTCCCAATGATGTACTTGATATATACGAGGTTTCAAAACGATTGGGATGCGGTAAGGAAAAAAGGAAAAATAAATTTACATATTTTTGCCAGAAATCGAAAATTAAAATAAATTGGACCAGTATAGGAAAATTCATTTAATTTTAATTTATATATCGGTTTTGAATCTTCGTTCGTCGATGATTCCAAACGGAAAGAATCTTATAAGACTTGGATGATCGACACGCAACATTAAAAATATTTGTACCACCGTAGGGGGAACAAGAGAAACTAAATTCCAAAAACTTCGGTCTATATCTTTCTTGAGGCTACGTGTTGGTTGATAATTTCTTCACAGGAATATTCAAGAACATGGAAGGAATTGGAAAAAAAAAAGAATTTGTACCACGATAGGGGGGACAGGGGGAATTAAATTCCGTAAATGTACTTCGGTACATATTTTCCTTGGGAGTACGTGTTCGTTGATAACTCGTCCACAAAAATATTCGGAAACATAAGAAGAATTGGAAAAATAATATAATCGAATTTGTACCACCGTAGGGGGGGTCAGGAGGAACTAATATATTCCTTGGGGATACGTGTTCGTTCCAATCTGAAAAAATTAGGACGGAATAAAAAAATTTACCGTAAGAGGAACAAGGGTAAGTAAATTTCGTAAATTTATTTCATTTTGGTTTATATCTTTCTTGAGGGTACGTGTTCGTTAATAATCTTCCCAGAATATCCAGGAACATAAAAGTAATTGGAAAAAAAACGAATTTGTACCACCGTGGGGGGGACAGGGGGAATTGAATTCCGTTAATTCATTTTATTACGGTCTATATCT
Source organism: Gonioctena quinquepunctata (assembly GCA_018342105.1). NCBI lineage: Eukaryota > Metazoa > Arthropoda > Insecta > Coleoptera > Chrysomelidae > Gonioctena > Gonioctena quinquepunctata. Next base: position 58,066 of record JAFIRS010001650.1, read on the forward strand.
TTTTTGAGGGTACGTGTTTGTTGATAATTCCTTCGACGGAATATCTAGGAGCACGAAACTATTCAGAAAAAATATAATAGAATTTGTACCATAGTAGGGGGGACAGGGGGATTGAAACTCCGTAAGTTTATTCTATTTCGGTCCATATCTTCCTAAGTGTTCATGTCAACTCCTCACAGGAATGTCCGGAAGCATAATAATAATTGGAAAAATAATATAATCGAATTCGTACCACCGTAGGGGGGACAGGAGGAATCATTATATTCCTTGGGGGTACGTGTTCGTTGTTATTCTTAGAGCATCACAGAAGAATGAAAAAAAAAAAATAAATCAAATTTGTACCACCGTGGGAGGAAAGGGGTGATTAAATTCCGCAAATTTATCATATTTTGGTCTATATCTTTTTCGGGGGTACGTGTTCGTTGATAAATCCTTCACCAAAATTATCAGGAACACAGAAGGAAATGAAAAAAATAAGATCGAATTTGTACCACCGTGGGAGGAGAGGGGTGAACAAATTCCGCAAATTTATCATATTTCGGCCTATATCTTTTTCGGGGGTACGTGTTCGTTGATGAATCCTCCACCAAAATCATCAGGAACACAGAAGAAAATGAAAATAATATATAATCGAATTTGTACCACCGTAGGGGGTACAAGGGTAATCAAATTCCATAAATTCATTATATTTCAGTTCATATCTGCTTTGGGGGGTATGTGCTTGTTGATAACTCCTCTACAGGAATATTCGAGATAATAATAAGAATTGAAAAAATATAATCGAATTTGTAGCACTGTAGGGGGGGACAGGAGTAATTGATATATTCCTTGGATGTGAGTGTTCGGTACTAATTCTTACACAGGATCAGGATCACGGAAAGAATCGAAAAAAAATATGATCAAATTTGTACCACCGGTGGGGGGGACAGAGGTCACTTAATTTTGTGAATTTATTTTATTTCTATCTATCTCTCTCTTGAGGGTCGTGTTCGTTGATAAATCTTTCACCAAAAGGAAAATTAAAAAAAACGGAATATCCAGGAACACAAAACGAATTGGAAAATGAAAATAATTGAATTTGTACCACCGTAGGGGGGACAGTGGAAATGAATATCGTAAATTAATTCTATTTCAGTCCATATCTTCCTTGGGGGTATGTGTTTGTTGATAACTCCTCCACAGGAATATCTGGAAACATAAAAAAAATTGAAAAATAATATAATCGAATTTGTACCACTGTGGGGGAGACAATGAGAATTGAATTCCCTAAATTTATTTCATTTCGGTCTATATCTTTCTTGAGGGAACGTGTTCGATTATAATTCCTCCACTAGAGTATCGGGGAACGCGAAACAAATTGAGAAAAAAGAAACCGAATTTGTACCACTGTGAGGGGGACAGGGGGAAATAAATTCATTATATTTCGGTTCACATCTTCCTTGGGGGTACGTGTTCGTTGATAACTCCTTCGAAGGAATATCCGGAAACATAAAAAAATTGGAAAAATAATATAATCAAATTTGTACCACCGTGGGGGAACTGGAGGAATTGATATATTTCTTGGGGGTACTGTCCGTTGCTTATTCTCACACAGGAATATTCAGGATCACGAAAGGAATCGAAAAAAAAATATGATCAAATTTGTGCCACCGAAGGGGGGAAAGGGATAATTAGATTCCGTAAATTGGTTAAGTCTATATCTTTCTTGAGGGTACGTTTTCGTTGATAATTGTCTCACCGGAATATCCAGGAACACGAAACGAAAAAAACATATTATCGAATTTGTACCACTGTAGGGTGGACAGGGGGAATTAATTCCAAAAAATGTATTCTATTTTGGTCAATATCTTCTTTGGAAGTACGTATTCAATGATATTTGTTCCACAGGTATATCCAGGAACATAAACAAAATTGAAAATGAATATGATCGAATTTGTAGCACCGTAGGGGAATTACATCCAAAAAAGTAATTTTAAATTTTGTACGGTTCTATGGAATCCCCGGAACCAAAAAAATTAAAAAAAATTCCAAAAAATTTTTTTCTTGGAAGTACGTGTTCGATGATAATACCTCCATAGGTATATCCAGAAACACAAAAAAATTGGAAAATCAATTAACTTGAAAATGTTTATAAAAATAATCCATATTGGCCGCCATTAATCTGAAAATATGAAATCAACAGACATGCAACTGAATTTTATTGACAGTACATGGTTTTTTATTATGTACGCAATCGAAAGTCATAATGATGTACTCCTTGAACCCCATACTATTGAAAGATATAGAAATGGCATTCAAGAAAGCGAAACTAAAATCTGTAATAATTTTTACTAATACAAAACGATCTAAATTTAAGCAGCCACGATGCGATGCTCCCAGCATCATATTCGTTCAAAATCATTTCCAATATTGTACATATCCTATTTGATTGGGTAATTTGGACAACACCAGCGTAGTAATAAACTTTTGTTTATGTGAAGTTAGCCACACTTTTCCAGCCACGGTTTCTGACGTATAGACTGTCGACTGTGGGATAGTGTGTTTTTACTCACAGTGTTGTCAGATTTATCAAATAAAATCTGAGTTCTATAAAACAAACCCAGCCACACTTTCTAGTTGAATGTGCAGGTATAATATCCATCCTTTGAACTCACCATGGATTTGCCTCAAATGATAACAATCTCCCTTGCGAATGAGTGAGTTGCGCTGCCCCGAAAATAGAAAACCATTGGAAAGAGGGCAACAAAAATGCATATAGAGCAATAAATGCATTTTTTGTACGTCCGTTAATATGAGAAACAAAATTCTCTGGCTGGAGAAAAGTCTAGAAAGAGACGGGCTGCCACGAAAAGAAAAGTACTAAACAACACAAAAGCAAGGAATCCAATAAATTGATTTCTTTGGATAGCCGTTAATAACAGCGATTTAAAAAAAAATATTTTCTCGGATTATAAAAATTCTAGAAAAAGTCTGCTGTCACGAAAAAAAAAATATTGGAAAGCGGACATCACAATGCATAAAACACGATGAATGAAATTCGCGCTGCCACGGATACAAAAATACCATTAGAAAGGGGACATCAGAATGCATAGAAGATAATAAAATGGCTTTCCTTAGACGACCGTTTGTAACAGAGAGAAAAATTAAAATAATTTCTCGGACTATAAAAAGTCAAGAAAAAGTCGCGCTGCCACGAAAACAAAAATACCATAGGAAAAAGCACATCAGAGCTCCAGAAAGTTTTAGCAAGCTACGAGGAAGTTCTGGGGGTAATCAAAAAATTACCAAGTAACAAAGCTCCTGGGCTGGATGGCCTGGACGCCATTCTACTCAAAAATCTTCCAAAGAAGTCGCTGGTCCAGCTGCTCTACATAATAAACGCTATCCTAAAGTGGCAGCACTACCCAGACTGCCTAAAAAAAGCAGAAGTCATCCCCCTACACAAACCGGGGAAGAACAAAAATAGTCTAGAAAGCTACAGGCCCATCTCGCTTTTAAGCGTGGTGGCCAAGGTGGTGGATAAAATCCTACTGAAGCGTATCGTTGATTTCGAAGAAGAGCTGAAAATCATCCCGCCTGAGCAGTTCGGGTTTAGGAGGGGTCATTCCACGACCTCTCAAATAGCCCGAGTTGTTCACGGGGTGAAAGAAGCCTTCAGCAGAGATCAAAATACGGTTATGGTCCTGTTGGATATGCAAAAAGCCTTCGACACTGTCTGGACAGAAGGGCTAATCACAAAAATGGCAGAAGCAGGCATGCCTTTCTATCTCCTAAAACTTATCGAATCTTATCTCAAAAAGCGGACTTTTAGGGTTAAAGTTAACGGAAACAGTTCAGCAGAACATGTGGTCGGAGCGGGGGTCCCGCAGGGGTCTTCGCTGTCACCAATCTTATATTCACTGTATACACACGATTTTCCGACCTTCGCTCGGACGAATACGGCTATGTTCGCGGATGACACCGCGATCTATGCCCATTCGTTCTACAGCGAAGTGGCTGCCAAACAGCTCCAGATTCATCTGGATCGGTTGGTCATACCTTATATAGGGAATAATAAGATAAAGCTAAATTCGAGCAAAACTGAGGTCGTTAATTTCACGAGGAAACGAACCAAAGTGAAGATCCTCGGGAAATTAAAGATTGAAGAAAGCAAAGTGACGGAAAAGCCCTCTGCGAGATACTTGGGGGTCGTACTAGACAGTCGTATGAATCTGCATAGTCATATAACGTTGGCGTTGCAGAGGGGGTCGGCCGCAATAAGGCGAACCTACCCCCTCATTGCACGCAACTCCAACTTGTCAAACGATAATAAAATCCGCATCTACAAGCAGATAATCAGACCAGCAATGACATACGCCTGCCGGTGTTCTGTAGCCTCTCCAAAACTCAATTGTTGAGACTGGAGAGGGTGCAGAACAAAGCGCTCCGTATAGCCACTAATAGCAGTAGATACATCCGACTGGATGATCTGCGTGAACTAACAGGAGTAGAAAAACTGCACGACTTTATCATGAGGATCTCGGATAAATTCTACAGAACGCATATCCCTAAAAGTCCGCTTACGGCAAATATCACCAGTATCAGAGCAAATCATTACAGAAAACATGGCGTAATCTACCAAAGTTTGGACCTTTACAACGAAGTTGAAGACCAATAATGAGGAAAGCCGAAAGGGCAAAAAGTCGTTGTACCATCAATTTTTTAAAACTGGGTTTTTTTTTCTTTTCCCAGCGTGAGTAGCGAATAAATGTAAACAACTAATGAAATATAAAGGACCTGAATTATCGAAAAATAATAAGCAAGCCAATAAACGCATAAGCTCAGGCAGGAGGCGTTTTTAACTAAGTCATTTTCTAAACAGGCACAAAACTGATATGCCAACGAGCTCACCTGCAAACAGCAGCAGGGGCTGCCACTTCGCCCCCATAGGAGGGCAAGAGGGCAGTCGTATACCCCCAACAATGAGCAAATCCCTCCCTTCCTCTCCCATCCCCAACAAGACGAGGAATAAAGGATATCTGTGATATGTATATATTAGTTTTAAGTTTGCAATGTATCATATTATTATGCAATAAATATTTTTTGGATTTGGAAAGAGGGCAACAAAAATGCATATAGAGCAATAAATGCATTTTTTGTACGTCCGTTAATATGAGAAACAAAATTCTCTGGCTGGAGAAAAGTCTAGAAAGAGACGGGCTGCCACGAAAAGAAAAGTACTAAACAATCATCAAAATGCAAGGAATCCAATAAATTGATTTCTTTGGATAGCCGTTAATAACAGCGATTTAAAAAAAAATATTTTCTCGGATTATAAAAATTCTAGAAAAAGTCGTGCTGTCACGAAAAAAAAAAATATTGGAAAGCGGACATCACAATGCATAAAACACGATGAATGAAATTCGCGCTGCCACGGATACAAAAATACCATTAGAAAGGGGACATCAGAATGCATAGAAGATAATAAAATGGCTTTCCTTAGACGACCGTTTGTAACAGAGAAAAAATTAAAATAATTTCTCGGACTATAAAAAGTCAAGAAAAAGTCGCGCTGCCACGAAAACAAAAATACCATAGGAAAAAGCACATCAGAATGCATAGAACACGATAAAGGGATTTCTTTAGACGGCCATTTATAAGAAATAAAAAAATAATATTTCTCGGACTATAAAAAGTCAAGAAAGAGTCGCGTTGCCACGAAAAAAAAAACATTAAAAAGAGGACATCAATTGGCATAGAAGGTAATCAATGGATTTCTTTGGACGGCCGTTTATAACAGAGAAAAGATTTCAAATAACTTCTCGGACAAAACAATTCCGAAAAAAGTCGCGCTGCCACGGAAATAAAAATACCATTGGAAAAAGGACATCAACATGCATAAAACACGATGAAGAGATTTCTTTGGACGGCCGCTTATAACAGAGAAAAAAATAATAACTGCCACGCAAACAAAAATACCATTGGAGAGCGGATATCAAAATGCATGAAAGATAATGAATGGCTTACTTTGGACGGCTGTTTATAAAGGAGAAAAAAATTAAAATATTTTCTCCCACTATAAAATGTCAAGAAAGAGTCCTACTGCCACGAAAATAAGAATGCTATTGGAAGGGAGGCGTCAACATGAATGTAGTATATCAAACGAATTTTTTTAGACGGCCGTTTATGGTATGAAAAAATGGTTTATAGTGACTTAATATAAAACAGTACATGAATTTATTTGGACGTGTGTCTTTTTAATTGAAATGAAAATTATTCTCCTGGCTGTGAAAATTCGACGAAGAGTCGGGTTGATGAAATGGAAATACACATAAAAAAGTGTTTAGAATTTTGACTACGGAGAACTTCTGTACAATTAGTAATGCAAACATAAGTAGCAAATTTGTTCGTCTGGATGCTGTACAGAAACTTTGCATGTTTTATGATAGATTCTCGTGCAATTTTCAGTAGTAATATCCCTAGGACATTGATAATAGACGAGATAATTTTATGACAATCGAAAGCTCAGCCTTCGGCTTCGGGCTGTTACCAAGCAACGAGGGATATTAGGCGGAAAATTTTTTGACAAAAAAATTTATAAATCAACACAATGAAACATTCATTTATTTATCAAAAGTACAGTTAGTGAAAGTACAATTATTAAAATTTAACTCAACATAAGATTCGTTGCTGTTCTCTACTAAGAAGATCTATTACCACGCATAATATTTATGATCTTGTTGTGGTGTTCTTGATGAGATTTGAGTAGGGTTTTATAGAATTTTGATTGCTTTGACCAGTAATTTTCAGCAATTGTTGTTCTTCTACACCACTTTTTGCCAATTCGCTAACAGCAGTTGATCTATTCGAGTGATTTGTTATCTTTTTGTCCTTAAGCCAATTGCCTCAGCAGTAGATTTAGTCCATCCATTTATTGTATTTCTTCCAACAGGTACATTTTCGTACCATTTGTCAGTTTCATTCTTCCAGTGTCGATTTGGTTTTAAGAACAGTCGTAGTGAGGTAATATTGTCGCCTCGTTTTGATATCAGTTTATGAAAAAGGCGTACAAGGCAGCTTTGTCTTTCACTATTGGAAACCAACCATCAACTACTTGTACAGCTTTTGGAACCACCTTGGCACGTTTTACTGAATACCGGATTGTATTCAAAGCGATTTGTTGGAGAGTCATCGTTATTTTTCTCGATTTTAAAAAAAATCTACCAGACAAGCAACTGCCTCTCCTCCTCGCCACGCTAATTCTACAGCAGCAATATGGTGAAATTACGCATAGACCTTCAGGAGTATTTTCATCCCATAGCAATATTATTTTGTTAACTTCAGACAAATTTAACGAAACTGAACTGGACTTACGTTTACATGGATCTGCTTGTAGTTTCTTCCTGATTGCATCGCGGGCATCTCGGGCTGGTTTAAATACTGTATTGTTAAACGGGTCAATCATAATATTATAGTCATTATAGTACTTTTCTTGCAAAAGTTTGCACGAAACGTTCCACATTGTCTTCACCGTTGCTTCTTTAAATTCGGTCCCGTCTTTCTTTCTCATATTGACCGCCCAATCTTTTAGTATCAACGCCAATTCTTCTAAGCTTCTATGTTCATTTAATTCATATTCTCGTTCGCAGAATAATTCCATAAATATTCCCCGAATATATTTGTGACTGTGGGTTGTATTTCTGGAAATTTTTTCTTTGATTAGCGCATTTATACTTTGAATATTCGCATTGCCAAAACGTGACATTTCGAAATTTATTTGGAATGAAGTTGTCAAACTCAATCGTGTTGTAATAGTGATTGATAATTGCACTGAATGGCAATTATCAGTGTAATGTTGACATGATTGGGTGAAATTGTTTCATATGACACAAAATGACAAAATTTTGATAATAATAATAATAATAATAATAATGTTTATTGACATAAATAAAAAAATGTTTACACTCAGGTGAAATGCAATAAACATGGTTGAGTCACAGAAGTGTATAACAACTATGAGTTGTTATACTACTTGTGCGTGACTATATATGCTACTACACATTGAAATATTATTACAGAAAGAAATTATGAAGGTTTTTGTTAGTTGAGGAATAACATAATATATAAATTAACAAAATAAATATATGTAAATGAACGAACAATATAGATTACAGTTAAAAATAGGAATGACACTATCAATGATTATTGAATTAAAAAATATCTAAAAATATATATAATAAATGTAATAAAATCTCAAAAACGAAGGTAAAATTATATAAAATAATCCAACAATAAATGTAGAATTTCAGTTAAAAACTAAGCTAAAATCATATAAAATAATCCAACAATTATGTCAGTTAAAAATGGATATATTTATTAAAATACATTCACCATGTTAAAATTGTGTTAATATACCTACATTCACTGAGTTTTTGTGGAAAAAAAATAATAAAGACCAGATGGTCAGAAACATTTCACATTTATGAATGTCAATTACAAATATTTGTATCGATCTACCGCAGAACAAACATTCATTCGTCATTGAATGGGATGCCCTTATAATAACATTTTGTATATGATTTCGATATTGAATTATATCAATATCATTTTATAATTATTGTCCATCAATTAACCTTTCGAAAAAATATAGAATAAAAGGGCCACAGTTAAAACCATCTGTTTGTCTGTCATGACTCAATAATTTACATGACCAATGATCAATCCCAATCAATTCGTTATTGACTTTCTCGTAATACTGCAAATATTTCAAGAATTCATTCATATATGAATTTGATTCTTCCACAGTGCTACGAGAAGGGTTGAGAAATATGAATTCTTTTTTCCAAAAATCTACCAAGCAGAGACATAAGTGGTGAAGACTTGGTTGTGGAGTAGCCTCTGAATAGTTTTGTTACACCGGTAGAACTAATTTATCACTGTTAATTCGAAAAAAATCTTGTATTATCATGGTTTTCACCTGCCACGAATGAAAAAAGTCTCGATGCCAATATGCACGGAACAACCTGATACTCTTGGATGTCACAATTCAGAAGATTCAGGTAGATGTCTTTTAAAAAATTCGTAAGCCACTGATTTGTGAACAGCATTTGGAAATCCTCACTGGTCACTTTATTAACAGAACAGGAGAGTTTCTCAAAATGCGCTATTATATAATTTTTCCTAATATGCCTATAAAATGTGTGGTCTACGACTAGCCCATTGTATGAGATATTTATAGAGTTTTCGCTTTTCCATTTATATGAAAGATATGTTTTTGTTATACATGCTAAATGGGGTAGCATGTGAAAGTTAAAAATTCTTGGTACCTTATTCAGAATGACTTCTCAAGTAATTTTATCCCTCGCTATCCTCTCAGTTTTGATGCCCCAGAAAGTATAGATTATGAAGTCGCACCCGTCACTATTCGTTATTTCCAAAAGTCCCTGTACTTGGTAATAATACTCGTGTGAAGTTTTCAGTTTTCCGTTGGCTTTGTCAACATATGGAAGAAGTCCTTGTTTGATAGCAATATCAAGATCCATATTTCTGATTTTGAACCGGCATTTGATTTCCATAATTCAGTTTTTTTCTACCAACCCATCTTGGGAGCCAGCAATATTCTGAAAATCTTCATGAATAACTAATCCAGCAGTTTCGCAAGGAATATTATTTATATTTTCGTACGCTATTCTTGCATTACTTCCATTGATTTTTCAATGACTTATTGGCTCCGACGTTACCTTCGGCTGGGCAATGATTTTCAATGCCAGTTTCTCGAGTGTGGAATTTAGGCTGGTTTAACAACTTACCCAAAAAAAGATGCCGTTATCCTTTTGTGCCTTTCCTAGAACCAAAGCGGACACTCTGATTCTTGATTTTTTCAATATCCAGTAATTTATCGAGAGATTTGTTGTATTCCTTATCGAAAAACTCTGAGCAATGGATTTTCGAAAAAGTGGTGTTGGTTGACAACGACTGTTCGATACTTTTCTTGGCTGCCAAACAGAATTTACAAAAATATTTATTGCTTTCATTTTCGGGAGGGTCTTTTCACATTTATCACATCCATACCAAATTGCTGTTTGGTCTAAAAGTCCAACTCCACAATAGAGGCAAGGCTCAACGGTTTCATTTGATTTATTCCTAGAATTCAATATTTTCGTTAATGTTGACCCATTGAAATTAGTTTCTTTCTTCTTCCTTTTTTCTGCCAATTCTCATGTGATGCCAAACCTTCTTTTGCGCATGTATTTCCAAAAAAAGCCATTGATTACCTTCTATGCATATTGATGTAATTGCTTCAATGGTATTTTTGTTTTCGTGGCAGCACGACTCTTTTTTGACTTTTTATAGTCCGAGAAATTATTTTACAAAATTTATCTGTCATAAACGGCCGTCCAAAGAAATCCTTCCATGGTGTTCTATGCCTTTTGATGTCCTCTCTCCAATGGGATTTTTGTTTTCGTGGCAGCGCGACTTTCTTGACTTTTTATAAACTGAGGAGTTATTTTGATTTTTTTCTGTTATGAACGGCCGTCCAAAGGAAGTCATTCATCATCAACTATGCATTTTGATGTCCTCCTCCCAATGGCATTTTTGTTTTCGTGGCAGCGCGACTCTGTTCTTGTCTATTTTTCTATCTGTTATAAACAGCCGTCCAAAGAAAGCATTCATTATCTTCTATGCATTTCGATGTCCTCTTCCTAATGGTATTTTTGTTTCCGTGACGGCGCGACTCTTTCTCGACTGTTCAAAGTCCGAGAACTTTTCTTGTTTTTTGAGTAACCTTCCACGGTCTGAAAATGAAAATATAATCAGGAAAATCTATATTATATTTCCTATATAAAAATGATTCGATTTGTCAGTAACTTCTCGTTCCCTGAACATGCCTATAAAAAAATTGTAAAAATACAAAAGATACTTCTCTATATAGTTTTTCATTGACGTTTCGGGGACTATATCTCCCCCCGTTCTCGAAATCTTCTAAATCTCCTTTAATTGTTCTAATGATTGGGATTTTTTCTTGCAGAGTCTCTTTCGCTTTTTCAACTGACGGAAGTTTGAGAGTGACGTATTGCTCATTTGATATATGGGGTGTTGTTCAGATCAGTTTATTAGCATTCTACCATATTTCACTTCCTCTTTGTGTAGAGGTAACCATGTATGATCCATTTCAACAGAATTTGTTGAAAAGCAATTTTCTCCCCTCTTGATGTGTTTTTTCATCAAGATTTTTGTCCTATTCCATTCAATCGTATGATCGCCATTGGATGTGAGGATATATGTTCTGCAATTTTTGATCCGGTGATTTGTCGATTTCTGATGTAACTCTGATGTTTACTTTGGCGCACTTCCAATGGTCTTGACGTTTCACCTATATAACTATCACTACACGAACAAGGTATGTTGTAAACACAGTTTTTGGTACTTCTTAATTAGCGCATGCGCTAATTAGGAGTTAATGAAACACAGGTGTCGCGGAGCGACATCAGGCAATATATATGTCATGTACGATTTGATGTTAGATGTGTGAAGTATAATATTCAGGAACAATAAACCTGAACTTATATTGTGTATTAGTTCCAGAATATTACATAGTGGCGACGAGGACGTTTTTACAGTGGAATATAGTTCAAATTAATTTTATTCTAAAAGAACCCACGAGTCAATCTAAAGTAATTCACGTGTTTCAGTGAAGAGTGTATAAAATGGCTGTTTTCAGCATCGGCCATTTACGCGAATTTGACCCGGCAAATTCAGACTGGGGGATATTTAAAAGGCGCATCGAAAATTATTACAAAGCGAATGCGATTACGGAAGAGGACCGTAAGAAAGCAATCCTGTTAAACACATTCAACGAGGATGCATACAAGTTGGTGCATAATTTATGTTTACCTGTGGAACCAGAGACAAAAAAGTAAGATGATTTGATCAAACTTTTGTCAGATTACTTCAAAATAAGTTTGCCAGTTATTGCCGCGCGTTATAAATTTTACACTGCGCGTAAATCATCTAGTGAATCGGCCAGAGAGTGGAGTGCACGAATACGGGAGTTAGCAGCTTTGTGTGACTTTGGTGTGGACCATCTTCAGATGGTGTTACGAGATCAGTTCATAATTGGATACGACAGGGGTGCAGTTCAAGACCGCCTTTTCGAGGAGAAAGTTACCGTGACACTGGAGGAAGTGGTAAATATTGCAACCACCAAATCAGCCGCCCATCCATCTGTCCAAAGCGAGTCAGCCGTTTTCGTAAAACACGAGCCAGAAATTCATTATGCTGGTAACTATTCAGGAAGACATGATGTTCTACCGACAAATCGAGCCGGTACGAGTGGTCACGACAATGGTAAGGCGCATGATTCATCTATTTACAATCAACAAACTTTTCCAAAATGTGAGGTTTGCGGTAGGAAGAATCACGAAAAAGCAAGGTGTTCATTTCGAGACTGTTTTTGCCATAAATGCAAAAAAAAGGTCATTTAGCACCTGTGTGCCCAAGTAAAAACAATGACAATAAACCAAACTCACAGCATTTTCTGGAATCATCTGATTATTCCTTATTTACTATTGATAGTCAGGTAAATTCGATTAACATTGACGTGATTATTGAACACAAACCTTTTGTTTTTACATTAAATACAGGATCTAGCTTTAGCGTTGTTTCAGAAATCTTTTATAAGCAATATTTCAGTGACAAACCTTTGATATTTACGAGTAAAATTTTCAAACTGTACAATGGGGACGAAATTTCTCCTATAGGTTATATTGAATGTAACATAACTTATCAAAATAAAAAATCTAGTTTGGATATTTATGTTATTAAGAATGCAACAGGTCCGCCATTACTGGGACGAGATTTTTTTTGTCGTTTTGACCTAAGTATTTCAAAATTGAATTTCATAGATTTTCCGAAAGACCTCCAATTTTTAAGGGAAAATTATAAAGATGTATTTCAGCCCGGAATTGGCACATTCCACAGAGACCACAACACGGTTATGGTCCTGCTGGACACCCAAAAAGCGTTTGATACCGTCTGGACAGCGGGGTTGATCGCCAAAATGATAGAGGCAGGCATGCCTTTGTATCTGGTAAAGATATTAGATTCCTATTTGTCGGAGCGGACTTTTAGGGTTAATGTCAACGGAGTCAGCTCGCGAGATTATGCAATCGGAGCGGGGGTCCCACAGGGGTCTTCGCTGTCACCGATTTTATATTCTCTGTATACCAGTGACTTTCCGACCTTCGCTAGAACGAGTACGGCCATGTTTGCGGACGATACCGCAATCTACGCCCACTCGTTCCAAAGCGAAAATGGCCGCTAGGCAGCTCCAGATACATCTGGATCGGTTGGTCACACCGTATTTGGAGAAAAATAAGATTAAGTTAAATCCCAATAAAACGGAGGTCGTTAACTTCACGAGGAAAAGAACTAACGTGAAGATCCTCGGGAAGATAACGATTGAAAATAACAAAGTGACGGAGAAACCCACTGTTAGATACCTGGGAGTGCAATTGGACAGTCGGATGTACTTGCACAATCATATAGCATTGGCGTTACAGAGGGGGGCGGCCGCAATTAAGCGTACGTACCCCCTCATTGCACGTAATTCCAAGCTGTCGACTGATAACAAATTGAGAATTTACAAGCAAATAATTAGACCAACCATGACATACGCCTGTCCAATATTCTGCAGCCTGCCAAAAACCCAAATATCGAGGTTAGAGAGGTTGCAGAACAAGGCCCTTCGCATAGTTACGAACAGTAACAGATACATCCGGTTGGATGATCTGCGGGAGCTGGCGAAAGTAGAAACGATCGACTCATATATCAACAAAATATCAGACAAATTCTATCGATTTCACATTCCCAAAAGTCCGCTTACGGCAAATATAACGAATATAAGAGAAGGAATTCCCAGGAAGCATGGGGTAATTTTCGAAAAATTAGAACTCTATCGCGAGCCATTGTAAAACCAGCTGAAATTCTATAAGGTCGGAAACCCGACCTGCAGGAATCAATATCCAATGGCCTAGGTCACGTACCTAAGCCATGCCCATTAGAGTGGGTAAAAGGAAATGTCATAAGCCGGTTTTTTTTATTTAATTTATTTTCCGGATAGCTCAACAAGTGGAAAAGTAAGAAAGATATAATTAAACACTTTTGAATCTTGGAATTCCATCTTCAAAGACAGTAGGTGCATAAGCGAAAGCAGGAGGCATCATTAAAACTTGTAATTCAGAAAAACATTAGCGAATATGGGAAAAAGGCTACCTGTTAAAACCAACCCTTCGCCCCTTCGGGAGGGCAAGCTGGTGGCTTATATTTCCCCGAACACAAAGCCTCAACACATCCCTCCTCAACCCTCTCCCCCACAACATCCAGGAAGAGGAGAAGAGATTGTTTTATATTGTACATATTAGTTAAGTTTTAAGATATCATGTAAATATAATAAGAATAAATGTTATTGGATTGGATTGGATTGGCACATTTATAAAGGGCGTAATAAAAATTAACTTGAAATCTGATTCGGTAACACCAAAATTTTTTAGGGCTCGTCCACTACCATACGCAATAAAAGGAAAGGTGGAAGCGGAGCTGGAGAGGTTACAGGCTTTGGGTGTTATAGAACCAGTTGATTATAGCGATTGGGGTACACCCATCGTCCCTGTTTTGAAACCAGGAGGTAGTGTTAGGATATGCGGGGATTTCAAAGTAACACTTAACTCCCATATAGAAATTGATAAATATCCCTTACCAAAAATAGAGGACCTGCTGGTAAAGTTACAAGGAGGTGAACATTTCACAAAATTAGACCTATCTTCGGCCTATCAACAAATTTTGTTAGATGAAGAATCAAAAAAATTAGTCACGATTTCCACCCATAGGGGATTGTTTAAGTATACTAGGGCTCCTTATGGCATAGCAAGCCTGCCATCCAAATTTCAAAAAATAATGGATTCCTTGATACAAGATATTGAAGGAACCATAGTTTTTTTGGACGACATATTGGTTACAGGGGGTATTCGTGAACAACATATTGAGAGATTGAATAAGGTTTTTACTCGGTTGAAAGATGCCGGATTACGGATAGCTTTAGAAAAATGTGAATTTTTCAAATCTAAAATTTCATATTTAGGATTCGTTATCAGTAAAAAGGGGGTGTATACATCGGAAGATAAAATTTTGGCGATTAAAAATGCGCCAGTACCGCAGAATGTAACGCAATTAAAATCAATTTTGGGATTGATAAATTTTTATGGAAAATTTATACCTAATCTGGCCATGACCGTACATCCTTTATATAAATTACTCAAAGCCAATGTGAGATGGCATTGGTCGGATGAGTGTGACAGATCATTCAATAAGGTGAAAGAAATTTTAATATCGGCGGACGTCTTAGTCCATTTCAACCCGGGATTTCCCATACGTTTGTGTGCGGATGCTTCTCAGTATGGTATCGGTTCAGTTCTGAGTCACGTGATGCCGGACGGGTCGGAAAAACCTATTGCTTATGCGAGCCGAACTTTATCAAGTTCGGAACAAAACATGGGTCAGATCGAAAAAGAAGCCCTTTCATTAGTTTTTGGGGTAACAAAATTTTTCCAATACCTTTATGGAATCAAATTTACTTTGATTACTGATCACAAACCGTTGACATACATATTTAATCCCGAAAAGGGAATTCCCCAGTTCTCAGCGAATAGGCTACGTAGATGGGCGTTAATTTTAGCAAATTTTGATTATAATATTGAATATGTACAATCACAGAAAAATTATGCAGATTCCTTATCACGACTGTCACTTGAAATGGAGGAAGGTTTTGAGAATAATTTCCCAGAAATAGATTTTATAAACTATTTCACTGAGAATAATGATTTTCCGTTGAAATTTTCATTGATTCGCGAGGAAACTTTGAAAGATTCCTTTTTAAGTGAAATAAAAAAATTTGCATTCACTGGTTGGCCTAGAACAGTTGAGAACAAATTTAAACCATTTTTCAGAGTGAGAAACGAATTGAGTTTAGAATCGGATTGTATTTTATGGAACAATCGGATAATAATTCCGAAATTATTACAACTACCTTTGCTACAACAGCTACATTCGACCCATATGGGGGTAGTGAAAATGAAGAGCTTAGCCCGATCATATTTCTGGTGGCCCGGATTAGATAGACAGATCGAAGAAATGCATGCGCTAATTAAGAGTTAATGGAACACAGGTGTCGCGGAGCGACACCAGGCAATATATATGTCATGTACGATTTGATGTTAGATGTGTGAAGTATAATATTCAGGAACAATAAATGAGTACCTAAACTTATATTGTGTATTAGTTCCAGAATATTACAGTATAGATCTCAGTGTGTTTGTTATTCTAAATGATGTTCTCACATCATACCTATGTCCAATTCGTTTGTTCTTTTCAGATAATCCGGGAAATAAGGTATTATGTTGGTTGTGAAATGTGTAGGTTGTGGGAGTACTCCTTGATTGGTAGATTTTCCTGATTAATTCCTCGTGTTTAATGCATTGTGATGTCCTGTTTTCAATGGTATTTTTCTTTTCGTGACAGCGCGATTTTTTTAAATTTTTATTATCCGCGAAATTATTGAAAAAACGCTGTTATAAACGGTCGTCCAAAGAAATCCATTTATTATGTTCCTTGCATTTTGATGATTGTTTCCCCTAGTATTTTTCTTTTCGTGGCAGCCCGACTCTTTCTAGACTATTTTTCAGCCCGAGAATTTTGTCTCCAATGGTTTTCTATTTTCGTGGCAGCGCAACTCACTCATTCGCAAGGGGAGATTGTTATCTTTTGAGGCAAATCCATGGCGAGTTCAAAGGATGGATATTATACCTGCACATTCAACTAGAAATTGTGACTGGGTTTGTTTCATCGAATTCAGATTTTATTTGATAAATCTGGCAACACTGTGAGTAAAAACACACTATCACACAGTCGACAGTCTACACGTCAGAAACCGTGGCTGCAAGAGTGTGGTAATTCCACATAAACATGGAGCACCCCCTCCTTTAGCGAATTCAATAAAATTACTTGTTCCGTACTATACATATAGAAATGTGAAGGAATTCCTGCGAATTGAATATTATTGGAGTGATTTTTCTGCATCAATATTATATCAAAAATATCATCCATGTGCACATCATTCAATACTCTGAGGGAATTGGGGGAAAATTAAAGACCTAACATAGGAACAATAAAAATGAATGAAGTGTTTTTCTTCACACATCAGCCGCGATCAATTCTTCTTGATTCTGCGGTGTTTACACTTTACTAGAAATCCAGATCACGGAGAAAACTCTACAGATGGGTTGTACAAAATACGCCCCATTTTGGATGACACATTCAACTGTGGGGTTTATATAATCTATTATTTTGACAAAATTATAAGTAATGCACCTTTACATAATGAAGTGAATATAATGAATTACAGACGTTGCTTGAAAAAAACCATAATCAAATCAGATAAAATGTCTGAAAAGTGCCTATATTGCGGAAATGACACTTATAAAAATAGTAAATATCGTTTCGTTACATGCAGCTGTTGTTCAAGAAATAGTCACGTAAAGTTCATTTTACCAGATCAAAAAAAATCTAATATTTTGCATTCATTCGAATGTAAATATGGTATTTGTGATTTATGCGATGAAAACTAAAAAATCATTACATCCCCTATCGCCACTTAATGCTGCGATTTTGTAAATACCCAGTGTAAATATTGACTTCATATCTAGTACGTAAAAGTGTTGAAAGTAGTCAACTATAGCACATTTGAACGTTGTACATATAGAGAATTCCCATTTTTGTCCATGTTGTGTTTGTGAGGTAGGGGTGAGATTAATGTGGGATGATATGGCTGATAGCGAAGCACCCTGTTCCGTAATAGCAATTGCCCCATATATTTTTATGAGAGTTTATATCAGTTGTTATGATAGGGCTACCGGCAAATAACCTTCCACTTAAAAAAAGGAAACACATCCGAATCAGAGCTGGGACTCGAAATAATTTCGATAGTGACAATTGCACCAATGTATATTGTAGGGTTCATCAGCACTGGCGGCATACCTCCTGGATGGGTGTGGAATATTGCCAAGTTAATCTAATTCGTCATGACTCCAATTGGATCGATTGGGATCTCACCCAGTTCTCTTATTTTATTTTTTTGAAAATTCATTATTGTTCTACATGTTTGACTTTAAGTCCTATTTCGTCAGTAATTATTTCAATATAGCGAGATTCTATAAATGAAATGTAATATATTTGACTCTGTTTCGGCTTTGCAGCCGTTTGCAAAAGTGACAAAAAATATTTTGGGAAAATTATTTTTCTTCATGACCCATTCCTATGCTCTTTGGAAAGGAATTATTCTGTTATGGCGAGATTCCCGATGAAAAAAGTATCACATCTCACCAGAAATCTTTTTTCCAGTTGTAGAACATTTTTCAAGGAGTTATTTTGTAAAAAGCAGCACATTGCGTTTTGAGAGTCATTGGTAAAAGTTAATTGTTTCTTTTTCTATTTGGAAATTATTTTTTTCCTTTTACAACTTTGAAAAAGATGTCCATTCTGGTACAACTTGATTCCAAACATTGGATATTCGTACCCCCAAGAAGGATATGAACCAAATTAGAATCCATTTTTTGGAATTTATTTTTCCCTGAACCCCCTACGGTAGTTTAAATTCGATTATATTATTTTCCAATTATCACCAAACACGAACTTCCAAGGAAGATATTGACCAAAATGGAATCATTTTTTGGAATTTAAGTACAACTCGATTACATATTCTCTCCAATTCCTTCTGTGTTCCTGGATATTCCAGTGGAGGAATTGTCAACGTACACGTGCCCCAAGGAAGATATTTACCATAATATAATATATTTTTTGGAATTTCATTCCCCCTGTGCCCACTACGGTGGTACAAATGTCATGGCCTCCCCGTGAGTCCAGAAAAACTTTCATACTCAAGAACCAATAAGTTATTCATAAATATGAACCCTACATATTTCCCTAGGAATGAAAATAAATTCCGAAGTAAATACTCGACAAACGACTAAACAAAGGCCGTTTAAAATTAGAATACGCACCTACGCGACCAAGCTGATAAGCACATGCCCGTTAAAAATACTTCGGACAAGGATTGCACTTAAAATCCCAATAAATCTCCCTTGTACAACTGAGTCATACACAATTTACCACTGTCCCATGTTAGTCATATCTGAATTCATTATGTAAACAAATACTCTATAAATTAATAGTTGTTGACAGCTCGCCTAAGTGCACTCCGACTACTAAATACCATTAATCTGTTTTTTATACATTTTTGACGACAGTAACACGCCATTGATTATTAATGACAGGGTTAATATAATTATGATGTTGGTAATCTTTGACCCGCGACGATCGAAGCCATCACGTGGACGGGTAGCAGATTATAAAAAGGCGCGATTCCTTGGACAAACTCTCTTCGGTATAGAGACGTGAAGCAATTAACAAGTCCTCTCGAAATGAGGTTAGATTTAATTTAATTACAATATAGTGAAATAAAAATGAGAAGAGTACAAATATAGTCGTCCGACAGTTCAAAAGAAGCCATTAGGAGAAATTATATTCTAATCAAGTTGAACCAAGTAATGACAGCAACCAAGTGAATTTACGAGTAAACCACAATTTTTTCCAAAATAACCTATTATTTATCAACGCTCCAAGAACGAGATAATTCAACGAAAAACATCTAATCGATAGTTCATGACCTCATCCATACAACGCTATCCTTATATACAGTGCGAGGTGAAAGTAAAATAAATAATTTCAGCATGATTAATCAAAATAAGGATACAATTAAACTAATTGTCGTTTGAAAGCCATCTCAAGTGAATAAGTATTGATCCTGCTGATTTGGAGTGAGTTCATATATGTTTTCTGTATTTATGGTTGGGAAAATTGAATAATTTATAATGTGAATGTGTCTTTGAATGTATCTCCATAATTTTATGTTCCCTAAGTTTTCAAAAGATACTTATTTCCAGTCGTTTTTAACAATTGATGTCACTATTGCTTTTAGTCAATCTATTTCATTTATAGACTGATAAAAAATAGCTTCAAGTAAACTACACGCTATTCTTCGAATATTGTATCATCTTATCCGTTTCTAGAACGGATGAAATACTTTGTTAACTTCTATAAAATATATATGTATATTCTGAATATTTTTCTGCGTACATTATTTTCGAATCTTTCTGAAACCCGGTACGTACTTCCTAGATAAACAACTCAACGCCCAAGTATAGAGAGGAAGAGATATTTCCTGTATGCCGCTCCAGTGAGATAATCTCGGTTCGACCATCCTCAGAGAGTCGATGCTCTTGATACTTATTTTCTCAATCTAACAACAAGTTTGGTGTTGCAGGTGTGGTGTGTTAATTCATAACACCCTGTATAGCCCGGGCTCAACATTTGGTGTCAGGTGACAAGGGTAATAGTTTAGGAAGTATATTAACGCTTATATGATATTTTCCACAGAAAAAGAATATCAAAATAGAATTGAATTTGCATTTCTTTTAATAATAATTTGGAAAATATAAAACTATTTTTTTTACAAATAATTGCCAGTGTGAAAAAAAAAGTAATTTGAACAGAAGTGAACGAGTAGAAAAATTGTGGAAATAGTTAAGTATATTATCGTTGTTATTTTGAAAACACGATATTGGGAAAATAAATATATGAACTATTCGAAAAGGCCAGTTATTTTTTTTTCAAGCAATGGAGATTTTAATCAAAATTATTAAAATATGGAAGTTTCGACAACAGTGCCGTGGACTGGTAGGTTAAGATATGAACCGACACTATCAGTGTGGACAATGTACCTCCTTATAATGGTACCACAGATATCCAAGATTTTATTCGTGAAATTGAGTAGTTGACAGCTGTAGCAAAATGGACAGACAGTCAAATAAGTTACATAGTCAGATTAAAATTGACAGGAATCGCCAGATTATTTATGGAAGCGGAAGATAGATCGAAAAATACAGGCAATTAGTTGGAGTTTAAAAAAGAATTACTGGAACAATTTAGCAAATTGGAATTACCTGGAGAAGAACAAAAATAATTTTTGAACTGTTATCAAAGAAATGATGAATCAGTTAGGAAATTTTTCATAAGATTAGAAATATGTACAGCAAAAATAAGGAAACTCACAGGAAGTAATATAGTTGACAATGTATTAAGGCAAAAATATGAACAGGATACCCTTGTGAAATTTGCAATAGGACTGTTAGATCCTGTTAGGAGAACAGTTCTATCTGCCAGTCCTGTCAATTTGAAAGAAGCCATCGAATTAGCAGAAAAGAAAGAATCAATTGAGCAACTTTCAAATCCACCAAATATGAATTTTAGAAATTTCAATGCGAATTTAAGATTGTGTACCCATTGCAATAGAAGAGGTCATGCAAAATACAATTTTTGTAATAAGAAAAAATGGCTTATGCTTCACATGTCAATAATTCGGACATTGTCATATAGCTGTCCAAATAGGAATAATTTTCGAAATGAGATATCCAATGAATCAGGAGAATGGGTTTCTAACTACGCTTATGGAAACAGGTTGCGAAAATATGGAAAGATGAATACACAAAGAAAAAGATTCTCTAACTATTCGACAGAAAATGGATTGCGATCTCATGGAAGAATGAATGAACGAGGACATAGGTTTGCCAACCATTCACATAAAAATCGATATCAAAATTTTAGGACAATAAATGATAGAAAGCAAACAGGAAATAGTTATGCAAATGACAATAAATTGAAAAAGTATGGAGAAATGTCAAGATATAACCGGAATATGAATGGAATGGCAGCTTTCAACTCGTCTCTTCAGAAAGCTGCGCAAGAAATCAAGGAGATAGTAGAAATGACTATTCAACTAGAGAGAGGCAAGAAAAAAATATACGATGAACAGAAAAACGTAATTAATTTAGAAGTATCAGGAATTTTGAGGCATATATCCATAGATATGAGAGCCCAAGTGTCAGTGGCTCATATTAATATTGTTAGAGGTATGAAATTGAATTATTATTTGCAGTATCAATTCAGGAATGGGCAAGGAAATTTCACTCAGTACATTAGATCGGTTATATTACCAATCAAATTGAATGAAGGAAAAATTATTGAACATGAATTCCAAATCGTGGATAATGATCACCTTGGTACCGAAATAACACTGGGATTGGGTCTTTTACGAAAATACCACGTGAAAATTGATTGGAGCAAAAATCAAATGTACCTATTAGGGGAAACTATAGAATTGTATGAGAAAATCCAGCATGTAGGCCAAACGAATATGAATAACAAAGATACTGAGTTGCAAAATAAATTTGAAGAAGTGGAAAAACAGTTGATGGATATAACTACCATGATGAACTATTGGATGGAAATAACTATTGAAGGAAACTAGGATTGAAGAAGGAACGAGCGCCCAAATCAATCCGTGGAGTATTTATGAACAGACTTTCATGCCATGGAACGAGACCTGCAGACTCGAATCAAATGGGTAATAATGAAAGAAAGAGCCAAATGAAAGGGGGATGAGATATGAAATGAAATGCATAAAGCACACAAAGTCGTCTTCACAACAGGTTCAATATAAATTGAAACACAATCGGTAGACCGACAGGCGAAAAACAACTACTTTCCTAGCAAATACCACGCAGAAAGTTGAATGATATTCACCTGACGATCCATGTATGTCCGGAACTAGTGATTTAAATGGGACACTAGCCTTCAAAGAAACCGTTTCAACTGCGAAATATGTAAAATTGTCTGGAAAGAACGATAACCGAGATAAGCGATTACACCAGCAATGGTATGGAAGTTTTTGAGAATGAAAATATTCCAGAAGGTGGCAAGACATATTCAGGGAGAACTGAAATTGCAAAAGCTAATGCATCACGGAATATAGGGAAGATGATCGATGTAGGAAATAGAAAATTATGGAAAGACAGTCTAGCAGATAGAGATGAATCACCCAAGGGAGACACTCTATCCACCAGGAAGTTGGAAACTGCCAAGCAAACTACACGATATTCTTTGAATATTGTATCATCTTATCAGTTTCTAGTATGGATGAAATACTATGTTAACTTTTATAAAATATATATGTATATTCTTAATATTTTTCTGAGTGCATTATTTTCGAATCTTTCTGAAACCCGGTACGTAAATCCTGGATGAACAACTCAACGCCCGAGTATAGATAGGAAGATATGTTTTCTGTTGGCCGCTCCAGTGAGATAATCTCGGTTCGACCATCCTCAGACAGTCGATGCTCTTGATACTTATTTTCTCAATCTAACAACAAGTTTGGTGTTGCAGGTGTGGTGTGTTAATTCATAACACCCTGTATATGGCCGGGCTTAACACAAATTCGAATTATTATTTTTTTCCAATTTTTTTGTATTCCTGGATATTCCTGTGGGGAATTATCAACGAACACATACCCCGAAGGAAAATATGGACCAAAATTGAATGAATATATGGAATTTACTTCCCACTTTCCCCCTACGGTAGTACGAACTCGATTAAAATTTTTTTCAATTCGTTTCGTGTTCCTGGATATGTCTGAGAAATTATCAACGAACACGAACGCTCAAGAAAAATATAGACCAAAATAGAATAAATTTACTGAATTTGATTCCCTCTGTCCCTGTACAAATTCGATTATTTTTTTACGTACCCTCAAGAAAGATATAGATCGAAATAACATAAATATTCGAAATTCAATCACCCCTGTTGCCCCTTCGGTGGTACAAATTCAATCGTATTTTTTTTCGATTCCTTCCGTGATCCTGAATATTCCTGTTTAAGAATTAGGAACGAACACGTTCACCCAAGGAATATATTAATTCGATTATATTATTATTCCAATTCCTCTTATGATCCCGGATATTCTTGTGAAGGAGTAATCAACGAGCACGTATCCCCTGGAAAATATGGACCGAAATAGAATACATTTCCGGAATTTAATTCCACATGCGATGGTACAAATTCGTTTTTTTCCCAATACGTTTTGTGTTCCTGGATATTTTGTTGGAGGAATTATCAACGAACACGTACCCTCAAGAAAGATATAGACCATAATAGAATAAATTTACGAAATTTAACCACCCCTGTTCCCCCAACGGTGGTACAAATTCTATATTTTTTCCGATTCCTTCCGTGATCCAGAATATTCCAGTG
The DNA here is from genome assembly GCA_018342105.1 of Gonioctena quinquepunctata. Classification (NCBI taxonomy): domain Eukaryota; kingdom Metazoa; phylum Arthropoda; class Insecta; order Coleoptera; family Chrysomelidae; genus Gonioctena; species Gonioctena quinquepunctata. The sequence goes on from JAFIRS010001650.1 coordinate 82,303, forward strand.
TGAACACGTATCCCCAAGGAATATAATAATTCCTTCTGCCCCCCCCCCTACGGTGGTACAAATCCGATTATATTATTTTTCCAATTCTTTTGATGTTCCCGAATATTGCTGTGGGAGAGTTATCAAGAAACACGTACCCCAAAAAAAAATATGGACTGAAATGAAATAAATTTACGGATTTTAATTCTCCCTGTCTCCCCTACGGTTGTACAAATTCGATTTGATTTTTTTCCAATTTTTTTCGTGGTCTTGGATATTTCTGTGAAAGAATTATCAACAAACGTACCCTTAAGAAAGATATAGATCGAAATTTAATTTTTGGAATTAAGTTTCCCCTGTCTACCCTTCGGTGGAACAAATATTGTTTTCTAATTTTGTTTAAATTTGTTATAATTTTAAGGCTGAACTACTTGAAGTACTCCCCCACGCCTGACGATTTCCATTTAATTTTTTCCATCGAAATTGAGAAATAATTTGTTTTTTTATTTGAATATTCATTCCAAAACAAATCATTACCCAATTTTAAAGTGAAAAATGAATAAATCGTCAGGCGTGGGGATTCGAACCTTGGCTAACTTTTGAGATCCAGAGCTCAGATCTCGCGCCTTAGACCGCTCGGCCAACTGGACGATATTAATTGTCAAACGCATTACCATACTTCAATGTTAGTAAGAAAGTTTGTTACGCACTTTTGTGCCTGCTACCTGTGAAAGGGCCCCGGTTTCAAGCTAGCAACTACACATATGTTCTCAACTACATATCATACTATTCATACTTGAAATTTCAGCTTTGCTAAAATGAGGTAGAATCACCGGCTCTGGGTTCTTACGCTGAAAGTATAATGTTTCTCAAAGATACGCACCAAAAGGCATGCCTTTCGGCATAGTCGTTGAATATTTAAATTATTTTTTCTTTTTGTTGAGGGCGTGTTCCTCAGTGTTTGTAAATATTTTTTTTTATATTTTCAACTTGAATTAAAAAGGATCACATTAAATCCAAAATTAGGAAAAATATAGTGTGATCAACAGGTTGGAAAACACTATTTTTCGTAACTCGCTTTCTTTTGCGGAACTCGCTTCGTTCGTTTCGCAGAAATCCGCTAGTCACGAAAATAGTGCTTTTCCCAACTGGTTGCACAAATAACTAATAATGTTGTGTCCCGATCATCCAAGTGTTATAGTTTATTTCAGTTTGGAATCATCGATGAACGAAGAATCGAAACCGATATATAAATTAAATTTAAATATCCAGCCACGGTTTTTTGAATTTAATGCTCTTGTTTTTCTATACTGGTCCAATTGATTTTATTTTTCGATTTCTGGTAAGATATTCGCAAAACTGTGTTGAAGAAAATTTATTTTTTCCATTTCCCTTACCGCATCCCAATCGTTTTGAAACCACGTATATATCAAATACATCATTGGGGCATTTCAGTGATGCAATAATAACGGAGATATTTGTGACAATATATTGAAAAAAATGTTGTTCATTCATATTTATCTCATGGCGCCCTAAATTGTATCATCCCTTAAGAGGTGAAATGAAAGGGTGCAACTTTTAATAGGGTTCTGTTAGTTTTTATGTTAGGGTCACAAAAATTGGTATTTGAGGTCTTTGTTACAAAAAAATCTTGTTTCAGTGTTTTGTAAAAATTCAACCCCCAAAAGGGTGAAATAGAGGTTGAAAATTTCTAGCGGGTTTTTAAAAAAATTGGTTGAGGTCTTCATTACAAATAAAGAAATACGTGTTCCAGTGTTTTTAGAAATTCAGCTCCTAAAGGGGTGAAATGGGGAAATGAGAATTTTCATGGAGTTCTGCTAGTTTTTGAGTAAGCATCATGAAAATTGCTGATTTGGCTCTGTGTTATAAATAAATAAATCGTGTTAAACCTTAATTGGGAATTCCGTCCTTACAGGCGTGAAAAAGGGTTAGTGAATTTTCAACAGTCGTCACAAAGCATCACCTGTCAAATCAATTATGCCACCCAAACGAGATAACGGGTTAACGATATAACGGGAAATGGAATATAGGGATAAAGGGATAAGGCGATAATGGAAAACGGGATAGCGGGAAACAGGCATAGTGGGAAACGAGATAATAGAAAGCGGGCAAAGCCACATGCATAAGCTAGATGAAACCACACACAGAAAAAGATGGAAAAAATTAAAAATTAACGCGAACGAAGTTGCGGGTACCAGCTAGTTGTTTGGTTATATTAGATCATCTTTGAATTTAATAGTGCCTGGAATATTACGAAAACAAAAAAAGAATGAAATGTAACCATGCTCTAGAAGAAAAATGTGCCTAAAAAGTGCTCTATATACAGGGTGAGTCAGAATAAGACCGACAAACTCCGACTTCAGATTCCTCACCTCATTTCGAGGTGAAAAAATGCTATCAAGGTATGTCCCAAAATGCATCATCCTTTGTGAAATACAGGGTGTCGAAGGTACGAAAAAAATCAAGATTTAATTTGTTTTCTCCAAAATTCCTGAATGAAAAAATCTTAAACTTGGTACACTAATCAACGTGCTAATTTGAAGTTATAATTTTTTATTTTCGTAAACCAGGATTGTTGTTACAATGGTATGTTCCTTCATATTTTCTTTGGGACAGGTGAATAGACAAATGAGCGTTTGACATCAGTTCGGCTCATCGATACACAACCTAAAAGTTATGATATTTCATGTGCCTAAAACTGGGGGTTTCTGAGATAATTGAGAAAAACTGAAGTCCTTAGTAGAGACATAATTTCGTATGTGCAATAATCTCATAATGCTAATTTCTTACAACATATCGGAATATGTGTCAACCTCCTGAACATTTTTTTAATATTGGGAGAATCGGAAACATAGTACGGGTGAGCCAGAATGAGACCGATAACTCCATTTTTTCATTGATCATATTTGATCGAATCGATGTCGCGGATTCACTGATATGTCACCATACTTTCTTGCATATGATTGTTTTGACAGATCAACTGAGAAACAAACCCAACCTCAAATTCATAATACTCCACTTAGATAAGAGTTAAGGTCCGAAATAATTTTTGCGAAAAACTGAAGATAAGTACTCTTAATTTGTTGAAGTTTATGTTGGAGTATCATTATCAAAGCCATTTCTGATTGAATTATCTAGGAAAATATTATCCAATCAACATGTCTTTGATGAAGAAAAACAATTATTGTGTATTAATATCTACTTAAATGATTTCTTTCGATTCGTGATAACTAGTTGCAAAGTCGAGCCTTTCATGCTAGTTTGTGGTAGGCTGTTCAGTTAACCACTGATCAACGCAAAAAACATACACGAAATTTGGAACTAAAAACAAACGTATCTTTTTTTATTATTCCCGGTAGAAACACCCTGATCGATATCGTACATTAGACATAATTGACAGTAACCCAAAACATTATTGTCAAGTCATCTGTCATCATTTCAGTCAGTGACCATCGTTTCAAAATGGATTATTCACTTGAAAAATATACAGATATGCATTTCGTTTATGGTGAAACAGGAGGAAATGCCAGAGTCGCTGCTGAATTATATCAACATAGACATCATCCACATTTCACTACTTTTATAGCTGTGCATCGACAATTGACGGGGTCCTTTGAATCCAGTAAACACCATTGTAGTGCAAATAGAACAAGGAGAGATAATGTAACGGAAGAACAAATTTTTGAACGATCAGCACCAGATCCTTCTATCAGCACTCGGGCTATTTCGTATAGGTTACAAGTGTTACAATCAACAGTAAGTCGGGTAGCACGTGAACAACTATTGTATCCATTTCGCCTACAAAAGGTGATGGCCCCAGATGCTGGTGATTATGGCCCTTGTAGATTTTTTTGTGAAAGGTTTTTGAGAATGTTTGAAGCAGCAAACGACTTTCCTAGATATTTTCTATTCACGGATGATGCATGTTTCACAAGAGATGCATATTTCAATAGTAGAAACAGCCATTTATGTGGCGAACAAAATCCGCATGGAATGTTTCGAAAAGGCTACCAACAAAAATTTTCAGTGAATATTTGGGTGGGAATTATCGAAAAATGTATCGTTGGACCACATCTTCTTCCTCCCCGTTTGAATGAGCATAACTACCGAGTGTTTCTTGAACATGTTTTAGCTGGGATATTTCAAGACGTACCTCTATTGGTTCGTTAAATAATTTGGTATCAATATGACGGAGCACCGGCCCATTTCCAACGAATCGTTCGTCAATTTCTTGATCAAACATTCCATGATCGGTGGATAGATAGATGTGGTCCCATACATTGGCCTGCACGTTCTCCGGATTTAACTTCACTGGACTTTTTTTCGTAGGCATACCTCAAATCCTTAGTACATGAAACACCTATAAAATCTGTGGAAGATTTAACGGCAAGAATTTTAGCAGCATGTACGTTAATACAGGATACACCAGGATTATTCCAAAGCGTGCGACAGTCGACTATACGGAGATGACAATTGTGTATTGGACAAAATGGTGGTCCATTTGAACATTTGCTTCGATGCCTTGTTTGTTCCTATCATTTAAGTAGATATTTATACACAATAATTGTTTTTCTTCATCAAAAACATGTTTATTGGATAATATTTTCCTATATAATTCAATCAGAAATGGCTTTGATAATGATACTCCAACATAAACTTGAACAAATCAAGAGTACTTATCTTCAGTTTTTCGCAAAAATTATTTCAGACCTCAACTCTTATCTAAGTGGAGTATTATGAATTTGAGATTGGGTTTGTTTGTCAGTTGATTTGTCAAAACAATCATATGCAAGAAAGTATGGTAACATATCAGTGAATCCGCGACATCGATTCAATCAAATAATATGATGAATAAAAAAATGGAGTTTTCGGTCCCATTCTGACTCACCCGTACTATGTTTCCGATTCTCCCAACATTAAAAAATATTCAGGAAGTTGATACATATTCCGATATGTTGTAAGAAATCAGCACTATGCGATTATTGCACATAGGAAATTATGTCTCTACCAAGGACATAGAGCTCATCCAGTATTGAAACGACCACTTTGGCCTTCCCCCACCTAACAACCAATTTTTATCGAAGATACCCGAACCATTGTCTAACTATGGCTATTAATAGAAATTCCATAGGCGTACCAAATTATTTGGTATAGGCGATTCACGAAACGTAGAGAACTTACACTCCTATAACTTTCCAACACTCCTATTCTTTTTCCGCCACTGAATAGTACTTACCACTGGGCATTTTGGCAAGGTAACGAGTAAGCTATTGCAAAGTTGAATAAATAACCGCACTACCTATTTATTAATTAAACAAGCCTAACCACAGCACAGCACAGCAAATCGTGTCCACTCGTGTTTTCCCCCTCTCTACCTACCAAACGGTCGTTTCAATACTGGATGAGCTCTATCTTCAGTTTTTCTCAGTTATCTCAGAAACCTCCACTTTTAGGCAAATGGAATGTTCTGACTCTCAGGTTGAGTACCGATGAGCCGAACTGATGTCAAACGCTTATTTGTCCATTCACTTGTTCCAAGAAAATATGAAGGAACATATGACCATATACCATCGTAACTACACCCCTCGTTTACGAAAATAAAAAATTATAACTTCAAATCATCACGTTTATAAACCTCGATTAGTGTACCAAGTTTGAGATTTTTTCATTCAGGAATTTTGGAGAAATCAAATTGAATTTTAATTTTTTTCGTATTTTCGACACCCTATATCTCAGAGGGGATGCATTTTGGGACATACCTTGATGGCAACTTTTCACTTCAAAATGAGGTGAGGAATCTGTAGACGGAGTTTGTTAGTCTTATTCTGACTCACCCTTTATATATAAATATATATATATATATATATATATATATATATATATATACCGGGTGATTCTCCAAGGTGGCTCACCCCTATAACTTTTTTATCATTGAAGATAGAAAAACGAAATCTGGGGGTTGTGTATTATAGTTCAATTCACATTTTTTAACATATTCAGTTGCTTTGCCGTACTTCGGGTTTGACCGGAAATGACACCAACTTTCGATTTTTATATAGGACATCCTATATATTTTTACTTATTTCGATCGTGTATGACATTATAAATTCAACAACACCTCACTTGTCAATATTTGACAAATAAGGTAATTTTTATTCCAATTTTTATTTTTTGATCCAGAGTGCCATGGATCGTGTAAATCGCTCCATTCTTGATCAAGGAACATGGGAAAATACGAATTTGAGAATTATGACTTCACAGTCGTTTCAAGAATTATTCAAAAGTCGCAAATCAGTCCATTATGGTTCTTAATTTTCAAAATGACCTCCTCCTTGATCATGGCAAAGTTCAACTTTTCCAATTGTTGCGCGCACCACATTGATTAGCTGTTCCGCAGTGATGTTCTGGAATGCCACCCTTACTTTATACTCCAGTTCTTCACGAGTAGCTGATGCTGTGTTATAGTCCTGATTTTTAATTGTTCCCCAGAGAAAAAATTCTAACGGAGTAGGATCTGGTGATCTAGAGAATGAAAAAAAATCATGCATTATGAAAAAATATGACACTTTAAGAATGTACCTCGCATGCCACTGAATAGGTCCATAAGTGCCGACCCACTTTTTTGCGAAGGTGTCATTCAGATGTTCTCTTACGACTTGAGAATTGTGAAGTGGCTCTTGTTGAAAAAGTATCTACTTGGTTAGCCAGTGGCAAATCTTCAATGATATCATTAATTTGATTTCTGAGGAACTGTAGATATCTTACCGCAGTAAATTGTCCGTCGAAAATTATTGGCCTCAAAAGTTTTTCTCCGATAATACCTATCCAGCAATTGAAACCAAATCGCTCTTGAAAATTTTATTCTTGCATCAGATGTAAATTTGTTTGAGACCAGTACCTTTTCTTATTCCGATCTTCGTACTTGAATGATCGATAATTATATTTGTGAAGAATTCTCCAAACGGACGAACAACTTAGAACACTCAGAAACAATTTGGCAAATTGACGCCGTACAATTCACTTCCACATAGGCCAATACTTCTAATTCTTTTTTTTTCACTGACGATGAAGTTATTGACATTTTCTTCTGGTTCATTTTGCATTTTCCTTTCCAGTTTTGGAAAATAATGCCGAGTGGGATGGCGACGATTAGGGAATCTCTGAGTATAAATTCGAGCTGCATCGGTTGCATTCTTTTTTGCTTCTCCGTAAATTAGCAACATGCCAATTTTCTCGTTTCTGGTGTAATTTTCCATATCAAATTATAAACTACGCAATAAATACATTTTTAAAAGTGACAGCATATTAATTAGCCTATTCGTTCAGGTAGTCCTAGCAACGAGCCACCACCCCCTTTCATTTGAAAAAATCAAGTTAACTGGAAAAATTCATATTTGCGACTTTTAAAAAATTCTTCGATCGAAATAAGTGGAAGTATATAGAATATCCTATAAAAAATCGAAAGTTGGGATCATTTCCGGTCAAACCGAAAGTACAGCAAAGCCAGACAATATGCAAAAAAATGTAAATTGAACTATAATATAATATAATTCGTTTTTCTATCTTCAATAATAAAAAAGTTATAGGGGTGAACCACATTAGAGAATCACCCAGTATAAGTAATTTCACATTGGAACGAAATTTAGTTTAATCGATCTGAACTCAATTTTCAACTCAGAAAGAAAGTCAGATTTCACTGCATATCTGATATATTGGCATACCATTACTTGTTTCGATTTTATTGTAACGCAGGCAATAAAAAAATTTTAACCTTTCACACCGCTTACGAACGATAACGAGGCGAAATTGTAATCGATTATTTTTCACTTGTTGTCTGGTCAGTCTGAGCAAATAGATTTATTTTTACCCAAAAAGAGAAACAAATATTTATCTCCAGCAAAAATATTATATGCGTCTGCCAACCGAAAATCAAAACAAACCAACGTGGTATGATCCAGTGGGCTTTCGTCAAGACCGATCTTATCAATGTTAATGAGCTATGAGATAACTTCTGTGTTTTTTGAAACAAGATAAGCTTCTTCACTTATAAATGGGTTAACAGTCGATATATTCATTCACTAATTTCAAAAGCTTGACGTAATTAGTTGATAGTTAGGTTATATTTAATACTCGTGACCAATCTGAAGATGTATCCTGATCTAGAAACGTACCGACGTAACAGTGACGTTGACAAAACACAGGAGTTGAAATGTTCTTCTTATTTGGAGAAGAACTGCAATCAAATTTTCGTGAAAGGACCAGCTTTAACTAGAGATATTTTGGAAAAAGTGAACGCGGACATTGTGCCCTACAAAACGTATCTTCTTGGATACGAAATGAAAACTAGAAGATTTTTATGTAAGTATCATACGAATCTCATATATTTTGGTGATTCAATTTATCGTAGGGTTGCAAAAAAATTATAATAAAATTATAGCTTGGAGTTTGGTTGGGAAAAGGTCAATTAACTGAAACCACTATGGATCTGTTGCCGACGTTTCAACTTTTATAAAGTCATCCTCAGGGCACTACAATAGGGATTGTGAATATTACGAGGGTGAATAGTAGAGTAGCTTAGTACATGATAAATTACATGATAAAAACATCAATAGAGGTACAAACAATTTAAGCTGTAAATAGGTCAAATCTTTTGAAAATATGTATATATAAAATTGACATGGATAAAAATTATTGCAAAATTGTAAAACAAAGCATGTAGTAATTCGGTAATCTTGTGTTCTCCACCAAAAAAAGGAATTTTTATCTGCTCGTTACGATACGAGATTTATTTCACTTCAAAATGAAGAAAGAAAGGATACAAACACCATTCTAGCAGCCATGTGGCTCCTTACTATGGGAGTTTTTGTGTTACTGGAATTTGTGGTTAAAGGTGGGCAATCAAATATATATATATATATATATATATATATATATATATATATATATATATATATATATAGAGAGAGAGAGAGAGAGACAGAGAAAGCGGCGCGGATGTTGGGCTCTCTTGGATTCGTAACAAATTTATCTTTCTCTCGTTATTTGTTTTGCGTTACTCTGAACGCACTAGGAGTACGACTATTGGAGGATTGGCCTAAGCTGACATCTATTGGTGACCTATTAATATGCACGAAATTTCGTGCCATTAAAATTCCACGACATCAGGTCTAAGCTCCACCGCACAGATTATAAGTGTCACTATCTATAATTTGATGCTTTTCATATATATATATATATATATAGAACATTAGATATACTTTATTGCATTGTCAACAGACTAATCTGTATGCAAAAATTAGTCGAAAATATGTGTGAAGGATCCGACCCAGGCAGAGAAAGCGTTATAAATATTAAAATATTTTTTCATAATTGTTGTTAGGGTTGGCGCATTGATTAGGAGAGTTTTGAAGGAGCTGATCGAGTTATTGATTGTTTTTCATAAACCATGTAATTTTTTATGATTGTTTGAACGTTTAATTTTTCTAGGGCCAGCCCCAAATTCTCTCTTTCATATACTGACTTGCATTTTTTATCAACATTTTCGGCAGCATCTCCATTTCTGCATTCATTCATGTATTACAATTTGGATATTTCCTGGAGTTTTCCTTGAAAATATTCAACAATTTCGAGAATTAATGTCACAACCTGATATCTTATCGAATAGTGGAAGAGGCCAATTCGTATCCATTCTATGACGAATCATCATTTGAACAGTATTCTTAATTCACCCATTATAATATCAATTGGTTTAATACATTAAATACATACCTACAAACTATCTCTAGTTTCATCTACGTCAATTTCCCAAGACTGGTCTGCATTATTTATATACTTCCACTTACCAGCGAGTTCGAAAAAGGAACCAATGATCTCAATTCTGGAAAAACCAATGGTCTTAATTCTGTCCCATTCACACTGCCCCACTACTCCCACCACAAGAAAGGAAGCCTGTTTAAAAAATTGAGTAACTCATCTCTGTCCTTTCTGAAAAGGTAACCCAAACTGATTTCCCAGTGATTTATTGGCCTGGGATACTTTCTTAAAAGAAATGAAACGTTCCTTCAGGTGATGCGGTGTACCACTAATTCATTCTAAATAGAATATGTATTCTCATAAATTTTTACATTTATAATTACAATATTCTTATGAAATTTTCAGAACTATCAACAGGTGTTGAGAACATCACATCACGTTGCGTTAGGTTAATTTTAATCTGATCATCATATTAAATTGGTAAAATTGTTTCGAGCATGATGATGGATATTTCGAACAGAATGTCGAGGAAATAACCACACTGCAACAAATATTGTGATACAAATGTAGGTCGGTATAGCAAAAATCATTTGAGGGTAGCTTTGAAGGAACGAACCGTTGATTCAGAAATACAATCATCACAAATTAAAGCATTCATGAAATGCTTCCCAAACATTTGCAATAACCCTCATATTGCGGGCGCTATGTTTTCATTTATTTTTCTCTTTTTCTCATAACGTCCAGTTTTGTCTGATTTGACCAACATTAGACCTATTATTGTGATTAGCAATAGTGTGCATCTGAATTACCTCAAAATGCAATAAAATGTATTTAGTAATAGGCTGATCAAACACCAGTCATATCATCCATTGGAATTTTTTTATAAAAACACTTTTCAGTCCAACCTAATCACCAAGAGTTCAAACAATCGATCAGAATTCAATACCTATCAGATGAAATGTGTTAACCCGATTTCCGCTCCTTACCATATATCTATAAACTCATAATCATTGAACGATTTCAAAATAACACAAAAAGTTGGAATTCTCTTGAAATTTAACAGAAATCTATTATCATTTACGAAATACCTTTTATGGATTGTTTACGAAGTATAGGTCAATCCTCATGAACTATATTGATAGCAAAATTTAGGATACTGATACAGAAATGATTTGAAAAAATGATCTGAAATACTTCAGTCAGATCCATATCCACCTCCTCAAATTTGAAGATATAAATTAGATAATAATGTTCCTTCTTGATTATCATTTTCAAAATGACAATGTCATCCATTTCATTTTGTGTATACATTCAGTGCATTTCAATAAAAACTATTCACCATAAATAAATTTGAATTAATTTGAAAAAAAAACAAAAAACATCAAAATCATTTCTATGGATAGACCTGGGATTAACTCCACCTCTTTTTTTTCTAATAGAATATCTCATATTTATTCAAGGCACTGGTTACTACTCGAAGATCATATTACTGAAATATAATATACGTGACGATTGAATTGAATTGATAAGAGCTGCACATTATTTTGAATAAAAAAACATGGAGGTAGATTTCGCTATTTGTGTATTAATTATGAAATTATCATCAATCAATTGACGTATCATGAAACATATTTTTCACTGGGAAATGCAAACAACATTCTTATTTTTATGTAAATCTTATTCAAACTCACAAATGTTTTAGGTTTCAAATATGCTTGAACCTACTTAATATTCCATATATAACTCCAATCAAAAGAAAAGAGTATAACCAAACTGGTTTCCTTTTGATTTGATTTAACTCTACAATTCCGACAAGATTATCAAAAAGTTTGAAATTCAGACCTATAACACTTCGGAAAATACAGGAAATACACTCATCTAAAAAGATGTAGACAGTACTTACTTGGATTCCAATTTCTTTATTGATTTTCTTCGTAAAATAATAACTAATAATTGTGTATAATAAAGTTCAACTTTGAATTCAAGAAGTATTCAAATGCAATGACACGTGCAATTGAAAATATAACCGGCAAATGGATGAAGTTCTCACAAAAAGAATAATTACTTTAGCTATTAGTTCAAGAGATATTGTTTTTACATATTTTTGAAATTCTATTTCCTTTATGAAGCCTATGTATAATATTAATAGATAGAAATATCCAAATACTATAATACAATCAATTTCATACACTGTTATAATGATTATAACCCATAATTGTTCAAAAGACAATAAAAAAGTCTAGATTTACAAAATCATCCTGAATAAAATGTATCAACAAAATTATAAGCTTAAACATACAGTATATGAAATTGTATCCAACTAAAAATAGCCAATGGGAGAACAACAAACTTCTTGATGACAATATCCAATCAGGGAACAGTATGGTCAGATGTAAGATTTGAAATTGTGAGAAAATAAGAACGGTAAAGTGTCAGAGACAATTATCATTGAATATTGTACATAGTTTGTAAGAAAAGAAAAATATTTCAATTTATAAGTTTTGACAAATAACCCCAAAGTGTGAAAATGTGACAACAAAGTGCGCGAATTTTAAAATTCGAATGATAGGGAAAAAGGAGAGATGGTATCCAGGAGACAGAAAACAAAGCCACGGGAAGATTGACATTTTTTTTAAAAGGAACGCCACGTTTGTACATGTGAAAAAGAAAAATTCAAGAACTTCATGAATATAAGGCAGTTTATTAAAACCCAATCAACTCAACTTCAGGAGAATTTCAATAAAAATAAATAGCAACAAACTACCTTCTATGTACTCCACATAAAACTATTTCGAAGCTAATTTCTGGATTTGTATGGTTTCCTTTTTGGTATTGGAGAGCCTGAGAGCAGTAGATTGAAGGAGGATCCAATTTCTTGGTGTGTATTGTAACAGCGACAGTTCCAGGTCAGGTATAAACTTTTATAGTGCACATCACAAACTGAATAACTTCACAAATAACTCGTATCATATCAGAAGAACTCTATTTCATTTTGATATTGAACTATTAAAGAATTTTCAACCTTCAGAGTGAAAGTGAGGTTGTGTATAATTTATTCATTACCGTTTCTCTTGATTGTCTATGAAAATTTGTAAAATAATCATGGTATAAGTTATTTATCGTAGGCCAGGTAAGTTTTCTGAATAAAGGAAATTATTTTTTTCGATACTTTTTCGTTTATATATATATATATATATATATAGGTGTGGGTTTTCTTGAATCCTGGTATATTTATTTTTTGGTTGGGGGTTCTTAGGTTTAGGATTCTTGTGTTGAAATAAAATTATCCTTTATCATGCTAGACGTTTCGCCCCTGGCCGGAGGCATCTTCAGTAGGGATTTTTTTGTTTATGAATTTTTTATTTTTTTCTCCTGATAAATAACAATGAAATCTGAAAAGAAAAACATTTTGTGTCATGATGAAAATGAAAATAACAGTGGCTGACATGTGCAAGGAAAGAAATGTTTGGTTTGAGGGAAGGGTGCGGTAGAAAAATGATGTTTGTACGTACCTTGGCGATCATCATTGTGAAGATGACTCATTTTATATGATCTATATTTGTTATTCCCTAGTGTGGTGAGTTCTTATGGTTTTATTCTATCACAATAGTTGAGAGCGACGTTGCATTGGCAGTGTATTCGACAGCGAGAGCAATGTGATTATGGGGGTTTTTTTATGCGGTTAATATTATTGGTGTACCTGTTGGAAGAGAAATCAACCCAATAGGTACACCAACAATATTAACCGCAAAACAAAACCCTCCATAAACACATTGCTCTCGCTGTCGGATACACTGCCAATGCCACGCCCCTCTCAACTATTGTGTTAGAATAAAACCATAAGAACTCACTACACTAGGGAATAACAAATATAGATCATATAAAATGAGTCATATTCACAATGATGATCGCCAAGGTACGTACAAACATCATTTTTCTACCGCACGCTTCCCCCAGACCAAACATTTCTCCCTTGCACATGTCAGCCACTCTTATTTTCATTTTCACCATAACACAAAATGTTTTTCTTTTCAGATTTCATTGTTAATTATCAGGAGAGAAAAAAAAAATAAAAAAAAAAATCCCTACTGAAGATGCCTCCGGCCAGGGGCGAAACGTCTAGCATGATATAAGATAGTTTCATTCTTACACAAGAATCCCAAACCTAAGAACCCCCATCCAATATATATATATATATATATATATATATATATATATATATTTTGTTTTTTGTTTTTCCTTTCTTGGACATAAGGTTCATTTAAAAAGCAGAGGTTGTTATTTCATGTTATTTATTGAATAATTCCAGACGTTTCAGCCAGGGTTTTGGCCTTTCTCAATGGGTCAGACTAAAATATAAGCAAAAACAGTTTGTCAACGATTAAAATGAAAAGTTCAAGATCTAGATCAACTTACCATCAGCACAATCATCATGTTAAAATACAAATTAATGAAAATATTTACCATACGGGCCCACACAGATTTACAACTGAGTGAAAGACTACCATATATATCTTGAATGTTTTGATTGCTTTGCAGGTTATGTTTATTTGAATCGAGAGTTTGAAACCAATTTCAATGTAAAACGGTACAATCAATAGTAGTTATTTTTTGGGACTTGTCATAGGCACAGTAGCTGTGTGACAGGACATCCGCTCCGCAAACCAAAGGTCCCAGGTTCAATCCTGACGCGAGCAAATTTTTTTTTTTTTTTTAAAGATAGTGACCGTTCTATAATATTCAAATTGATAAAGTGAAAGACTCAGTTATGTGTGTCAAAGAAAGACGAACTATTGTCAAATTAAAACGAATGAAAAAACCTCTTCTGAAAAGAACATACAGGACAAAAAAAATTAGTAATTCATTAATAATTCACAGCGATTTTCTGTTTAAGTGTACATCAAAGAGAAAAACGTCTTTCTGAATGACGGATTTACGTATTTATAGTGTGCACTTTTTAGGAATCTGTAAAATCAAAAGTTCTAGCAATAGCCCTTGCCGAAAAATTTCCCCAGTAAAAACCTTCAATTTTGATTATTTTGAAATATTGTTTCAGAGATCATATTGAGTATGAAAATAATATTGGTTTTTTGAGGTTTGAATAATAATTTTCGAAGTTCCTTATCTTCGCACTACTAACCATTTACAGAGTTCGCCAGTCATTGGTTATGTCACCAAACTCATTCGAGTGGACATATATAATAAAAAGAAACCGTCAACTTATTTGCAATTAATCTGTTTCTTACTAATGCCATCATTCATTGAATCTATAAACAGCTGATTAATTGATTAACTATCTGATGATACACTATGCCACTATTACAAAATCACAACAGAAAAACAAACGGAGAAAGTGGCGTGACTTGGGATGTCAAGAGTTTATCTCGTTCGTCTAAAAATGCCCAAATAAAATTACGCTATGATATTGAGGATATTTACTTTTTGATTCCATCAAGGTGACGTTTTTCAGCTCACTTGCGAAATTTATTTCTGGACGCAATATGAATCGATACTTATGGTGGATTTGTACAGTATTATTATTTGCACTTTGCACGGTTGCAATCAAAATATACATTTACACAGATTTATTTATTTGTAACAGAGAGCCAAAACACCAATTTTCATGATTCAAACTTGAAAACTAACGGAACCCCCATAATAATGTTCATTTCCCATTTCACCCCTTTAGGAGTTGAATTTCTAAAAGCACTGAAACACGCATTCCTTATTCGTAATCAACCAAACCAAATGACCCTCACTTAAAAACTAACGGAACCCCTATAGAAATTTTTATTGATCTTGGTAAGTTAGGGATTTAAATAAAATACATAATTCAAACGTGTAAACGATCCGTACAAAAGCTAAGTATCAACTAACTTTATGTATATTATTTCATCTCTAGCATATTCGGGCTTATGAGAGCTAGAAGTGTTTATTAAGTTCATAAATCAGACCCTCTTGAGAATGCCTAACAGAGGATTTGTCGATGACTCATAACTATTTGATTTGTGTTTTTGTCTCGGTTTATCTAGCGCTAAACTCAACAATTTTCACCCTCCATTTCAACCCTTCAGGGATTGAATTTCTGAAAACACAGAAACACGTACTTTTTTATCCGTAATAGAGACCTCAAATACCAATTTTTATAACCCCTACTTAAAAACAAGCGAAATCCCTCTAGAAATGTTCCCCCTCCATTTCACCCCTTTAGGGGTTGAATTTTTACAAAATACTGAAACACGATAACAAAGATCTCAAATACCAATCTTCAAATACATAAAAACTGACAAAACTCCCATTCAAAATTGCACCCTTCCATTTGGCCCCTTTGGGGGTTGAATTTCTGAAAACACTGAAACATATTTTTTTTATTTGTAACAAAGACCTCAAATACCTATTTTCATGACCCTAACTTGAAAACTAACGGAACCCCCATAAAAATTTGCACCCTCCCATTTAACCCCTTAAATTTCTGAAAACATTGAAACGCGTATTTTTCCATTGGTAACAAAGACCTCAAATACCAATTCTCATCACCCTAACAGAAAACTATCGGAACCCAAAAAAACTTCGAATCCCCTTTAACCCCCTTTAAACACATATTCCTTTATTTGTAACAAAGGCCTCAAATAACAGTTTTTATGATCCTAACTTAAAAACTATCGGAACCCACATACAACCTCCTCTCCCCCCATTTCACCACTTTATGGGTTACATTTCCGAAAACACGTATTTATTTATTTGTAACAAAAACGTGAAATGCCAATTTTCATGACTCTAACTTCCAAACTAACTGTACTTTCACTTTCACTTCCCCTTCCATTCCCCTGTTCCCCCCTTAGGGATGGAGTATCAAATAAATATTTGTTCAGCTTTTTAGGTCCAGCGGTTTGTTATGTGCCAGTGAATCAGTCAGGACATGTGATAATATATGTAAAGATTAACCCACCAATAGTTCTAGATTATTGAAAGTAAATGTCTTAATTGCTGAATTTTTGTAATGCATTTATGATATATCATTTCATTATTGAAAATATAAATGCTTCAAAATATATTTGGAGGTCCACTGAGCACCTTAAAACTTATCAAATTTAACTCACCTTTTCATCACCTGGATTTATGAGTCCATTTTTATATTATGATTTCAGGAGACTTCCGATAGTTGTCAAAAAAATTATGCAGTTTTATTAATAATCGAGTTGCCTATCTCACAAAACCTTCTACCAAAAGAGTTGTTGTTGAGCAGAATTGAGAATTAATAATTTTTTCAAGTCACTTCTCAACGCAGAATAACGCTATCTAACTTCCGAAATAGATTTCAATTTACAAATGGCTTATTGCTTGATTATTAAACATTCTTGAAACTTCCATTTGTCTATAACAAAGATGAGCAGCAATGAGATCTACTTCACAACTGTCCCTGCAATTGATTTATCTCATTCCCATTTACAAGTTTTTTCATCAAAATCTCAGAAGTCAACTACTTATCTACGGGTTGGTAATCCTAAATTCCCGTGGAATATTAGATTTTCATGATTTGGTCGGAAGGGAAGCAATATAATTGTCGTAATTTCGGGACATATCGGTTGGCCTAGACTAGCAAACTAGTGGCTGAATGTTTGTCCATATTATACTTTATTTTAACTGCTCCTTGAGAACCTGCTTATGAGGAATATTTTTTTTACTCAGACAATTCTTCAAAAAATGAAGTACCCCGAGTACCCGTTATTCTGGTTACTATATGGTCACGGAGAATGGGAAAAAATTCTAAGAAAATTATTTCTTTAATAATGCAGTTTTTTGGGATCATCATATGCGAAACTTCGGCCGGCTCATTATATAACGTTGATGCAACAAATAATTACCATATTCAAGGTTTTTTCCGAAATATATGTTTTCAACGTGATTTTTACTTCTTCAAATATAATATATCTTATGATTAGTCTAGACTATAGAGGTTATCGGAATGCCACCAATCATCATAATATTGGTGATCATACTATCGATGAATAAAGACAACAATATGTTCAATATAATCATATTATATACTGTCTGTGATCGATCGATCACCCCAATGGTACGTTACAGTCTGAAATTGTTTGGTGGAAATGTTGGATTTATATATTTTTAATTTAAGAATTGATATATTCATCTGTCAGTAAAAATTTGAAGTTAATTTTGAGGCGGTGCCTAGACTCTGGAAATAATAAGAGCATGCAGACTTAAAATTTTGGGAAAAATATTTCTTCATGCCAAAATTTAAAAATGATGAAATGAAAAGAAGGCATTTCTGATTTTTCATACAATTAAAAAAATTTCAGAAAGGAAAACATTCAGGTATATGATATATTGAACCAAAATGAAGGATAATTCTGATGGTTTTGTGGCAACGTGGGGTATGTGTTCAAATCAACACACAGAAAAATTCAGAAAAAAAATGTGTAGCAAATTGTAGGCTGTCCCATAGAAAAAGAAATGATTAGCAGCTTGTCATGTGATATTCAAATAACCCATGGAAGTGGGGGTAATATGAACACCCAAGTAATCTTGAGCTCACATAACTCATTGACAAAATCATGTTTCACTCCTCCCAAGAGTCGCCTTCCAAAATAAAAAAACTCGAACCTCATTCATAGCATTTCATGCAATGACTGCACTAAATAATATTTGGGAGTGACGTCACAACTGCTGAGCAATAGACTCAACTGCCACAAATACATGAAAATTACTGCCTTGAATAAGCATAAACTCCAAGATTCGAAAACTAGCATTTGAGAAAAATTATATATAAAATGCCATCAACAATATAGAACTGACATCAATAATTTCAACCAAATATATCACACCCTCTTATAAATGTTCATACCATCACGTAGATCACCCCTCACCACCCCCACAAACATCAACCATAATTCGCACTTGCTTCAAGCCACGTCACTTCCACAGCACCGATCTTATCGCACAACAAAACAGTATAAACAGTTTAAAACTTGCAATTTACTGATCACAATGAAAAAAAAACAGTGTCGAGTAACTTACATGGTGTTACTCAAATACGTACTGGTCTGTTAATTGAAACTAATATAGGAAAAAATATATTTCTATTACTATTAAAAACAATTTTTTCAGATCAAGTATGAATATATTTTAAATAAAACCTGAAGAAGTCCCCAGCTGTGGACGAAACGTTGTAAACGAAATGGTCTTAATAAAAAAAAAATTGAATCCTGAGAATGGAAAAAGATATCAAGTAATGCCCAAATATTTTTCGAGGCAATGTCGGTGGAATCAAAATAGCATATGAACGAACTTCGATAGTCTCACCACCTCCAACTCGGTGACCAACACTTCAAAAGTTTAAATGGCAAGTCCCATGTGTGATGCATCAATGGAAAGCTCTTTAAAAATGCTTTTTAGTGGTACCCAATTTTGGAGATGTGAAGATTGTCAAAAAGACAAAAAAAATCCCAATTAACAAACTTAGACGGAATAATTCTAAGACCAGTGTCGTGAACCCAAGAACTGGAAATACTGAAAAAATGACAATGAATGGAAAAACTCACAAAACGTTTATACATTTATTAATCGGCAGAGAAACAAAACAAAAATATAAAAAAAATTAAAAAACCCGATTGCGTAAAAAATGTACTTTAAAAAAGATGGAAACAAGATGACCAGAAAATATTGTGAGAAAATTATGTTTTAAAAAGAATTTTCATTATTATTGTCATGTCTTTATTCACAATATGGCGTCTGGTTGTCGCCATATTGAATTTTGATTATTACTGTCATGTCTCTATTCACAATATGGCGTCTGGTTGTCGCCACATTCAAATTTTATAACTGTCAAGATTACATTTTTGTCGACGAAAATGTATTGAAGACCTAGTGAATGCGATGCCTCTCTTGCGTTAATTTTACAAATGATTTCTGGTGGGTACTCTCTTTTGAAAAACATTCTTCTTAGCATCATTCATCTATATGAATTCTTAATTAAGACTGGAATAGAAAATCGAATAACTATCTGAATGAAAATGCAAATTTCCTATTTCAAATTTGTCTTTTGAGTTAGGGTTCTTTCAGAATATCTATCAGATGAAGTTCAATGCCCAGCGTTGCTTTAGCCGGGGAAGTAGTTGTTTTCTGTTAGACATTCACAAAAATTTACTTAATTTTTATCCTGGATTATTCAATTTAAAGAAAAATATTTCTGTTCAATATTCAATTGGGAATGTTTCCCTCTCCAACATGAATACCCCACAAGCGGTTATCTTGAACGATGGAAGATAGTGACTAAAGTTTATCTTTCAGTCGCAGATGTTTCCACATCTGATTTTATGAACATCCTGTTCATATTTCCAAACAAATCAATAAAAAAACCGAATATAAAAATTCGAATCAATATACAAACCTAATCGAAAATCTTTGAGAAGGCCTAGAAAACCGGAAAAACGTCAAATAGCTATCGATTTGCAAGCAATCTTAGCTCTAGGTCTCAATTGTGCCCACAAAACTAACATACCCACGACATAATCTGCAATATAGAAACAGACTCACACCACTTAACAGATGATGCAAAAAAACGCCCTGAGATCGAAAGTATGCAACATTCTGCTGAACCACAGAAATAGAAATCAAGAAACTGTTTCAAGTGGAGATAATGCTATCATCTCAACTTGAAAAAGCTGTTGTGGTGTCGTGGTTTTGTAAACCTAGTTCAGTAAAAATCATTTAGTGAAATGAGTGTGCTTTTGTTTACTTAAATATGGATTTTCATCAAGTAACGGCCGCATCAACTCAACTTTCAAATTATTTACTTATACCTTATCAATACCAAATTCGAATTCATTTCCAATTAATATAGATCTCGCTATAGATTTATTAAGTGGAAATAAAACATTACCTATAATAACTAAAGAATATTCATAAAACTCATATATTTTATTAACCATAAATAATATTTTTATATACTAATACTATACTTTATTTCTGAGGAATCAAGGTTTATTTATAATGTGTTGAGCATAAACTTTGTGTTCATTTAATGTTAACAAATATATTCGTATATATTATAGTTATAAATGTTCAAGGGTAGATGGGGGGCTGATACAGGGTGCCCCGCAAACTTGACATCCAATAACTTTTTGCGCTACTCGTCAATAACATTGTTAATGTCCCCAGAAATCTAAAAAGGCAATAAAGTGAGAATTACAATAATTGATATCATTTTGTTTTAAAAACCTCAAATATTGCCATAAAAATGAGTTGAAAATATAAAGTGAGTATTGTTTATAAATAGTATAATAAACTAACCCTAACATGAACCACCATTCCACAATGGTGAAGAGATTCTGAAAAATCAAATGAAGTTGCATATTTTTATGAAGTAATCAGGTGGATATGTGTCTCAAGCACAAGGTTAATCGTATGTTATTGAAGGTAAATCAAATTTTGCCTGAGGAAAACATGAAATGTGTAGAATTTAGTTTGAGTAATTACTATTTATTACGAAACTAACAACAGAAACAAATTTTTGAGAAAAAGTGTGGCAGCATAAACGGCAAGGCGGAAAACCTAATTAATATGTGTAACTTAGGAACTATGCCAAATACGCTTCACCCTGTTGCATGTCCCACAAGTTATTATATTATTCGTATATATTGAGAAGAAAGCAAAACATGAGAAAATCGTATTTTTCACTGCATAATTGTTATTGCAAAATATTCATACGATAAGGCTGCTGGTGTGAATGATCCGAATCGTTTGATAGTTGAATGGCGCCTACGAAAATACACCAATGGATACTGTTTTTATCAGTAATTGCTAATTATGAAATACTCATTGAAAATTGATTCTGAATGCATTTTGACCTCACATTGTATATTGCTGCAACATAGATATCAGATCGAATGCTATTGAAATTGTTTTCAACACCCTGCTCAATTTTTTCTCAAATTCGAAATCGCCACTTCAATTCATACATTTGCATTTATTCTGTGAAGAAATAATCCCGTGGGTCCTTCGTTCACCTAATAGATCTAATGCGTATCGTGACTCAGACTGACACATACTTGAAGGATTTTTATGGTGTCATCTAAAGTACGATATTGACAGGCATTAAGTGATGTATCTAAAGATATGGGTTCGTAGTTTAAAGATATAAATGTCATTATGTGAATTCAATATGAAGTAATTTTAATTTTTTCGATGACATTAACATCATGAGACTATCAACCAGCATAAAATACAATCAACAAAGTTCATTCAGAGCAGAATTACGTGTTATTAGATTCACAAACATTATAAGACCGAGCACAAAGTATTTTTAATAGGCGAATACCGATTTACTTAAGAGTTTATCATTTTGCTGGTGTAGGTGACTTCATGATCGCTGACTAACTGAAACTACCTTCGACTTTGATACTAACTAACATGAACTGAACTGAAAGTAAAGTGTAACCAACAACTGAAATGACTCATCTCTAACTATCACTCAATTTCAAAGACAGAAATGGATTCGATTTTCATCTAACTGTCGAATAACTTGAACCAAAAATGATTTTTCTTGAATCATTAACTGGTATTTATAGGAACTTCATTTTCATTTATTTTTATGTTATATAGTGATCCTTCCTGAAAGTTATAGGTGGCTAGCTCTATCTATGAAGGCATGGGTTGAGGTTCCGTGGTTGGTACAAAACCCACAAAATAAATTCTCAGAAAGTTACAATTTGGACGCCATCTACATTTGCAGAAGATTTATCCACCTTACTTCTTTTCTACACCAGTCTCTGTAGACAGACTTGCACTGTACTAGAAAATTTACCAAATATCCAAATAAAATGAAAAATTAAATATTTATTAACTATTTTTGTGGTTGTTAATTACGAAACATACATTAACGACATTAGTCCATGAACTATTTTCAAATGTTCGACTATTATATTTTCAAACTTCAAACATGGATACCGTTCAATCTTTGTCATGCAGATGGTGACTGTTTCAGGAGGTAGGGATCGTATCCTTGGACAAAACAATTTCCTACTTCCGTTGGAACTTCATTCACAGAAAAAGATTAACCCAGTGCCTGATCTTCATGTACAATATCACCATCTTTATGATATTATTTCTTTCCGTTCGACTGCTGTTCTTTCAAATTGTTCTCAGGATTTCTTGACCCCTTTTCACTTTTTCCTTTCTTATTCTTTTCTTCTTCTTCCCCTTTGATTTCTTCATTTTCTTCAGTTTCTCTGATTTCTCTTTGTACTCCAATATCACCAATTTTTGTAAAAGGTATTATGGTATGGTCGAAATGGAAATTGGTGCCATAAATTCAGCTGTATTCGGATAATTCGTTACATTAGTAAATTGGACCAAGTTCTACCCGATAGTCTATTTAGTCTTCGAATTTTCAACAATTATATTTATAAATGCATTGATTTTAATCCCCTGCTTATATTTAATATTGACTTCAGAACGTTTTGTGGTAAAATTTCTCGGATCAATCGCATGAACAACAAATTAAAGCGAATACAATAATAACGTTTTTCGAAGAGAATTGAATTTCCAATTATTGACATTCTGTGTATTCTAAGCCACTGAATGAGGAGGATTGTGCTGAATGTGACTTTCTATCGAAATTACAAAATATAATTTCATTAAAGAAGTGTTCCGAAAATATATTGCCATTTATAAATTAACTCAAAGTTCACGATTATTCGAAAAAAGTATGAACATAAAACATTTGATAAATAATACGATTTCCAGTTGAATATAACCAGATTCATCAATAATCCGAAGAGTTTTTACTTTCGAATAACATTATAGAAAGTGCCCATGATACATAACTTTCCTCTGCATTTTTTTTTAATAAATTTTGACTATCTGAATCTCTTGTAGATTTTAGATGAAAATTATTTATATTCAACCATTTTTTTTAGTTTCACCCACATAAACATAAAAAATCACTTGAATAATTCAGGAGCTTTTTCGAACCCGTGCTGGGGACACCCACAGTTTTATGGTTCAAATTTTTGTAGAAGTGGACATTTTTTGGAATGATAACTACCTGCGTTTATATTTAAGTACTCTGGAGTTTATTGTTGTTGAAATTTTTTTTTTTTTAGTAATTGCAGGTTTGTGCCTTCTTTTCCTCAGTAGCAGCATTGGAACTGTGATATTGGGGTTCACAGATGCATTCGACAATTTTGTTCTTTCCGTAAGTATAATTTTACTTTTTTACCATTACATTTCCTTAGATCCGCATTGAAGAAACCTGTTTTTCTCAGAGGTGCTATTTTCAAACATTATTCGAATATGGATATAGTTTGATTCCTCCAGCTGAGCTGAATACCCTTCATCATTTCATATTTCCCAAATGTTGATAGCTTCAGATGCCCGCGATGTTACTAGGGATCGTTATATTTATTTTGAATGTCAGAAAATGAAATGTGTATCTTGAAAACTGAGTTCATTAGAAACAAAAAATATCATTTGCTGTCCTAACTCATTGAGTGATGTATTTATTACCTTTGCTTGTTCCTCACATTTATAGCATCACGTGTGTACCCTACCATACCATATTCAATGTCACTGAAAGCAAGTGCATACTGTATGAACAAATTCATTATATCCGTCAACTCTAGTAATTTGAACCCAGTACGCCAATGATGATATGTAGATTGTATAGTCCATCCAACATCAATTGCAGAAGCTGTTTCTATAGGGAGCAAATAAAAACTCACTTTGCTAACACGAGCGTATATGCAAAGAAACGGAACGAAAAATAATATGTACTACTTGTATACAGTCTCCGTCGGCACAAAGAGCCCGCTGGTCAACGTGGACTTGAGTGACTGCTGTCTGTTCTACAACCGATTTGTCTGGGCCAATCAAGTCGGTCATCAATGCTTGCAGGTGTGTTATACGATGGGAGGTCATAAATCACGCGTTATATTTGTGTTTTATAGCCCTGAAAGATTGAAAACCAGTAGCGTCTGTGGTCTTGGTGTGTGCAAGCTTTTGAATCTGTTACTCACAGAATAACCTACATCAAACAATGAAAGAAATTATTTTTCTTGCTCAATGTATTTGTATAATTGAAAGCTTGTCTTTAAATTTTTTAATTTTTCATTATTTATGAAGTATTTTTAAAATCTTAAAATATCTAAATAAAATTAGTTATCTCCGCCACTGCTGCTCACAGGATTTTGCGCAAGACTTTTTTATGCTTCTGCAATTGATATTGTGAAAACATACTACTCTTTCCATACAGCAAACCGATTTTGTGACATACCTATGATAGGATTAGGGCATATATTTTTGTGTCAGTATAATGCTCCTCGCTCCTCTACGTCATCATGCCGAATAAATACTGAATGTAAATTAGTAGTAGAGCACTTGTCAGGTTCTGTTCATCTCATTTAGTCACGACTCACATAAAAAGTTCTGTTTTGGACCAGTGATTCAACTGGAATTGTCATTGATCACAGTTTCGCAGAAATCGAGTTGCAGCACATCCCTACCACCTTTTGATATTGTGTCACCCATAACTCAAGAGGCTCTGTGCAGTCTTCAGTAGAGTATGTTATTTGCTCAATTTCATAATTCACTCAGGTAATAGATTGCGGTCAAGATATCGAAGTGTAAGTGTAATGAAAAAATAAACTCAACCAAAAGTACAACAAATGTTGAAAAAATCACCAATGATGCATTTATAGCAAACATAGATATACCTACATTATTCGCGTAATTTTCGACATTAGCAAAATATCTGAAAATTTGTAGTGTGGAGTTAATGAACATGAATAATTTAGGAATACTTCATATTGTGTCCAAAGAATCACTCTTCGTGTATATTTTAAGATCATATATTTCTGGATCCGGTTATGGATTTTTTAAAAGCTTATAATGAACTCTCAAAATTTTGTAATTCAAGGTAATTAAGATTTTTTGATATTTTGCTACGAAGTCTTGAATAGTTTTCAAATTCTTTGGAAATTAATACTCGAATGTCCTATTCGATTTTGAAATATGAAAGTGAATTCTATTTTTGCTTGGTCAAGCCGAACGATTATCAATGATTATTTTTCTGTATGACATATATTTATTATAGTCCAAGATCCCAGAGTCGGCAAATCTACGTCATTTTAGCAAAGCTGAAATTTTGAGTAGGCATAGTGTAATATGTCGCTAAGAACGTATGCATAATTGCTAGCTTGAAAGCGGGGCCCTTTCACAGATAGCAGGTACCAAAGTACATATAAAACTTTCTCACTTACATTGAAGTACGGTAATGCTTTTGACAATTGATATCGTCCAGTTAGCCGAGCGGTCTAAGGCGCGAGATCTAAGCTCTGGATCTCAAAAGTTTGGGAGGATTCGAATCCCGCCTGATGATTTTTTTAATTTTTCCCATCGAAATTGAGAAATCATTTGTTTTTTCATTTGAATATTCATCCCGCTCGGCTAACTGGACGATAATAATTGTGAAAATTATTACCAACCTTCAAGAGAAAAATTTTTATGTACTTTTGTACCTGCTAACTGTAAAACGGTCCGCTTTCAAACTAGCAAGTATGCATACGTTTTTAACTACATATCACACTATTCAAACTTGAAATTTCAGCTTGCAGGCTCTGGGATGTTATTCTATTAGTTTTCATTCTCATTTCCAGCAATCGGTGATGACAAATAATAGTGACTCGTTCAAGATGTGGAAAAACCCCACACCGAAGGCACTATACAGCATATACATTTTCAACTATACCAATGTTAACGAATATCAAGACGGTGTGGAAAGAAAGCTTAATGTTCAAGAAGTCGGACCCTATACTTATGAGTAAGTTTACTCCATGTGAATGAAGCTTCGCTTTTGAAAAATCATAGTTCGATTATTATGGACAAATTATTGTGAAAGTACGTTCGAATCCTAACGTTATGAAAATAAGAAACTGCTAATTAGAAAAATAGCCAAAACTGGTCATTTTTGTTCGAACATTTTTTTTTCCATGTCTGTGTTCTGTTCTCAGGCGGTAAACACTACCTCTATCATACAAAGTATTGATAATTGAAAGATACAATTTTGCGAGAGGGTTGAATTCAAAGGGAAGGTGCGCACTAAGGAGGGTTTTTCCAAACTTCCAATCCAAAGGAGTTACCTCCTGAAGTTTTTATCTATGCAAAAGTTAACTTGAAAAAAATCTGCCAAATACGTTATTTTCATTTCATGTTTTTACAAAGATTGATTTTTTGACATGACCCAATTTTGCACCAGAGGCGCGTAAAACTCTCCCAATCACAAAACAGTTTATATCACAAAGATAATCGCTAATAGATTGGATACATTTTGCATGAGGATTATATTGTGAAAATATAGAATCCTGATGGGTCGATTTTTTGCATTTGGTAGCCCAGGCAGTAAAAACTAACCTACTATACAGGGTGTCCCTGGACTTTCTCTTTTCCTCTCGGAAATGTATAGATAGGGTTAAAATATCACCAGTACTTCAAATAACTTTTGTTCCTAAAGGCCTTTGTTACCAAGTTACGGGCCCTCAAAGTTACAAAATGTAAAATGTTTTTCTTTGATAACTTTCAAAGTGAATATTTAAAATAATCTGAATTTTGGTGATTGACTAAACAAATGAATTCCTTTGATGAGCTTTCATGCAGGAGACAGTTGTTTTGCTACAAAGTCAGGAACGAACTACCCCCGATGGTCCACACCCCTAAAAGTTACAAATAATTTTTCAATAGTTTTCAACAAAATAAGGTTACGTAGACAATTTTCTGAATAAAAGTACCCGTGTGGAAAGTCGATCGGAGCAACGATTCTTAATAAACATGCAGTTTCACTCGACGACATCAAACCCGATCGTCCACCATTATGTGAAATGAAAAATTTTCACAGTAGAAATACTAATGCTAACGTCAATTCAACAACATTTATAACAGGTATAATACAAAATATGCTAAAATAAAGTCGTAAACAAATAGTTTCATTCACAATGTAGATATTTCCTCAAATGAGATATCAAGTTATGTAGATTTGTGGTGTTTTTGAACTAATAAGCTACTCCACTATGAAATATCGAATTCAGTCCATATTTTGTATGTACGCGTGGAATAAGCACGTTTCGTGTTGTGTTATCTGAATCTCATGAAACTCAACATTTGAATGTTGCAAATTCACAGCTTAAATGACCGATTGAATGGAGAACGTTATTTGGAGTTCATTCAGAACGATTTGAATGGACTTTTGGACCATGTTCCATTGCAAACCCGAAGAGATATGTTGTTTATGCATGATGACGCTCCACCTCATTTTAGTTTGATTGTGCGAGACCATCTGAACCAGATTTTCCCCAATAGATGGATTGGTAGAGGTGGGCCATATTCATGGCCACCGCGGTCTCCGGATTAAAATCCATTGGATTTCTTTCTGTGGGGACATCTGAAAAGCCTCGTTTACGCTACACCTATTCACACCAGAGATGCCTTGTTGAATAGAATTACATTACATTGTGAAGCCATACGAAACGACCCTGGCATGCTATTTCAAGTGCGGAGAGGGTGTTTGCGCCGACTAAGAAAATGTATTGAGAGAGACGGAGTCATATCGAGCAGTTTTTGTAGCGGATTTTGCATTTCTGTTTGCTCTTGAGGCTTGCGATTGATTATTTACAACATGAGTTCTGTAAGGTAAACGTGTTTGCATGATAAAAATTCGTTATGAACATTGTACCTATCATTTCTATTTTCATTACAAATTAATCTTCTCGAATAATGGTAGACATCTCAGGTTGGATGTCGTCGAACAAAAATGCATTTTTATCAAAAATCGTTGCTCCGATCGATTTTCCACACGAGTACTTTTATTCAGGAAATTGTCCAGGTAACGTTG
Organism: Gonioctena quinquepunctata; assembly: GCA_018342105.1. Taxonomy (NCBI): domain Eukaryota; kingdom Metazoa; phylum Arthropoda; class Insecta; order Coleoptera; family Chrysomelidae; genus Gonioctena; species Gonioctena quinquepunctata. The sequence goes on from JAFIRS010001650.1 coordinate 110,960, forward strand.
TTTTGTTAAAAGATATTGACAAATCCCAGTCATTTCAAAGTTTTGGGGTGTGGACCATCGGGGGTAGTCCGTTCCTGACTTTGTAGCAAAACAACTGACTCCTGCATGAAAGCTCATCGAAGGATTTCATTTGTTCAGTCAATCACCAAAATTTAGATGATTTTGAATATTCACTTTGAAATTTATCAAAGAAAAACATTTTTCATTTTGTAACTTTGAGGGCCCGTAACTTGGTAACGAAGGCTTTTAGGACCAAAAGTTATATGAAGAACTGGTGATATTTTGACCCAATCTATACATTCCCGAGAGAAAAAGAGGAAGTCCAGGAACACCCTGTATATACTATGTATGTATATATACATATATATATATATATATATATATATATATATTATATATATATATATATATATATAAAATATATATATATATATATATATATATATATATATATATATATATATATATATATATACATACATAGTATATATACTATGTATGTATATATATATATATAGTTGAAGAAAGGGTAGTCTCGTGACTGGACTAGTTGAAAAAAACTATGAATTTGAAATAAGCTTTGTAGAAAGGATATTCCTTGAGGTTGCAGTCAAAATAATGGCCTATGAGAAAAAGTAAAACTCTTTCTTATTTAGTCAAGCTTTCGAAAATGTTTATTTTCATTATCAAGACAAGTAAGGTGAGGTTAAGTGAAGACAGCGAACTAAACACCATTTCGTGTTTGAGGACTTTTCAAAATCATATCACTATGACCCACTACTGGTAATATATAAAAACTAAACAATGGCACTCGCCCATATTGTTTTAGATAATTAAATTAACACTTTAAAATTTGAAACGGCACAATAATTACCACATGGTTGAAGCGTGACTGAAAAAGGAAAACAAAACCAGTGACCTTTTTTGAAGTTGGAAATGCAATCAGTTCTCTGAAACATACTAGAAGTTTCGATATCTATGACCTAAACAGCTTGTAAATTGAAGCGACCATGGAATTTTGTATCCCTCCTATGACACTCTTGATAAATGCATGTTTCAGTGGAAGCTTGTTTCCCATTGCACTGAAAATCTCAAAAATTATTCCCATGCTAAAAAAAGGCGATGATAAACTACCTGATAACTACCGCCCTATCTCCTTAGTTCCGGTGTTCTCCAAAATTATCGAGATAATCTTAAAAAAAGACTTCTACACGAAAATATGTTTGGATTCAGGAGAAATTATTCAACAATTGATGCTATCTGTAGGATTGTGGAGAACATTGTGGAGGGCCTTGAACTTGGTAAACATGCGGGAATTACCCTATGTGATCTCAGCTAGGCTTTCGACTGTGTTTCTCACAGTAGCTTAAAGAAAAGGAATTCTATGGTATTAGAGGTCCACCACTCGAACTGCTGAGATCGTAAACAGTTAGCAGAAGCCAGTGAGTTTATGTGAATGATGAGTTATCAGAAATCAGACCGGTGAAGCATGGAGTACCACAGTGCTCAATTTTAGGCCCACTACTCTTTATCATATACATCTTTCTACCTTTTTTAAAAACCTAGCATTATGTTTGCAGACGACGCTACTTTGGTTAACTCCGACAGTAATATTTTGAGCCTAAATATTGCGATTGAGGATGCAGAGAACAAAGCCGAAACGTACAATGCTGTTCAGGCTAGAACATGTTTTCGGGGTGGATGTTACTCCTATTGAAATTATTATCGTTGTTAAATCTTTATTTTACTAAGAAAATTCGTATGGTGCTTGGCAGGCGTTCTTGACGTTACGTTGACAGAGAGAGAGAGAGAGTCTTGACACACACGCTGGTTGCCGAGTAATACTATAATTCGTTTTCGTCGCAAACAAATGCTATGAACCTTAAACTAAACATTTCTGATTCCTGAGATGTAGAATTATGAATTTCATATCTAAAATCGCGGAATTCAAAAAGCGAACCAGTTCGGTTATTTATGGTCCGATCCCATTAAGATGAATGATATGTATTTCAGAACTTGAAATTAATATGTGTGGATTTCTAAGATAGATGAATTTCATTTGAATTCGGCATATTTTTCGGTTCATAATATTTCGCATCTTAAAAATGAAAACTAATTAACCTCTTGCACAACCGCTAATAGTTGATAGCCCATAAAAAAAAAATTTATTTTTCCTTTGCCATTTTTACGATAAGTTCTTGATAAGGCAGAAAAAAAATATATACAAAATATATAAAACTTCGCTGTTGCACGGTTCCCGAAACTTGGACGAATTTGATAAAAAAAAACATATTTGGTTCGGAACACAAAAAATTAAATGGAGCTCCTCTATATAATGAAGACTAAATATAATTTGAGTCTAATAATTATTGTTTTGTTTTCAGATAAACCTAAAATTATTGCGAAAAAAAATCAAAGTCATCATTGCACTGAGAATTTTCAGCAGGAAAAAACTTTAATAACCACTATTAAAAATTTAGTATCGGCAATCAAAAAAGGCACCCGCATTGTGGACTCACTGTAATTGTCACTAATTGCCATTATCAAATTGAAATTCAAATATCAGGTACTGTAATGACAAAAAGTGTTTGCCATGAAAATATATTTTGTTGGTTGTTATTGTAGATTTAATTTGGTTTAAGGTATTTGTCATTATTAAAGTGTACATTTGGTACTAGCAATTGATTTTACTCATTGTTATTCAACACCGTCATTGTGGTAATCAAAATAGCTATTTGCTATTATTCAACCATACATTTATGACAAACACATGATGTCATTTTAACAAAAAAAAAATTAACTTACAGTTAATAACATAACTTACAGCAATTAAATTGATTTTACCTCACTTATTTATTTTGCCTGGCAAATTACAAATACAGGGTTTTCCAAAACTGTGGTGTCAAATTGATACTGGATATTCCCTTTGAAAAAATGAGTGGGACTCATTATTTTTCCCAAAGGTGCTGAGATGCATGTAAAGCAAGAGTACTGAATTAAGTGAAGTGTTTGAAAAACCTTTTATCAAACACTACAGAATTCAAAATACTCTCTTTGGAGTTTTTCTTGCCAACATGATGAAAATATCTGCAAAACTATTGAGATAAAATAGCAGTCTTGTTCGTTCATCAAGAGAAATTCTAATCACATTGATACCATGGTTGTGAAACATCCTGTAAATTGTCCCAAATGGAAATGTTAAATAAAATGTTTCAAATATCAAAATTATTTCCATAATGCATCCAGTCAGCAAGATATCATTTTTGACTTATATAGTGCCCGCAAAATGGCAGGCACCAATGATGGAATAGGTAATGAATTGTAACAAATCTTTGATGATAAAACAACCATTTTCGATTGCACTGTCACTTTCACTATCCTCGTGAATAATTTTGATAGGATTGATTACTCAACTGCATTCACCTGCTTCAACTATTTTCGATGAAAACATTTTCCTGATACTTTCAAGATACAGAGTCTGAAGTTCAATTTAATTGAAAACCAATTCGAAAGTCAAGGACGACCCAAGATGGAAAATGATGAAATAATACAAATTTTCATTTCTTCATTTTATTCAGTTGCAACAATGAATCTACAAACTGAAAATTCTTTTTTAACAGAATTTATTATTGAAATATATAAAATATAAAACAATATTTGTGAGTCACTCAACTGCATTTATATTTTTAACAGAAATATACATGGAATATGATCATTTGTACAACAGCCCAGATAATAAGATTGAAAGTTGAATCAAAAGATGATATAAATAATATCAAGTTTTTTTGGCGAAAAAAGTCAATTTTTTCCCAAAGTGGAGATTGTAGAATATGGGAAGGAAAAGAGAGTTAACTCAAAGCCGTTCCCCACGAAATAAAAACAGCATGGCTCACTGGAAAAATGTATGCATTTCGGAGATTCAGATCCCCATCTTCAGCAGAATTACAAAAATCTAAAATAATGATTATCAAGTTATTGGAAAAAATAAATAAGGAAGTGTTCAATCAAGTATTTAATACAAAAAACTAAAATGCCAGATGGGTATGAATTTTCTTTGCTACTTGTTAATAATTTTTGAAATGATCATGGGAGCTTTGAATCAAAAACATGTAATGTACTTTTTACCATTTGAATGGAGAATAATCTCTAGTGTACTCAATTTGTGTTTGCAAAACACATCTTCTTTTGGTAGTGAATTTCACTTCATAAACAGATAAATGTCTGTTCAAATATATTATGTTCATTACTTCAAAAACAAAACATCGATCATTATTCGAATTGACTAAGATGAAACGGACGATACCAAAAATTGGTACACCCATGTTCTTGATTTTTATTGTTTTATTCAATGTATAAGAAACATTCTCAATGCACATATTTTTTGGAAAAATAGCAGTTTCAAACTTTTACAGAACGGTAGATGAGCATATCTTAGTATAATTTAATAAAAAATTATGGTTGGGTTTCAGAGATAGTGAAAACAGATTTTGATATAAGGAGTGATGTTTATCAATAAGATATGTCAATATGTCACACTTTGTATCAGAAACTTCCGACAAAAATATTAAAACTAAAATCCCCAAGTTGCCAGTAATTTGGGGAACGTCCATATCATATAGTTTTCGATATTGACGAAACACCATGAAGCACTAACAATATTGTTTGTATATGAGTTTGTACTAGAATATTACAAAGAAGCAATTTTCGAGAATAAGACGCCGCGTTGGTTCGATAGTCTATCTACGACGCAATCACATGCATCAGTGCGTGAACGAAATACCGGCTCCTTGTACAAAATACCGGCTCCTTGTACTAACAAGCGGAAAGCGATACTATTGGCCATTGGTGATACATTCACGCATGCCCATGATCTTCCTAATGACACTGATATTTATGAAAAGGTCGAAGTGGGTTAGTCATAATATGACTATCATGACACTCCAATTACATATCCTCAATTATGACAAGGAGCAAGTTATTTGCACTTAGTGTGGCCGTTGATTGAAGTTTGGAAACTCTGATAATGGTAATTAATTTATTGTCAGAGTTCTTTTTTAATATACTGCACTTTAGTGCCCGGAAGTAAGAATTGTATTGCAGTAATCAAAATAGTGCCAAGTGCAATAGTGGATTTGTATCGTTTTTCTGGGAGTGTCACCATTTATTATTACCACTTCTTCTCTTTCGGGTACTTAGAACTGAATTCATAATGGGATAAATCAGACTTTATGAACAAAATAGCACAATTTTTTAAAATGTAAAGTGGAAGATTCCATCATAGCAATCCATCTGAAAGTGTGACAATAGTTATTTGTGCAACCAGTTGGGAGAAGCACTATTTTTCGTTACGAGTGTGAAGAAAGCGAGTTACGAAAAATAGAGATTCCCAACGTGTTTCACACAATATTTTTTCTAATTTTGAATATGATGTGATCCTTTTTAATTCAACTCAAATATATAAAATAAATATTTTAAAAAACTAAAGAACACGCTTTCAACGCTCTAAAAAGTAAAAAGCAATTTTAATATTGAACGACTATGCCAAAAAGCATGGGGTGCTTTTTGGTTACTCATCTTTGAGAAACATAATTAATTTCGATGAATATCAAAATTATTTTTAACTTTTTAGTGCGTTAAAAGCGTGTTCTTTAGTACATTGCCACCAACATCCTTGGAGAGACTTCCATGGAAAATACGCAAATTAATGCTACACAGAAAACTACGTTGTCAATATCACCAATTGTTCAAATTGTGTTATTAACATTTATAATTAGTTTTTATCAAAAGTTTGTTGTTGGTACCAAACATATTATGTATTAAATTTGAATAAAATTAAATCTCCATAAAACGCACAAAGAATATAATCACAATAAGAAAGTACTTCAAGTAGTTTAGCATTAAATTTATAACAAATTTTATTCCTGTATTTTTTGCAACTGATGGTGAAATTTTCTTTTTATCACCAGGTGCGAAAAAGTTTACTTTTAGCAACTGGCGATGAAAAGTAAGACGTTTGATAACGTCAACGAGTTTTAAAAAGTGTCACTTTAAATGTCAAAATTATAAAAAAAAAATTATTAGATGAAGGTCACACATCACGAATAGCTGGCCGTCTGACTAACCGTCATTCGCCAATGCTCTTAGTAGCCACCCAAGCCGCCTTGACTATCTATAAGTAAGTGTTCCTTTCTCGGACACACATGAAATTATTTTGGCATTTGTACTCGTCTTCCATGTGTGAAAGCCTCTGCAAAATTGTGGAGCAAGCCATGATAATTTAACGACATTTTTATCAATACCCAACGATATGCTAGAGAGTATATCCGCCAGTATGTTACCATAAGCCAACTTCCATACATGTCAGAGCCAACGTTCTCAACGAAGTAATGGTTTGTAGGTCAGAATGTGAATATCCTATACTGTGTTCTTGGTCAGTGTATGTATTCGAGTGTATTCTTCAACTATTTTCCAACTATGATGATGCAGTCGAATAAAAGAAGAGTTTGGTGTGCAGTTCAGTTACAAAGAGTATTTTCCACCAGGCCACAGTGAACATGCATGAATGCTCAAGTTATAATAATATAATATACCCAAGTTATAATAAGTAACAATGTTTTCAGATCATCGTGTACGATGGTTGAACCGGCCATATCCATCACATCACTTTTAAAAAAAGTTTTTGTTTGTATTTTTTTCCATTTTCTTACTATTGGTGGGGACAACTCACTGGATGATTTTTCACATGTTGTGTGAACACATACTTATAGATAGTCAGAGCGGCTTGGGTGGCTACTGAGAACATATTATTTTCTTTCTTCTATATTTTTTTCTATTCAAAACATTTTTATGCTGCAACATATAAAATTTCAGAAATTTTAAACTTAATTGCTCATGCTAAAAATGCAGGGTGGATCAACGATGCGTGAATGAGATGGAAAAAAGTGTCTCAAAAAAATGTTATAGATAGCAATGAAAGCTATATTTCAAAAATTACTACCAACATACAGGGTGTCCGAAAATGTGTGATTTATCAAAGTTATCCTTTTTTTGATTGAAACACTATATATTTTTACTCAATTTAATTTATTTGGAAGAGTTTTTTTCAAAAATATAAGGTTGCATGGATTCATACCAGGTGGTTCGAAAGTTGTGGTTCAGAAAATGGATTCATTCAACACCAAATATCTCAAAATCAATTATTTGGAATATGTTTTATTTTTCAACATATATCCTCGAAAATTATGTATCTTCATTTCCTATTAATAATTTTAATGGGTGGCGTTTTTTCCATACAGAGGCAACCAAAATTCGGAATAACGTTTTTTCAGTTTTCTCTGTAAATGAGGCCTTACCGGAATAGTCCACACTATGAGCTTGCAGAAAATGTAGGGTTTTCTCACTTGATTTCCATCAGAAATGTATCTAATTCTCAAGGAAAGTGTGAGAAGAGGTAACAAAATGAACTCAAATAATTAAAAAAAGCGTAAATTCACAGCAGATGTTCGAACAATCTCCCATTTTGATCCAATTAAGTCTATTGCTCTTCGAACTTCAATTAAAGTTGATCTTGTAATAGAGCGAAATTATATTCGCTATATCAAGATCAACTTCAATTGAAGTTTGAAGAGCAACTGTACATAGACTCAATTTGGATATAGCTCCAAATGGGAAATTGTTTGAACATCTGCTGTGAATTTACGCTTTTTCAAATTGTTTCAGTTCATTTCGTTACCTCTTTTGTCTAGCATTCAATTAAAAATTCATTATTGCTGTTATGATGACTTTTTCATACTTTCCTTAAGAATAAGATACATTTTCGATGTAAATCAAGTGGACAAACCCCACATTTTCTGCAAGCTCATAGTGTTGACAATTCTGGTATGGCCTTATTTACAGGGTGTTCCATTCGAAAAAACTGAGAAAAAAGTGATCCCTGTATGGCAATAGCGTCATTCGGTTAAATTATGAATGGGAAATGAAAATACATTTGACAATATTTGTGGAAAACATTTCTTATTTCAAAATACTTCTACGACACTTCGTACACGAAAAACAATTTTTCAATTCAACTATGCCATTGTTTTTGAATTCTGTTAACAATTGTTTAATTTTTCTAGGGAAAATATAGAACGTGTCAACGTGCAGTTCATCGATGAAGAAAGAATTTCTTATCAAGAAAAGAGGTCATATAAATTCCTCCCGAACCTATCGATGGGAAAACAGTTGGACCAAGTAACTGTTCCTAATATACCACTGATTGTGAGTATTTTGATATTCATGAAAAAAAGAATGAAGGAAGAATTAATCGACATATTTTCTCTGTGTTCCTTTTCAATAGCCATGGAATTATATACAATTTTAAGGGCGGACAAACTGATGGCCTGTATTGAAAAACAATTCACTTATCCAGTCAGAATCGAAATTTTATATTATATATGCACCAAAACTTTGAAGGAAATTGAGGAAGCCTTTTTCAAGACTAATTCTTTCATAATTTTTTTCTTGAAAACAAGGCATGTTTCCAATCAACTGGGACTATTTTCATTGAAGTTAAGATTTTTTATTTTTGAACATTTTTTTTCAGTCAAAGTATATTCAAAGGTGAGAATAGTATGCACAGCAAAACAAATAATAATAATTATGGTTTTGGAAAATAATAAACTGACTTCCCAAAAAGTGAAAATACTTTTTTTTTCACTACCGTCACTCACCAGAACCCACTAACTACCTTGAATATTTCTCATTGTTATATTATGAAACAAACTACCTTCCTATGTATTTGATATGAGTATATCAACATGTGATTATTGAAGGATCGTGTACAAAATTGGAAGAACCATTCAGTCAGAACTGGTTCTTTCGAGTCAGGTTAGGTTCTTCCCGAATGGGGCGATAACCTTCCCTTCCTCTGTGACCTTCTCATATCTATTGTGACTGGATCCTAATTCAATAAGAGTCCACTTTCGAATCCCGCGCTTCTAACAAAGTCGATGATGACGCTTAGTGATATATTTTCCCGGTCTTTGAGCTCTAACTACCCGTAGTCGATACGGTGGAATCTTGTCCGTTCCAAACCCTTGCATCTGCTCTGCTGTTTCTTCCCCGTCTTGGCAGAAGCGGCCCTCTGCGCTCTCCACAGGTCTGATTTTTTTAAAATGCTCTCGCAGTCTAACCCGACCTGTTAGTAGCCCTGTTATCATCCTCTGGTTTTTTCCGTTCGGTCCAGTCTGAGGATACTTCTTTGGTTATGCTCTTTGATATTACGAGGAAGGGCTCTGGTCCTATGAAATCCTTCATAGTTTTTTTCTGTGTCAGGAGATAGGCTTTCTCATTTTCTTCTAAGCCTTCGTGTCCAGAGACCCATAGCAGAGTTATTCTGTTGTCTCTGCCTACGATTTGAGGTGCCTTCACGTAGTTCCATACTAATCTTGATCATATCCGACTTGATACCAGAGCTTTCAGTGCGGCTTGGCTCTCCGACATCATTTTGATCAATTGATTTTCACTGTTCTGTTCAGTATTTTCCGCAGGCATAATTCGATTGCATGGACTTTTGTCTGGAATATTGTGGCATACTGTCCCATGTCTACACTGAGGTTAAATTCTTTCGTCTGTGTGTCATTGTAGATTGGCCCTTGTGAGTTCTTGTTCTTTCGTCTCCTATTCATCTCTTTCCGGAAATAAAATCTCATAAGGTCTATCATAGTTGTATAGGGGAATAATCGGAAGGGATTTTATCTCGTTTTCGATTTTGCGACAACTTCATCCCCTATTACCCGTTGGCCTCAATAGGTTTCTGTATACACTCACTTCCGCCTCCTCCTCTTAGCATTGCTCCATTGCTGCTGTCGTGGTGGTGCCCCTGCTATGATCAGACACGCTTGGCTCTAGAGTTTGTTGAGCTTTTCTCGTGCCCCCTTATTCGCCTCTTTGCTCCACCAGACGACCGCTCCGTAGGTGACCATGAGTTTTACCACTGTGAGGTAAAGCCAGTACATTTGTTTGGGTTGCATTTCCCATGTTTTTTCACAGGTTCTTGAATGGAATTGTAAAACAGCTTTCTACGTGGATCTAGCTTCCTCCTTCTGGTGAATGGTGATAACACTGTTTTGCTGGGGTTTACCAATAGTTCTTTTTTCTACACCATTTAGTGATAATCCTAGTCGCTTGGAGTATATCCGATATCATACCTCCAAAGTTTTCTCTAACCGTTATAATTATGTCATCCGCGTAGGTTTGAACTTCGATTCCTTCTGCCATGAAGGTTCGGATCAGATTGTCTACGAGAAGATCCCAGCGGACAGCCTCTCACCGCACTGGCCACGATTTTCTCCTGGTAGAGGAAACTAGAGATTATTCTGTATCTTAACATCGCGTCGATCCAGTTACAATCAGTTTTCGATATCCCTTTGTTGATTACTGCGCCATGTAGGGATATCGGTAGTACATTGTTGAATTCCCTTCAATGTTGAGAAAGGCTGCTACTGCGGTTTCTCCGCATCGTCGTTCAGTTTCCCGATGAGAAAAGCATACTGGTGGGTAGTAAGAGGGTTTTCTTTCAGTACCTCTCATCATATGTTCTTATCCAGGAACTCACCTGTGGAAATAATATCAAGCTGATCGGGCGAAGGGACTTGGGAGAGTTTTTCTTTCGAATCAACGTGATAATTTTTGAAAATGCACGTGCATTAGCAGTCAAACAACCCCATCATGCACAAACGGGAAGCTACACGACTCTTCGTTGAAAGTGGTCAGGCTAAACAATATCATTTGGTACAATGTTTTTTCATTTAATATCGGTATTTTGCAGACATCATATTCACAATTTTAATTCAATTCATTAGGTATCTAGATGTATGACATGTTGAGTAGGTAGTGGGTTTTTCAGTACAACAATTTCAATTAGTGAGCAGTTGTAAGTGAATGCCGCAACTCCAAAAAAAATAGTTTTTTTCATATATAGTTATTTTTGACTTTTCTCTTTTTCGTGATAATGAGATCGAGTTGACAAACACTTAAAAACATTTTTCAATCAAGGAAAATGAGTGGTTTAGAGTCAAATTTTCAGAGAGATCTGTAGGATTGCTATGCTATGCGAAAAGCTGACATATATATATATATATATATATATATATATATATATATATATATAGTAGAAATCTTTGGGACAGCAGCAAACGCAAATGTACTCTTATAACATTATATTTCCAATATTTCGACAATGAATATTGTCATCATCAGGGAGCTACAAAGGTGAAACTACTATAGTATGTTAATAATTATAAAAATAAACTTTACTTACAATGTTAGTGAGAATGGTCGTTTTTCGGTGAAATACAAAAAGATGTAAAAGACAGCCGAAATACGACCATTCTCACTAACATTGTAAGTAAAGTTTATTTTTATAATTATTAACATACTATAGTAGTTTCACCTTTGTAGCTCCCTGATGATGACAATATTCTTTGTCAAAATATTGGAAATATAATGTTATAAGAGTACATTTGCGTTTGCTGCTGTCCCAAAGAATTTCTCAGACTTTTTCCTAACTAGTCAGCAAAGACTATTATATATATAATATATATATATATATATATATATATATATATATATATATATATATATATATATATAATATAAAATTAATAAATAAATGAAATCAATTATTGTCTTTAGGATCGCCATACGGAAAATTGCAATCCAATCGGTTGAATAATTGGTTGGACATACATACTTCTGATTTATCCTGTCTTTAAATGACAAAAATAGACTATGATCAATGTTCGGTGAGCAGTGTCCTTACAATTTCCTGTCCAACTCCAGAGGCTGTAGCTTTCTTTGGCGATAGGCTCAGGAGCCTTTTAATAAATTTTCAATTTTGAAGCCTGACACAAAAATTAAACCTATAATCGTTATCTCTGTCTTTTAGCACAAGTCTAGGTCTATAAAGGAACGAATTTTCGTTTTTTAAAATTCGCCTGACAGATGGTCTAGAACGCTTGTTTCAAGAGCAAATTTCCTTCTTTTTACATTTACATTTGATCCATTTTCTTTTTATGAATTATCAACAGAACCAGTTTCTTCGAATTTCTTCTAGCAATAGTAGAATGAGTTCTTGTCTGGATGCCTATGAGTGAATATTTCGGGATCTATTCTATTACTTTTGTCTCAGCATATAAAAATTATTTCAATTTCATCTTGTTTCGTGATTATAGGTGGCATTTAAAAAATATAATATTGTCTTACTGTTTACTTTTTGAAAATATAATTATTGCAATCTTTTTACTATTTACATTTTGACATAAATCAAGACAAATTCCCAATTTTGACCTTAACAAATCTATCGTTCGAGCGTAAACAACATGTTGTTTATTTCAATGCTAATTTGAAAATTTTCAAAAACATGAGAAATATCGTCTAGGACAATGTTAAGTATGGAGCGCGAAGGTAAATATGTAGAATTCAAGTGATATTTTTGTTTAATGAATAATTAATATTGAAATTGAGTTTAATTTAAGATTGATTCTGATTTGCTAATTAGTGAAGGATTCTAGCCCTCAGCAGTCTAATAGATATCTCATTCTTTTTTATTTCACCAATAATTATTCCTAATAACTACCCTTGTAGTTCCTTGTAGTTTCGTTTTTTACTTCATTTTAAAAATTTGGCCGAATGAAAAAGGGAAATATTTTCTGAGGAAATAATAAAAATGAAGTAGCTTGAGTATAAGATTTCCACGTTATACTGCGGAATAATATAGTTTTTTTTCTTTTTCTACAAAAGTCGATTGTGGTCTATTGTTACTAAAATTTAAAATGAAAAAATTAATTAACTCAGTTGTAAGATATGAACCATTGCAACAGTCGTAGTGAAAACCATTTTTTTTTAAATTTTGCTGCATTAGCATTTGGGAACAATTTTTTTTTTGTTTCAAATAAATTTATAATGATTCCTCAAAGTTATTTAGGACAAAAAACAGCTTTTTTCAATCAACAAAAAATCATTTGGAAAAAATTTCAATTTTCAATTATTTCAGAAAGATATTTCAATTTTCGCATATAAGCCTGAAATTGAGTTTCAAACACATTTTTCAATAATTACTTTGCTAAAAAAAAAAACGAACTTTTTGCCCATTTGTGATGGAGGTTTCGAAATTACCGCCATATTGGTAGTCGTCTATGACATAGGTCAAAATCGAGCCATAAATTGTGTCAATCCATACTTTATAGGAATTAACGATCTAAAATCGGATGTAGAAGTATTTTCCAATGTTATTCAATTTAACATTATATTTAGCTCTGAAGCACACTTTTTATTCAAAAGATTAAATTGAAGCCTGATAAAATTTAAATGGATTTTTCGAGGTAGCATATTTTTTGTACAAATATGTGGGGCGAATGTTATCAATTTCATGGTTGTGGTAATGAAAAATGGTCGTGATTATTAATCGCATTCCAAAATCTCACTCGGCTTACGTCTTCAATATAAATAGTATAAACATATATCAATAGGAACTTCAAAAGACAATGTCCAACACTCAAAACTCTAGAAAAACAAATTATTACCAAGTCAAAACACAAGTTACCCAATCAGCTATCAAGTGTACCCTGTAAAAGCATCTGAGAGTACCCTATTATTATTTCTTATGTTAGTTATTGTCTATTGATGAATGTAATATCTTCACATTCATCATTATCCTAAATGAATTTAAAAAAACTGAGAATTAATTTGTCTGATTGCAGAGTGGTTCTTCAATAATGAAAGAACAACATATTATGGCCCGTCTGGCTTTCTCGGTAACGCTGAAGGCACTAGATCTACACCCTTTCATCAATTTACCTGCGGATGACTTCCTCTTGGGTTACCATGACCGCCTGTATGAACTGTCCAAGATGCTGCCCAGTCTTCAGAACGCAAAATCACCTGAGAAGTTTGCACTTTTATCAGCTGTAAGTATCAGTTCGTTTCCCTATAAATAAGGAGCCAGATGCCTACTTGACTAGTATGAATAAATTTTAGGAATACACAATATACGCAGACAAAGTTGTATTAATTTGAAGTATGGAAGTTCAAGATGCTTCCGTTTGAACTGAAAACAATTTCAAGATGTTGGGATAACTGAAATCTCCATGTGATGCTATCGAAAACTCAAATAAATTTTCAAATGTATTTTTTCTCACAAAAGCGTCGTAGGTTGGATACTAATTTCATTTTCATCCTGTATAGAGTACGCATTAACGAAAAATTTTACTTATTTTGTTAAATTTAAGTGTAAAATACCTTAATATATATATATATATATATATATATATATATATATATATATATATATATATATATGTATGTTTGGACATATGGTGACGATGAATGTTATTTCTCTTGCAGAAAATAGGTTTGAATCCACGAGTCATCACAATGAATACAGGAAAAAATGACATGAACAAACTTGGAACATTCGAAAAAATCGATGGAGAGAAAAAATCTGATCATTATGGCAGTGATTCTTGCAACAGGTATATTTCTAGTTAATTATAACGGTTAATTTGGTTGATTGTGTTTCAAATAACTGGATACCTGAAAGTGATTTAGCATTGAAATAATTGGCAGAGTTACAGAAGCAATTATTGTAAAAAAATATGTCCAAGAACAACATGGAATATGTTGTTTCAATAATTGTAAGCCAGAAAGTTTCAGAGTTAAAAGAATTATAACATAAAACGACAGGATTGTAACAATCTACTACATAGAAACCGGATTATTCTATAAAGATGGTAATACTTAAAAATCACAGAAAAATCTGTTTCAGAATGATGTTGTCATGATGAAAAATCATCAGAAATGAAACGATAGGTAATATAAAATATCAGAAAAAGAGTTCATCAAAACCGAAATTGATGAAAAACTTATTTTATCAATAAAAAAACTTGGAAATGTGAAAAAAAACTCAGACTCAAAGAAAGACATTTTGTCAGAATATAAAATGAAAATATTAAAAGGAAAACATATAATTCCATCAGAATAAAACGAATATTAACATTAGAAACAAACTTTATCAGAACCGAACAAAATCAGAATCGAGTAGTAACACTAGAATCGAACAAAATTGCATTTCCACTGCTAAGTGTACTACGATAATAATTCTGATAATGTTAGGTATTACCATGTTACTAGTATTTCTTATGGAAATGGATCATTATTTCGTTCAGTGTGATGGTGTTGACTTCCACAAAATTCGGTATTATGATTTTCATTTCGATGATTTAGTTGAAAAGGGAAACATTCTCAATTGAATATTGAATAGAAATATTTTTCTGTGAATTGAGAAATCCACGATCCGTGTGAATATCTTGCAGAAAACAACTACTTCCCCGACTAAAGCCACGCTGGACATTGAACTACATCTGATAAATATTGAGAAAGAACCCAAACAAAAAAAAATATTCTAAAAGTGAAAATTTGAATTTTCATCCAGCTAGTTATTTTGATTTTCTATTCTAGTCTTAATTGAGGACTTCATATATATGAATGATTTTATTTACATCCTTTCATATTTTAAACAAATCGATAATTTTGTTCTATATATTACTTTAATCTTATGGTTTTGTTTTTCAGATTTGATTATTTTCCTTCATTATCATGTTACTTTTCCTGCATATTCGTTCATCGCAGTATTTGAATGGTGAATTAAATCACTTTTCGAATGTACCCAATACTTGGATATTCGGTTGTCATGATTTCAGTTTCACAATGAAAACTTTTGATTTGATCCTTATCATCTATTGGTTTTATCAAATAAGATCGTAATGTGTTCCATTCAACGTTTTTATTTCCTATAGATTTCACTTATTGCGAAAATTCTCTTATATCATTATGATCTATTTATTTCATAGTTTTTTTCGGTCTCACTGTGTGACGTTCCTATGAATTATAGTTGATGAAATTCCTGATACTTAATCTGCTTCAATAATGACTCGACAAGTTTCTAATTGATTTTTTTCAGTGTAACTGGTGGAGACGGCAGTGTTTATCCACCGAAAAAAGTCCAACAGAAGGAACCACTTCATTTCATGTTTCCTGATATTTGTCGAAAAATGACAATTGTTTTTAAGAAAGAAACCCTAATAATGGGCGGAAAAATACCTCGTACCATTATGTTCTACCAGATGATATATTTGATACCCCGGAAAAAAATCCAGACAACCAATGCTACTGCAACGCTGAAGGAAAATGTCCTCTGCGAGGACTGTTCAATACAACAGCTTGTACATTTGGTGAGTGAAAGATCATTTTTTCCGGAAAAGTGTGGGAGTACTTTTGCATAGATATAAATATTTTTCTCAACATATGTCATGAAAAAATTTGTATTTTCAAAAACTAAAAATGATTACCGTTCGAGGAATCACTGCTGTGCTCAATAGTTGTCATACAGGCCTGGTTTACCGGACTTTCCATTATTAATACATATAAATCTCGTTTCATTTTCATTGTCTCGACACTTTTTTACAAAATTCTCTGGAAAAAATTATAATTATATGGCTTCAGAAGAAGTAACCGATCATATGATCTCATTCAATTCAATATTTACCTCTTATTGTGACAAATAAGAGTGAACCCGCTATGAAGGCTTCACTAGAAAGGTCTGAGACTTATTCTATGTTTCGTAGCTAGACACACAAAAAACATATTTATGTGTCTTAGGAGCTTTAGATCCGCGATGACGACTCACAGTTATTGAAAATGAATCTATTCCGAAATTTGAAAAAAGTTTTACACTTATTCTATTCGTGAAACCGGCCAGTTGCCCGTTGGTGGGCTGAAACAATTGTCTGATTTGTCTTCAAATATTTCATACATTAGCTTGAAATCGCCAAATTGCTTGTCTTGAAAATTCAAAAAAAAAGAGATGAAATTATTTGAACGGTGCGCAATGCAGCATGTACAAATTTTTATAATACCATTCAATCATTGAATCTGTATTCCTAGAATATTTTTCATCATAACTCAAAAACGAATAAGATAAGCAACCCCTTGCCAAAATGTTATCAGGATGAAAAAAAACATGTATTTCTTTTTCAGTGGCTTAGAAAAACTTTTTAAATCGAATTCCCATGAAAAGGCAGAAACCTGAACTTGCTTCACAATTATTTCAAGAGCAGTATCTCGCACATCAGATGATAATGCTCCCACACGTTCATAACTAACTTTTTACTTTTATAAATGAAGCGTTGAATATAGGTAAGCAAAAATTCTTAATAGAAGGTGGAATGGCAAAAATTTGCTTGGAATACATACAATTGAAGTGAATTAGCAAAGCCCTTTATGAATCTCAGGTGGATTCAGGAGAATTGGATGAATTTGACGAAAATTCATTATTTTGTTAAATCAAAAATGGTGAACCCTACATACAAAGTGACAACTTTTTGAAGACGGAATAATTTTACTCTGAAAATTGATGTTTCTTCTGACGGAAGAATGTATGAATGGGTAAACTGAAAGATAAATCGAGGAAAAAAAATGTGGCTTTGAAGCATGACCACAAGGACATTGAATACAAAATTATTTGCATTTTACAAATGAAATTAAAACATGTTTATCAGTCTTCCAAGGAATTAAAAAAAAAAACAGTTTTTGGGTTAAACAGAGTCCAACTTACAGGTAAACAATGCCATCTTATTCGATGAGGCACTGCACGTGTGCTGCAATGTGCACACCGAACCTAACTACCATGTATAGTCAAATGCGCACACTTATCGAACCTTATTTCTGGAGGAACAGTCACTTTGAATTTGTTAAGCACTTGTTCCGTACTTCTTCGTCCTCTCTTTGGCACACACGGGTCAGCACTAAGAATTCATATCCCAACAGCTAATCTATAGATAGTCCAGGAAGTGCCAAAATAATCTGTGCCCCCATTTTCTCAATTTTCGAATGATTTTTATATATAACCGATTGGTCCACGTATCCCATATGGATATTGTAATCTCAAACCAGTTGAAAGCAAAAAATATCCTTGGATGTTCCGTCAGAAAATCAGTAGGGTAAAATAAAACAGATTTATTATCTATCCATAGAGTAGACCATTTGCAGTTATTTCCCAATCACAATTCCCTCTTTCCATTTTTGTATTATTGTTTACTATGTCCTGAGGTTCATGTTTTCATCTTCTTCGCATCGTACAGAAGCATAAAAACCAGCCTTCAATAAGTCATCCAGAAAATCAACCGTATTGAGAAAATCATCGAAGCAGACCTTGTGGTATTTTCCGACCGGAACTAAGAATCTTTCGCGTACATCTTGATTTGGGATACAAATCCTGATTGATCTGCTAGCTCTGATCCAAATTTTATATGATAGGCTCGAGAGCTATATACTGCCGAAAGCCTATCCGCCCCTTGAATTCTACCATAGATTCGTCTATGCTCTGATTTCCATCAGGTTTGTAGCACTTTTTAAATATATCTTCAATAGTTGTCGTTGAGATGAATGTTACTAAAGAGCCTGCTGAAACGATTCCAAATGAAAAAAAAATCGTTAATTATTCCCATTTTGGAGGACCAGTAATCCTTGAAACTAGGCTTTTCAGTAACCCTCATCATTATATGCCTGGGAAACACATGTTTTGGTCAGTATTTGTCGGTAAGAAACGGTCTATAAATTGGTATCAAAAATAATTTTATCAATGAGTACTCTTGAAAAAAGGCTCAGAAAAATGTTAAGGGGACTTTCAATGTTATCAGGTACCTTCGAACCAAATTGTGTAAATTGAACGGGCTGATTAGCGAAATTTGCGTTTTTCTTCAAAATGAAAGTAGAAAGAAGTAGCTCGTCTTCACTTCAGTGCCGCCTCTGAATGTATGATATGCAGAATTCCAAATAAAAAAATAATTTATTCAGAAACGTGGGGCCTTATTGCCGAAACAGTGGGATGGGAAGGTAACAATTATATTTTGTTTATTGATCTGGAAGAATTCTCAACATAGATGGTGGAAATAAAGTTACAAAATTTCGGCAACATCGCAAAACGTTTCTTCACTTCGACTGCAGTTCGCAGCCGACTGCCAACGACCAACTACCGACTGCCAACGACCGCCGACCGCCGGCCTATTGTGGATGCACCATTAGAAAAACCCGATGACGAAGGGTACCCTACGGTGGCCGCTTAGCCTATTAGGTTATCCTTAACAAGGCGATCCCTATATCCGTAAGAACTCCCCGAGAGGAAAATTAAAATAATGTGTTTTTCATATTGGTATTGAAATAATGTTCCAATGGGCTAATTTGAGTGGATGTGACTCAGTTTTTGGATTCAGTATGACTATCAATGTGGTTCTTATTCAATCGATATTTCAAGACCGTTTTTTGTTTTTTTCCTAAAAAATTTCAGTTTCGAGTGATCCATAGATCAAGTATATTTTTATAATCGAGTATAGCACTAAAAACCAAAAGTACCCAAAATAGAAAATATGCGAGTGAAGGTTATGAACGAAGATTTTTTTAATGCTCCAATAATTTTATAAGTAGTTATTTTTTTATATGCTAGATGAAATGAACATTATGCCTTTCCGATATTTAATAATTAATTGTACCCAACATTCGAGAAATGAATTGGTATTTGATAATATGGATAGGTACTAAGTTACTGATCTGAAGATATCTGAGAAATACTAATGACTTGTTTTCTTCAAATGGCATATATTCTTGAATATCTTGATAATGGAGTATACAACAATAAATTAAATTTTATGAATAGCTCATATATATATATATATATATATATATATATATATATATATATATATATATATATATATATATATATATATATATATATATATATATATATAACAAAATAAGTGGAAAGTATTTGCTGACTAGTTAGGTACAAAACTAGGGATATTGGGGTAAGCAGCAATGAAAAAGTAAACTCTTTAAGGTTTATCCAAGCTTTCGGAAATGTTTATTTCCATCATCAGGGAGAAACTTTGTTGAAGTCAGTTTCACTTGTCACACCACATAGGGTACACATTTATATTTATATAATTTTAAACAACGCTAATGTGGTTGTAATAACTTTGAACTCCGTTTTATTCCTTGATTTACGTTTTTTTCTTTTGTATCACTATGTTAGATGAATATGTTTAACATCATTGGAACCAACCTCAACAAAGTTTCTTCCTGATGATGGAAATAAACATTTCCGAAAGCTTGGATAAATAAACCTCAGAGATTTTCATTGCTGCTTACCCCAATATCCCTAGTTTTATAGATATATATATATATATATATATATATATATATATATATATATATATATATATATATATATATATGTTTCATAAAAAAACAGCAAATACACATAATATTGAAACATTAAAAAAGATTAAATACTAATACAGTTATTGGTACATATTATGTTTTAATATGTGTATTTGCTGTATTTCATGTAACATTCTCACGCTAGTAAATCATTATTTTTTCCAAATTTTCCTTCTAAAATTAATAATTGGAATTTTTAGATGTCTTTATAATGAAATAAAACTATTTCGAAAGCTTGACAAACAACAAAGAGTATTATTACACTGGCCGTTTAAACTTACTGCAACCTCAAGAGTAGATAATATTTGGTTTTTCTCCTCCATTTCTCCTTATATATATATATATATATATATATATATATATATATATATATATATATATATATATATATGGATAGAATTTTGATGCGACCCATTCATAAATGTAGACATTACTTCAACCTTAATTAATTTAACTCAAATAAATGTATCATGGAGTGTCTATTTTTCATTTCAGGATCACCAACGTTCATTTCTCACCCACACTTCAATAGGGCAGATCCGAAACTTCTCAATGACATCACAGGATTGAATCCCGAGAATAGGAATTCAAGTAACTTCATGAACCTCCACCCGACCATGGGCTTCATGATGACAGCCAGAAGTGCCCTGCAGATGAATATTCAGATCAACAAGGCGTATGGAGTCTCTCAAATGGATATGTTTGAAGATGGAATAATACTACCCATCTCATGGATAGATGTGGTATGTATATTGAGTTTATCGCAAAAAGTGCTGGTGTACTGTACTTTAGGAAGGGTGAATCTTTCCAGTTGTGCGAAAATGTTGGTGCCACCAATTTTTTCTAATATACTATTTTTCAAATTTCGGTTCAGTTAGTGGAAGGATTGGCCAATCAGATGAAATGTAATATCATTTCGAAAAATTCTTGAACAATCTCAGTTGAAGATTGGGAAAAAATATTTTTCTGGAAAGTGGAAAATCTTCGATAAAAATGAAGCAATTTTTCTGTAACATCTACTTCCCCGACTGAAGCACACGCTGGACGTTGAACTGAATCTGTTCTGATTGAGAACTCATATAGGTGAATGACACGAAGAAGAATGTTTTCCAATAAGGCAATACTCAGAAATCACCTGCAATATTCACCAGGTCTTCAATATATTTTTGTCGACGGAAATCTTTTTCATGCTCATCACAAACACCGGAATATTTAAAAAACATATTTTCTAGAATAAAACAAATAAAAATTCAATGATGGAGAATCTATATATTTTTTACAATTATAACCTGTCATGGGCTAGTACTTATATATTGGTTTGTTTGTTGTAGGGTGTTCATAAAATCACTGGTTCCTTTTCATAATTCCATTGGGATTATTTCCCTTTGCAAAATCAATACTTTTCAAGATATTCTTTTGAATGGGGTATAGTGACTAAGGTTCATCTTTCAGGTGATTCCATTACTGGTTACATGAATATCCTGTCCATTTCTTCACAAGAATAATAAATTATTTCCAAATCATACGAGACAAAATTCAATCGACTTCAATCGAATTCAATTTAATTTTTCCTATACAAATGTTTCTTGATTACAAAACTTATTGCTGATATATTACGTATATATTATTTTTTCGAAAATATTATTTGTTTCAGAGTCTGAGGGAGGAGAACTTACCACAGGACTTCGTAGATATTATCTACTTCGTCACTTTCACAGTGAACACGGTGAAGATGGCCTCCAAAATCGGGTGCTTGCTCACATCCCTGATCACATTCATCTGTCTAGTGTTAGTACTGTGGAGGAGAGCAAATGGTTCCAGTAGTTGTCGACATGTTCGAGTTGAATCTATCATAGAAGAAAATTGATCTATAGGTTGTTCAATGTTTTTGGAATTGCTCAATTTTCGAACAACTGTCTTCAAAGATGTTTTCGTAAAACGCATATGAGGAGAAATAAGACTAATGCATAATCTATCAAAAATAAGAATACTCAAGTTTGAGCACTAATGTTTGTTAAATATTTGAGGAGGAGAAAATCGGAATATTTCGGACGACGCCTCCGTAAGTGGGGAAAATATACTATTCGCGACATAAATAGTGAATTGAATGAATCATCGTAGAAACTTAAACAAATTTGTATCTTTGTCTTTATCATTCCATCAATTTTTTATTAAAAGAAAACGCCAATTGAAATAGTTTATTATTCTGATCTGCAGGCTTATTACTACATTTACTTCTTTAATTTCCATGTGTTATTATCATGAGATTACATCCCGAACTAAGAAGATTGCATCCTCTCAGATTATCCAACCACTTGACTGCTTCATTTATTTCAATCTACTCAATGGGATTTGGATTTGGTTACACAGAGAATGTGAAAAGAAACATGCTAGGAGTAATGTCACTCCTCCCGGTCTGGTTGATACCTAGTGAACCCTAGTGAGCTTTAAATGAAAATATATGTTCCACTGCGGGCTCTTCTCCTATAAGCTTATACTTATCTTACTGAATTGAGTCCGGATTTGCTATATCTTTTTCCAACTTACAGTTTTCTCAATTTGTTAGTATATCTAAAAAGTGATACCATTCACGAGTATATCAACATGACACATTCATATCCAGTAACTTCATTGTTCTTAGTTTCAATACTCAGGAGTGTTTCTATTCAGTCCCCAAAGGAGCTCCTTGTGAACCAATTCCGTCCATTTCAATAGAATTACCTGAATATGTTTTTTATGTCATCTTTCCAAAGGAAGATGGAGAATCCCAATACATACCGTTCCTACAGATGAAATAGATGAATTGTACACAGCAATAAAGTTACTTGAAACTACATTGAGTATATGAATACCTGTTGTACTATTTATTTCTTGTGAATATTATGATTTTAATCTGGTAATTTGCTTTTTATTGCAACGCTTTCACCAAAGTGTGAAATTCGAAAAATAACTCTGTACAAAATACCAATTTTGAATCAATGCAGGGATATTTGTTTTATTTATATTTTGTTAATATTGTGAAAATGTGAACTGTTAGCTTTGTAATAGTCCGTTATCTTAACAAGACTGTACACATCATAAGGGTGTTATGAAATAAATATAGTAGACAATATGTTATTTACTTGCTTTAAATTTGATATTATGAAAATCATATTTTCGAATTTGAGGACGTAAATTCTCAAGACTCCAAAAGTATAAGTGATATAAATATGGCAAAGTCAACAAAATTCGTTTTTTCGATAATTTTTTTTTTTGGATTTTTTTTTTAACTCAACCTCAACAACTACAGAAACTACTAATTTCACCTGGAAACACTGAATACCACAACAGTTTTCAATTATTATAAAACTCCTTATTATTCTGTAAGAACTTTTTTTTTTCTGCAATTATGCAGATTATATTAAGAAACTCTATAACAATTGTAAGAGCAGTGAAACAACTGCTAATGTCAGAAAAACCTCTGGAATGTTGCAGATATATATTACTAGACTGGAAATCTATTGAATTCATTTATTTCTCAATTATTCACAATATAATAGCATTTTGGCATGAATTATTAGAGTAGTATAAAAAAGTATTTTAAAACAATACAAATATATCACAGTTGAAGTCACCTTGACTTCGATTATTTTGTTTCACCCAGATCTCATTTCATACAAATATAGAAACAATTAACAAATCTACTTCAAAATTTTTATGAGAGCTCAGCAATGAGGTCTCCAGGAAAATTATAAGTGCATAGTTTAGTCTGATTATTGTTTTGTGGATATACTCCAAATAATCAAATCAGGACATGGATGTAATGTTATCTGGAAGGAAATAATTTTGGTATTGAAGAATGGGCTTCAAAAACACTGCCTTGGTTTGAAGAATTATCACACAAATACTTATCCAAATATGTAACAATGTATACATTTTTGGAACATCAAACATTTGAAGGCATCCAAACATAAACAACGTGTGCGGCCGGGAACGCGGCTTGCGGCAGGTGTTGACTGGTAGAAATCGTCACGCAATATCAAGAAATATTATACCATTTTTTCTGCATTATTTTTTCACTTAAAAAATGATTGGATTTTTCTTCACTTTCCTCAAAGTTGTTCGAAAAGAGTGGTGAACAATTTTTTTGTAGTCACTTAATAATCCCTTATTCCATCAATTTTGCATTTCCTATTTCCCTATATAAGAATTGAATGCGTTGACACTTAATACCAAGGGTACTTGTCACACATACTCGTATATATAGAAAGAGACAGAGAACGAGAGAAAGTCGCATGGAGGGAGCATAACGCTTTTTCCTCACGTTACATTTTCTACCAGTCAACACCTACCACAAGCAGCGTAAAGAAATAAAAATGGAATACAGGGTGTTACCAAATAAGTGATTCCTTGTCAAAAATTAAAGGGGGCCTTTCATGTAAACAAAAGCTCTTAGGCCTTTCCTTGAAAAGTTACACGCTGGAGAGTTGAAGAAATGGCATTTTGTGGGCATGTTCTACCAATAAAAAGGCTACCTATGAATATTTTCTCAATTTTGTTGTGATCTTTCAAAGGGCTGAAATATGCAAACCCTATTCCATTTTTTACCAGAACTTTTTAACGAAACAAAATTTCTCAATTGAAAAATATGTGTTGAGAAGAACAATCCATTGCAAAATTTCCCTAACTTTTGTGTCGTGTCCGTGAAAGCAATAGTTTCCTAATAAAAAAATAAAATACAACATTGTGCATGAACGGATCTTCTGTAAATGGAATCGAAACAATCAAGTAGGTGACTGTCACGTTTTGTTTGCACAACTTGTGACTTCAATCGTATTTTGAAATCGAGAGAATCAAGTAGGTGGCTGTCAAGTCGCTTTGATTCCTTTGTGGAAGTTTAAAGTTCAGTTGTGTCTTTTGAACCTTCAATATGAATAATTACACTAACGCTGAAATAGCCGATATGCATTTTATGTAAGGTCGTGCCAATGGATATTATTTGGAAGCTAGACGGCTCTTTGCAGAGATGTATCCTCAGCGCGTGATATCTCATCACCCAATTGTTTACCAACGTCTCTGTGAAAGAGGGACTTTTAAAAAACCAACAACTGATTGTGGTCGTCCACGAGTAATAAGAACGGTGGCACTGGAAGAAGAGGTTCGCAATATGATTGAAGATCGTCCGGAATTAAGTACAAGACAAATTGCTAACACACTTAACCAATCTGGAAAGTTTGTTTGCCGCGAGATTTACCCCATCGAGTGAACTTTTGTCTACGGAGTCTTCAAATGATCATCCAAAATACCCAATATTTAGATAACGTAATATTCATTGACGAATCCAACTTTTCAAGGCAAGGGATAACAAATGTCCAAAACAATCATTCATAGGCCGAAGATAACCCACATGCAATTCAAGGTCTTTATCAATATGAATTTTCACTAAACGTGTGGGTCGGAATTATTGGCGAATATATTATCGGGCCGTATTTTCTACCGTCAAGGCTAACTGGTGCAACCTATACAAATTTTCTCCAGGAGCAGTTTTCCATTTCACTTGAAAATGTTCCACTGGCTATTCGACCTCGAATGTGGTTTATGCACGGTGGTGTGCCTGTCCATTTCAGCATAACTGCTAGTCAGTACTTAGACGACGTGTATCCAAATCGTTGGATAGACAGAGCAGGACCTCAACCTTGGGCTCCATGATCTCCAGACTTGAACCCCTTGGACTTTTGCATTTGGGGCCACCTGAAGTCCTTGGTTTACACGACTTCCATTTAATGGGTGGATGATTTAAGGAATCGCATCATTGCAGCCTGCGAGATAATTCAAAACACACCAGGAATATTTCAACGTTTGCGCCAGTCTATGAGACGAAGACTTGATTCCTGTCTAATGGTTGGAGGTGGTCATTTCAAGCAGCTTTCATAGCCCCGTTCCGTTTGATCTTGTTGCCTTTTTCTTTGTTGTAATACACATAATTTTGTTTTGTTTGTATTTTTAGTTTGAAATTATATTGAAACTAAACATGGTACTGGTACATGCCTACAATGAAATTCAAAACAAGCGGAATAATTTCAAAATACTATGAATGAAGCCACAAGTTGTGCAAACCAAACGTGACAGCCACCTACTAGATTTTTTCGATTCCATTTACAGAAGATCCGTTCATGCACAATGTTGTATTTTATTTTTTTAACAGAAAACTATTGCTTTTACGAACACAACACAAAAGTTAAAAAAGTTTTTAAATGAATTGATCTTTCCAACACATATTTTTCAATTGGAAAATTCCGTTTCGTTGGAAAGTTCTGGTAAAAATGGAACAGGCGTTGCATGTTTCACCCCTTTAAAAGATCACAACAAAACTGAAAAAATATTCATAGGTAGCCTTTTCATTGATAGAACATGCCCACAAAATGGAATTTTTTCAACTCTTCAGCAATATAAAAAAAACAACTAATTTTTGGAAGCGTTTAACTTTTCAAGGAAAGGCCCAAGAGCTTTTGTTTACATAAAAGACCCCCTTTAATTTTCGACAAGAAATCACCCCCTGAAAACATTCGTACCCATTTGGTAATATATATATATATATATATATATATATATATATATATCGGGCCTAGGCCCGCCATGTCTCTAAGCCGTCTGGTGGAGGGGGGGCAGGAGTGCCTGTGATGATCCCAGACACCTCTGGTCAAAGTCCAGGTCCCCTCTAAGTGAACATGGTAGCGTACCTAGTAGCTCACATGAAAACGTATGCGGCGGTGACTCGTATCAGGTCAGAAGTCTGATACGACGGTGACCCATCAAACTTAACAAGGGGAGTCTTGTTGACATGGGTACCAGGGGGGGAAGGACAGCCCCATCGCTTCGGCGGTGCTTCGCCACTAGGTGTTGGATCTGGGGCGCACGGTGCTAGATAGTGGACCAATGGAAAACTAATACCATAATTTGGTAGAGACGGGGAAGTCTTCCACCTATGGGCACAGGTGATCGTATTCCCTGACTGACTCGGCGAGAAGCGGCGCATAACCCGTTCGGGCACTGACATCCCAGAGCCAGTAGTCTTATCAAGCGTCCTCACCATTGGTATATTGAAATGGTAGCTAGGTTTGACCTAAGCGCGCTGATTGGACGTATCCCAATCTCCTTCTTCCCATTTGGGTTGGGCTGTGATGAGTCATAAGACAGGTGCACAGTCCTTCCCTGAGGGAGTTGAGGATAGTAGGAGGGGTACCCCCCCTATCTGCATCAATACTCGAAATACTTGAATATATATATATATATATATCCCGTCATCTTATAGAGTTGAAATACATACCAGTTTTGAAGTCTAACCATAAGCTTTCAAAAACAAAAATTTCATTGAAATTGTTCCAGTAGATGCTCAAACAAACAGACAATTACAATTTTATAGACTGATTGTGACCGAAGTCCAGACAGGATTAAGTCAATGCCAAACTGTAGTGTTCTGAATACCAAAACAATGGAAAACAATCAACCCAAAGCTTTCTCAACTAAAAGTAAAAGGTATTTGGAGTTTTTTTTTTGTTATCCTTGTTTGTTACAGTTGTACTTGTTTAAAAATCAAATGGGTAAAGCAGAGTGAAAGGAATACTTCTTATGGAATCTTCAACAAACAAACGTTATTTCATATGTGTTCTTGAAGGATTTTTTCATTGGTGCCCAAAATTCAATTCAATTATCGGCGTGGAATAAGTGATATGTTTTAACTGTAAAATATATTTTTCGGTGTAATACAAATCCAGTCAAGGAATTCAAAGAATGTTTTCACACCTACCCTTCATTTCCGTGCACCAATCAAAATAAAGCGCTGATTTCACAGGAAAGAGATGGTAAAACGTTCATTGTGAGTTTGTTGAGAAAGCATTCCATTCGTCTAAAGGCATTTATGAGAACCTGGAACCCCAGAAGTCTCAACCAGGGTTTCCAGATTATACAGAGTTTTTGTATATATTTGTTAGTATTTTTGATCTCTTGAAAAAATTCCTATGGGATTCCCAAAAAATCGATTTATCACTATTATGCACATTACCGCTCAAGAAAGAGACAAAAATAGTGAATTGAGCAACATCGTGAATAAACCAGAGTTGAAACAATATTATACACAATATCCATTTTCTGCAGGCCATTCCGATCTTCGTTTATTAGAAACATTTACTCAATAGAAAAAGATTACTAACATCTTCAATACAATTCTAATTTGAAATGATTAGTGATTCTGTTCCCAACATTACGTTCGTCAATTCACTTCTCGTTTCCACTGAAACTGCAAACAGCATCTGAATTATATCAGTATTTCGCCTGTAATAAATCAGCCAATTATGTCTTCGGTTCGATTTGGATTGTGGAAAGAAGATATCAAATACCCAGGATGACTAACATAATAGAAAGATCTTTGGAGGAAAATAATGTACTGAGATCACATATAAACTGCTTTCGAAAGAAATCAATAGTTTGATTTTGTTGAAAATATGAATAGAATGTTCATAAAATCAGATGTGGAATCATCTGCGACTGAAAGATAAACTTTGGTCACTATCTCCCATCGTCAAGATAACCTCTTGTGGTGAATTCATGTTGAAAAGGGAATTGAATATTGAATAGAAAGATTTTTCTGTGAATTGAAAAATCCACGATGAAAATGAAGTTATTTTTTGTGAAAGTCTAACAGAAAACAACTATTTCCCCGGCTAAAGCCACGCTGGACATTGAACTACATCTGCTAGATATTCTGAAAAGACCCTAAGTATTCAATATTCAATTGATAATGTTTCCCTTTCCAAAATCAATAGTCTTTCGCAAAAATGTTCAGAGATTTCATTCATATATCTCCGATAGATATTTCCGCCTCAAACGAGAGAATATATATATAATATATATATATATATATATATTCTTTCAAAAGCAGTTTATTGACGATGTTAGAGTTATTCAATTCATTATTTTTGTCGCTTCCTTGAGCGGTAATGTGCATAATATTGATAAATCGTTTTTTTTTTAATCCCATGAGATAAAAAATATTAACAAATATATGCAAAAATTTCTGTATAATCTGGTACCCTGATTAAGACTTCTGATACCATATCAAGTTTTAAAATTATTTTGCCGCCATTTTTTGGTGCCTTCTTTTAATGGGGTTCCAGGTTCTCAAAAATGCCTTCAGACAATTCGAATGGAATGCGCTTTATTTTGATTGGTGTACGGAATTTAAATCACCGGTAGGTGTGAAAAAATTCTTTGAATTCCTTGACTGGATTAGTATTACACAGAAAAATATATTTTACAGTTAAAACATAACCCTTATTCCACGCCAATAATTGATTTGAATTTTGCGCACCAATAAAAAAATTAGCGTTGACCCCTTCAAGAACAAATATGAAACAACGTTTGTAGGATTCCTTAAGGAGTATTTTTTTCACTCTGCTTACTCATTTGATTTTTGAGCACGTACAACTGCAATAAACCAGGAAAACAGAAAAAATCCAAACTCCTTTCACTTTTTATGGTTGAGAAAACTTTGGGTTGATTGTTTTCCATTGTTTTGGTATTCGGAAAACGACAGTTTGGCATTTACCTAATCCTGTCCGGACTTGGATCACCACAACCAATCTATAATATTGTAATTGTCTGTTTGTTTGTTTGAGCATCTACTGGAACGATTTTGATGACATTTTTGTGTTTGAAAGCTTATAGTTAGACTTTGAAACTGGTATGTATTTCAACTCTTGATGACGGGAACCCGAGATATCGCAATGAAACGTCATTTTACGTTTTAACTTTGTAATATCATCCTCAAGTAAGTTAGTATTTCTAACCTGTTTTGTGGAGTACCATGTGACTCTTACTTGTTCTTTTTACATTTCTAGATGTCTTGAAAAAGAAAATAAACGTTTCCGATAGCTCGACCATATAACAAAGGGTATTCTTCAACCCAGCCCAGTTATTTTGACTGCATCCTCAAAATAGTTTCGTAGATTTTTCGAAGACTACCTTTCTATATATATATATATATATATATATATATATATATATATATATCGGAATAAAGGGATAACGGGATAATGGGACAACGGCATAATGGGATATGATATAACGGAATGGGAACGGGATAGCGGAATAACGGGATAACGGAATAACGGGATAACGGAATAACGGGAAATGGGATAACGTGATAACGAAAAAAGGCATACCAGGAAGCGGTCAAAGCCACGGGCATAACCTAGGTGAAACAACACAAAGAAAACATAGGAAAAAATACAAATTCCAGGCGGACGAAGTCGCTGGTACCATCTAGTATCTTATATTTCTGGGATATCAACTAATTGATTTCTTATCGTTTTCTATCTTCAGGAAAGTCTCAGTCTCAAATTGAAGGGTCTTATTTGCTATTGAGTTCTTCCTTGACCATTTTTTCTTACGGATTGATTGATATAGCAGCAAGGCACCTATAATCAATAGCAATGGAGATAAAATAAATTGAAGTACGGGTAGCACAACAACTTGAAAGTATACCAGCAAATGTATGTGCCAAGGCAACCCAACTTGAATCTGAAAATAATAGCAAAATTAGCAAACTAGTTTTTTCATCGAAATGGGAACTCACGTATTCAATCCATACGAGTGGAATTGAAAGATTGCTGAATTTCTGAATTTCTTTGTTGAACCCTTTCATATCTTTCACAACCAAGTTCAATTGAGATCTCGCAGCACCATTGAGTGGAATTCCAGTATTCTGAAAGGAATGACGATATTATTTTTGAAGTCGTGTTTGAAAATTCCTTCTTATATTGAAACAGACGGAGCAAATAAAAATACTTTCTCGAGATATTTTCTTTACATAAATATCTCAAGTTTTTTTTTTGAACTATACAATATGTTACAAGGAATTATTATAAAATAAAATTTTTGGAATATACATTTTTATTATGATCATCACTGTTAACTAATCGGAGAGTTGAACTAGTTTTCGTCATGCTGGGTGAGTCAAGAACATGATTCGATCCTTTTTGGTCAGTTGTGGAAAATTATTTTGTCAGAATTAAGGAACGCAAAATTGAAAAGTCTGTAATATAGAGATGAATAATGAAATAATTGAGGAAGATCGATTTGAAGTGAATAACAAAATGAACGTATGTAAAGTATGAAAACATGAAGATATCTTTGATAAAAATTAAAGGAGATTCACGAGTTTTATTTGAGATGAAAACTAGATAAGGTGCCCATAAACCGAATAAAAAAAACAAGAAGCTCCATATTAAATATCTCCCCAAACCTCAAACCCAATAACCCAAAGAATATGTTAGAGAAACGATACAATTATGCACTGCTCTACCTCCATCAAGTTCGTTTGTGTCGCTCAGTAGAAATTTCTCAACGTTTCGTGTATGTCTGCCAACAAATAGGTGGATTGAGTTTTAAATTTGTTTGGTTTTTATTAATTTTTTTAAATTTTTCTTATTGTTTGAAAAACAGTATTAAAATCTTCTATTCAAACGTTTCCAGATTTTGTTATGGAAAGTAAAATTTAATTGATAATATGAACAATATGGATTTGTTCGAAAATATGAACAGGATGTTCATAAAATCAGATGTGGAATCATCTGCGACTGAAAGATAAACTTCAGTCACTATCTTCCATCGTTCAAGATAATCTCTTGTGGGATATTCATGTTGAAAAGAGAAACATTCTCAATTGTATATTGAATAGGAAAGATTTTTCTGTGAATTGAAAAATGCACGATAAAAATAAAGTTATTTTTTGTGAATGTCTAACAGGAAACAACTATTTCTCCGGCTAAAGCCACGCTGGACATAGAACTACATCTGATAGATATTCTGAAAGGACCCTAACTCAAAAGAAAAAATCTGAAATTGAAAATTTGCATTTTTATTCAGATAGTTATTCGATTTTATATTCCAGTCCTAATTAGGAACTCATATAGATGAATGAGGCAAAGAATAATGTTTTCCAAAAAAAAGTACCCACCAGAAATCATTTGTAACATTGACGCAAGAGAAGCATCGCATTCACTAGGTCTTCAATACATTTTTGTCGACGAAAATCTATTTCACGCTTCCACGATCAGCAGGAAGACCGGAAAAAATGGGAAACACATTTTCTAGAAGCAATCTCACTTTGCATAGATGGAAAAAAGTTAGGAAAAATTCTTGGAGAGACACTTTGAAATTAGTGTTTTTCTGACATAAAAACCTGACATGGGGTATGATAAATGGATTTGTTTGAAAATATGAACAGGATGTTCATAAAATCAGATGTGGAATCATCTGCGACTGAAAGAAAAACTTTAATCACTATCTTCCATCGTTCAAGATAACCTCTTGTGGGGTATTCATGTTGAAAAGGGAAACATTCTCAATTGAATATTGAATAGAAAGATTTTTCTGTAAATTGAAAAATCCACGATAAAAATGAATTTATTTTTTGTGAATGTCTAATAGAAAACAACTACTTCCCCAGCTAAGCCACGCCGTACATTGAACTACATCTGATAGATATTCTGAAAGGACCCTAACTTGAAAGAAAAAATTGTTATAATAAAAAAAATCAAAGACCAGCACTGATTAGGAGAGGTATGAGATGTCCCACATTGGGCAACATACCCTCAATTCAGTGATGAATCCCTGTATTAGTTTTTGGTGCACCAGTACCCCCTACATGATGAAACGAACGAGATTGGTCATCTATCCCACTCCTCTCATTGCCACAGTCCTCAGCCGAAGTAAGTTACCTGCGGAGACTATACTTGCTTTGTTATTGCGTAGCTTTAAACCTGTGTGTTTGAGGTGTATTTAGATTTTTTTCTTTTGCCAGGGAATCTTCAAGTTCAGATATGTATCAAC
This sequence comes from Gonioctena quinquepunctata, assembly GCA_018342105.1. Taxonomy (NCBI): domain Eukaryota; kingdom Metazoa; phylum Arthropoda; class Insecta; order Coleoptera; family Chrysomelidae; genus Gonioctena; species Gonioctena quinquepunctata. The sequence goes on from JAFIRS010001650.1 coordinate 144,146, forward strand.
TTAGGTATAGAGTTGCAGAAAAGTATATGTTATCTTATAGAAATAGTGTAAAGTGAAATTAACATTAAATGTTGAAATTTTAATTCATTCCTAGAAACATGAAGGCTATTAGTTGTGTTTCAAGTCAGTTCAAATTTTAGTTTTGGAGTGTTCATAATGAATAATGTTTGTAATTTCCAGAGTCGACTACTTTTCGTGCACTTATTCGTACTTTCCGAAGTTAGCAAATAAAACAGTGTTTTTTTCAAGCGTATAATATTATTCATATTATAACAATTATAAGCCTATATAGAAAAACTACGGCGCTACGGCGGAGCTGAAATGAATTGAAAGTCGTCCAAATCAGTCTGTAATTTGAACCTGACCTAAAAATGAAAAATCTCAAAGAAATATCTTAATTACGCTTGAAAAAGAAGTGTACAAAACACGGCGTTAGTAGCTCATTAATATAGTCGACTGCCACGGCTAGCGCCTCGGCAGTGACATGTATGCTTGCCTGTAATATGAGCTTTCTCCACTTGGTCTTCAAAATACTATTCTTATTTATCAATGTAATTTATTTTTATTTTATTTCAAGAACTATGTTTATAATGGAAAGGAACTTCTTGATATCATGAGAAGTTCTGGAAACAGTAAAATTTTATCAGAAAATTTAATTTTTGAGAGAACAGATCATGAAACGAACAAAATGTCACAAAGGGTTTTTGAATGGTTTGAATAAAGATTCGTTATATTTCAAGTCACAGTACAAATCGCTTTGGATAAAGTCATTTTGGATGGAAAAGAAGTTCTGCAAAAATAATGCTGAATGGCTGGATACTTCAATATAATTTCGAATCAGAGAAGGAAGGAAGACACCAGAGAAGAAACGGGTCGCCCAAATGTTCATTTCAAATCGAGTTCTGAGCGAACTAAGCGACAAAAAACAACTACTTTCCTGGCTAATGCTTCGACGGACGTGGAATTACATCCGATGGATAATCGTGCAAAGTTCTAAAAGGTTAGGTTGCAAATGTTTCTTGCGAAATTAATCAATATTAGCCACTTTACTCGAGTTGACCACCTGTAGGCAGGTTCCGGGATATTTATTCCTCAGCAGTACATGGTAGGTCGAGCATACAATGATTAATGTCCACGAACCCTAATGCAACAATCAAAATCCATTCACGTCCGACCCTGTAATCACGAGCAAGCGAAAGTTACAGAAGAAGCAGTAGTTTTGTTGAAATGACGATTGATGATTTTAATGACAAAGATGATGATGACAGTGGAAACAATAATGAAAATAAAAATGTCTTATTACATTCTCAAGATGACGCAATATGTAAAAAGTTATTATTTGACTAGCTTGATGGAATAGTCCAAAATATCATATATTAAATTTGACCCAACCCGGACTCAATGAAACCAATGCTAAAATATGAAGCATTGTTCAGTGGTTTTTCTCAAATATCTCCAATGAGTCGCATGGAAACCTTTTGAATTTCTCATTGTCTGATATAAGAACAGAATTACCTTTGTAACACATCTAATGAAATCTTAATTTTTTTAATGGGCAATGCGATTTTAACAATAGTTTTTATGCGATCGGAGTTATCAAACCGCCAGGATATTAACATTTCCTAATGAGTAGTTATTTTCATGGAGGTATACATATTTTTTTCAATACCTATTGTCTTCTTCCATATACTTTTTTTTCAAATCGCCAGATTGCATCGAAAAGTGGACTGCAGAGAAAAAATCGAAATATTTACGAAATAAGTAGAAAGAACTAATCAAATTTTCTTTTATGACGAAAATAAGTTTCATTTTGTCCACGAGTATGATTGTATGAAGGCATAATTATTTTACTTCCTTCATGAATAATAAATTCAGAAAAAAAAATATTGCATTGTGAAGTTGATACTGAAAATTCAGTGTGTCCACAATGATCAAGTATAAAAATGTTCATTTGCAACATTCAGTTCAGTTTAGTTCAGACGGAATCATGATCAGCATTTGTTGATCTCCATTTAGTCTAATCAGATAATCACAGAAAATAACCATTTGAAGCCCATTTCTAGTCTACACAGTTATTTATCGAATATATCCTCTACATTTTCAAATAAACAAACGAAAAATGGGATTTTTCAATCAGAGATGTTTGCCAAAATTTTTTATTGACCGAATATTATATTCATACTACTGGGAAATAAACCATACCAAATTGTTTTAATCCTATTGAACTCACCGGTTCTACAATGACGTAGGACTCATGGATTTCTTTATTCGGTTGCAAGCCTTCCACGTTCTGCTTTATTTCTTCATCTCCATACAAAAAGTGAGGAAAGCTAGCAGCAAGTGCAGTATCTGAAAAATATTATGTTCCAATTGAAATTTTCAGAGTATGTGAACTTCATACCATAATAACAAGGCGATACATCAATCAAACCATTTGGTAGAGTTGGAATACCCTTGTAGCAGTCCATGTTCGGTGGAGAAGTTCTACTATAAGAAAATGGGTCCATGACGTATTTATAGGCATCCAGTCCATAAGTATGCACTTCATCTGAAAAAATAATCCGTAGTACATTAATATAATGTTATGAATATACCTGATTCGTATTCTCAAATAATATGAGAGAAAAATAACGGGACATAAAATGAACGAACTTTCATAGTAAAAAACAAGCTGAACCAATGAGTTTTTCTTCATAATGAAAACTCAGTGTGTTTCAACCATAGAAATATAATTAAGTGTTTATTATATTCCTATGGTTTCCACGAAAAATACAGGAAACACACCCGAGCGAGAAAAAAAGGAAGGAAAAACCGATAACAAGTGAAACAAATGAGAAAAGGAGACAAATATAAAAAAATATAAAGAAGGAAGCAACCTTACAAATAATAGAAATGCGCCATTATTGCAAACTGATACAGAATCAGATATGGATTTCGATACAAAATACATTGACAAAAAAGATATCATTGGCAATAATAGAAAAAAATACAGACAATTAAAAATAAAAGAGTGCCAAACACCAATAACAATTGGAGCACGTGCGAATATAGACAATGAAATAAAACGAAAATTAATGAGAGACTCAAGTGAGTCGTAACAGGTGAAACTTAAAGGAATAAAGATAACAGACAACAAAAATGAATTGAACTGAAAGCAATACCTACTAGCGAGAAGGAAGATAACATTCCACACGTTCACACCGACAGAAGAGAGATCGCATGCGTTTATCATAAAAGGGCCTAGACAAATCACCGGAAGTAGACAAAATCACGGAAAAACAAGTAGAACAAGAGGAACTCCAAACCCTCGCATTTCCTAAAAGAAATATAAGGCCGCTAAATACAACAAGAACTAAAAAGAAGTAATGGAAAAATCAAGCATTGTAATATATGCCAGGAGTCGGTACTGGTCACAATTCTTTCTATAAGCCGAATTGCGAGAAACACTGGTTCAACGAACGCCTATCAGCAAATAATTCTCACCAAAATTTTTAAACTGCGGAAAAGCACATTTGGCGAGCTTAACAAATTATGCTTGCTTGTTTTTTATGGTTTATCCAATACCGGATAATATACCAGTGAACGGGGGCTATAGCCGCAAATTCGACCCCCCTTCCGTGGGCAAACAGGTTTGTCTCACTCGAAATGATACCACGAATGCCCAAAACTTTCTCAACAAAAAATAACTTTGCGATGCACGTGGAACGGCTGTACAAAAACTAACATTAACCTGACTTTCTGCCCGCGTGGTAGACGTCCATCTCCCACGACACCAGAAAGTCGAATCCTCAACAAATTATGCAATATTATGAACGCACAGGAATGAAAAGAGTAGGAGATTTAAGCCGGTTCTGGCTCTCCCCCCACCACTATGATGTCACGTGTGACCTTGAATAGTTGCAGGTGTGCAATGTGTGTGTGTTTGACCTTGAGATTTGACTTTGAGATTTGTCATTGAGTTTTGACATGGGGTTTCATCGAATTTGGGATTCGACTTGACCTTGAATATGCCTTGAGATTCATAACATTAAGTTTTGACTTTGAGATTTGACCTTGAGTTTTGATTTTGAATTTTTGAGTTTTGACATTGGGTTTCTCGACTTTGAGATTCGACTTCAGTTTTGACCTTGAATATGAGCTTGAGATTCATAACATTAAGTTTTGACATTGAGATTTGATCTTGAGTTTTGATATTGGGTTTGTTTCGGCAACCTAAAGATTTGATCTCGATGTTTATTTGACGTAACTAAAGTTGTGGTGTAGGCATACATATTATGTGTGATCATGACCTTCATGAATCCTTACACTCTCCAAGCGAGGAGGGCGTTCATCCTGTGTGAGAGCTAAGAGTGAACTGCGAGTATTGATGAGCGCGCTGGATGTCAAGAGAATCCCCTCACAATACAGATTGCGCATCTCATCGGACTTGTTGTATGGTGGGGGTATTTCACTGAAATATTCCAGGAGAAGAGTATTTCGAATCAGTGTCTCCTCCAGTGAGCTATTGAAAACAAGTTGCTGAAATGTATTCGTGTGATTGTGGTAAAGATTTCACTCGTAGTGATAATCTACGTCGGCATCAACGGGAAACTTGCCAGGGAGGTCCTTCAGTGAAACGAGTTAAATTGAACAATGGCGATGACTCACCACCTGCACCACTCTATACATGTAATTGTTGTAATGTGACATTCCCATATTGTCAAGTCAACTCTCACAATAGAACACTCGCACACAGGACGAATTCATGTGTTCACTTGGGAGGTGGTGTACACCTCATTAAAAATGCATTCAAGTGTCGCATTTCCAGCTACAGAGTATCTAGTGAGAATATGTATACAGAGTATGCACCTTTTTTCAACGATATCAAGCATAAAGTACTCGAGCTATTGGAAAAAAACATCAAACTACACAACTCCATCAAGGTCAACATGGAAGTGTTTGGAAGTTATGTCATTCAAACACAGGAATTGACAGATATAAAATCATTCAATTCTCCCAACCGTATAGCAGATCGATCAATTGATTTGAATGGATTATTTGATGCGTTTCGTGACATTATAATTGCCCAAAGTACGGAGTTTGAGGAGCGTGATTCAGGTTTGTAGTTATAATTGTTGCAAATGATGAAAGGTTTAATGAAAGTAATTTTTCAGGATGGAGTTGCGAGAAAATTATGTTCCTTGAGGTGAACATAAACAAATACAGTCCACTTGGCGGATCATCATATATGAAACTCTCCGAATTCATTGAGAGAAGAAAAGGTGTTGTCAACATAAAAAATGAAGACCAATGCTGCTTTGCATGGGCCGTGACATCTGCATTATTCCCCACTAATAATAATGTATCGGAGGTGTCATCCTATCCACATTATGAGACTGTCTTGAATGTAACAGGTATGGATTTTCCAGTAAAATTAGGTGATATAAAAATGTTTGAGTATTTGAATGATATTTCAGTCAATGTTTATGGTTTGGAATTAAGATTGAGAATAAGAGAGTCAAATATGAGGTGATTGGGCCCTTACGATACTCTCAGAGAAAACTCAGAAGACATGTCAATTCATTGCTTATCACAGATGAGGTGGAAAATAGTCATTATTGTTGGATAAAAGATCTTTCAAGATTGGTGTCAAGTCAAATTTCAACTCATGAACACAAAAAATATTTCTGTGATGGATGTTTATTGTACTTTTCGAATGAGCGATTACTATTGCGACACCAGATGCATGATTGTAATCATGTATGTACAACAGTGCCGCAAACTGATTATACATAATACATTAATGTTTGAAAATTTCGCTGATATTGAGCCTTGCGATTGGGATTCAATTTTTCCAATTCTTCCATTCGTTCTTTCAATTTGCGATTTCAGTTTTCCATCCACATTAAAATTCCCCCCCCCTTATCCATTATCTCCTCCATTTGTTGACTAAAGGACAATGCAATGTCTGGATTGAAGACGATGATGGATTCGACTTTCCAACTCTTTTCCCACCTTCGACCTTGGACGATGTTGGTATAGGTTCAGCTGAAGCAACAGATGGTCTACGATAATTACCATCGATCGGTTTAGCCGCCACCGGTGCTAGGGATTCCACCACGATGGCTGTGTCGGGTACTACATTTCGCTGCCGCCTATTACTGGCGGCCCGTGCAGTTGGCATGGCGTATGGGCTGTATTTCCTCACACCATCCTTAAACTTCTGCAGTCCCGAACACTTGGCAGATCCTCTCTTGGAGACTTTTGCCTTTATAGGAGCCTGCTTTTGGTTAGTTGCTTCACCGAAGGAGGTCTCGTGGTGAATTCGTCATCGGAATCCGAACACCTGCGCTTCATGCTCAACCTCGATGGTCCAGCGTCGTTCAGGGATGGTACGGGTGACAAAAGAGCTGGCAATGGGTTATTCCATTCGGAACATTGTGATAATCTATCATCCTGAATCACTCCACCTTCTCTTTGGGATGGTCCCGCCACACTAGCTTCACGACTATCACGTTCATCACCATCTACTCCAGGGCGAGCCAAAGCCATGATATTCATAATTGTCAGTGCAGCGGAAGCATCCTGCGATGGGGTGGATTTCTTCATGATGAAAATCTGAAACAAAGCTAAAATGTTAGATAGATACCAGCGAGCAGAGTCGAAGGAATGATTGTTTCGATCCAGCACTCGTAGTTTTATGCCTTTTCCCCACTCTTCGGGAGGAGGAGTCCATGTAGAGCGCATGCGCTGGCAATATGCAGGATGGGTAATGTTTACACGCCTTAGGTGAGTGCATGTTTTGGGGAGGGGATATTGAAGTTATTTCTACGACTCATCTTCTAGTTTCGATATGTGTGAGTTTCTTGGAGTGGGATTGAGACCAAAATAATATAAATTAAATCCTTCAATGGTAGGACTTCATTCGAAAACTTGTATCTTGTTTAGAATTATCAAAATGTGTTTCAAACGTGCCGTTGAAGAAGTTGTCGACATGATGGAAGAATTGAATATTCAAGAGGAAGCAGGCTTCATGGAAGAGGCAGAAGCAGATGCTGCAGGTGAAGCAGATGCTGCAGAGGTAGAACCAGCAGCAGCAGTGAACCCCGCCAACGATGAGGGAGCATTGGCTGACGAAGACGAAGACGATCATTTGGTTGCCGATGATGAGGGGTTAGGAGATGACGTCTTCGACGACCTGGATGAGGTGTTGTCCAGAGGCAGGGTGATCAATACCGCATCGATTGCTCACCAGGATATCCTGTACTGTGTCAACTACAGTATAACAAAGGTGATGACGAGGAATGGGATGGCGAATTTGTGTTTTGAGTGTTTCTCCACATTCAGCGGAATGATCAATTTCCATCGGCGGTGTCGGGCATTGGATTTACACCTGAGGAGGAAGTTGAGAGACATCGAGATGAAATTTTGTGACCGCTGCAAAATTCCATTATTTCAGGTGAAATTGGCAGATATATGTTGCTATTGCAATAGTTAGTTTCATTTGAAATAATGGATCAGGAATGATTGTTAAATATATATTGTATATTTTTTTAAATATAAATTTATTATGATGTTGACCTTTTTTTGAATAAATTACCTTTCCTAATAACAGTCCTATAATTTTTCTACTTCCAAACAATAAACATTTCTGCATATGGTGAAATTGGTTTCAATGCAAAAACAGATTTTTCTGAATCATTCAAATAATTCTAACATGTCTGAGCTCGAATTAATTTTCCCTTCTTTAAAGCGAATAGATCAATGTTGAAATAATATATCATTTAGTCTACACATAAAATATTCTTATAAATTGGGAGACTTAGAATTTTTTGAAACTCGAAATGATCAAGCACATTCCTACTATGCACTTCATTCCCACTCTGACATCCCTCCACTCCTCTATATGATATAAATAGTGTTGCACATCGATCATCTCCTCACTTCTGATCATCATGTCAGGTGTAACTAAAGCTTCTGCTGATTCGAGTGAATATGTGTTGGAGCGTGGTGATTCACCACCTCCAAGTTTGTTACCAGTGGATGATGGTCCCATCCAAGTCGTGGAGATTAGCTCTACTAGTGGCCATATGGATATGGAAGCATCAACTTCAGGACCTCCAGCGGATTGGACTTCTGACTCTGATTCAGAGTCATCTTCGTCATCAACCATAGATAGAAGATCATTTCATGGAGATGACGATTGGTGGTTCACGATGAGGAAGGTATGGACGAAGACCATGTTTGCAATCAGTTCTGCGACTGTGTGAGCGATGCGGAGTGGGAAAGAAATGAGCAGGATGAGTGGTGGGACTTAATGCATTTCCGTAGACCGGACGCAGACGGCCGGCCGTACTGCAACCGGTGGAGGACGAAGTGTTGGTGGTTAGTGATGATGATGATGATGTCATCATGATAGACTCGGACGATGATGATATGATGTCATCATGATAGACTCGGACGATGATGTCATTGTAATAGATTAGAGGTGGAGTAGATATTGAGGGTAAATTTTGAAGGTAGTACTCACAGGATGATGCGATGGTTGGGGCATCATCCACAGGATGGCGCGCGGGGCGCCACCCTCTACTCCACCAAGAATTAATTTTTTTGAAATAATAAAATTAGTTATAATAACATGAAGGTGATGAAAGTTAATTGAATAAGCGCGCCCAAATGATATATGACAAAAATTTTTTAAATATTACTTGGGTACCTTGAATAACATCGATGCGTCCAAATGATATATGAAAAAATTTTTTAAATATTACTTGGGTACCGAGAACATAATGTTATAAAGTTAAGAATAAGCAAAACCTGGTGGTTCCAAAGCCCGCTTCTTCCAAGGCTAAAGGAAGGTCAAAAAAAGGCAATTCAAGGAGAGCAGCATCATCATCATCTCTTACCCCAGATTCCATATCAACGTCACTATTGAATTTCATTGATCTTTCATCGTATGCCCCCCTGCAGAAATGTGTTGGAATTCAAAAGTTGGTGAAAAGAGGCATCCTTGATAAGAAAGCTGTCCTTGCTCAGTGTGACGAAAAGGATCAAAGTTTGCAAGAGGATGTGAAAACCATAAGTAAACTTCAGGAGCGCATTGCAATCATGAAGAAAGACTTGGCAAAAGTTGAAAATCAATATGATTCTCTGCTAGCCAAAGTTGATGTGGAGCGGAGAAATAACGATGATTTGCGCAAGAATGCAGAGAAGGAGCTAAATGAATTCCACAACACCAAGGAAGCTGTCATGATGACATATCAGAAGTGCATAAAAGACTTGAACAATGTATTTCACAGTGATAGTGAATAGTTTTAATTTAATAAATGTATTGACTTGAGTATATTGAATTGAATGTGCAAATGTAATTTGTGGGTTGTGGACAATTAAAATAAAAAATACTTTGAAGCATAAACTAGTTTATTATTTCAAAACATTATATCATATAGAAATATTACAAAATGGCATTCTTTGATTCCTAACTTATTATCATTCAGGTTTTTACTTCCGACAAGGTACACGTCCGGATTTTGAGTTTTCTGCAATTCAGCTTCATAGAAGCAGCCTTGAATAGGATTCTTATCCATGTCTTCGAGAATGTATGTTGGTGGATATGTACTGTTGGCTTTGACGACTTTGAATAATTCCGTGGTGAAGTTGGCTTCATAGCCCTTTTCGAATAAATTTTTATACTTGCTTATACGAACTATGTCATTCACTCGATATTTTGGCTTGATTTTTTTCATCTTCTTTCTTTTTTTCTTTTTGATGATTTTCAACTTTGTAGTGGTTTTAACTTCGATGGGTTTCATACCTATTGTGCGATGTTTCTTATGGTTATATCTATGCGTTATGATTGGAAGGATTTCCAACCATTTATGATTTCCATTCATTGAAAACTCCTTATAGATCCAAGTTTTGATTGTTCGAATTACTCTTTCAGCCATAGATGCTTTTGTCGTACTAAAGTGGAATAATGTTTAATATTTTTTCGCTCCATCAATGATGAAAAATTGCTATTGTAAAATTCCTTTCCTTGATCGCTTTGCACATGTTTCGGAGAATATTTGGCATCTTCCAATACCATCGCCATGGCATCAGTTATATCTTCACCGGTTTTTGTTCTGACTGGTTTTGTCCACAAATATTTAGAGTAACAGTCGATGACCACCAAAATGTATCGATAACCTTTATTAATTTTGGCATAAGGTTGAAATTCTGCCAGATCTATTTGCCACAAATCTCCTTTGCCTTTGACGACAGTTGACCTTCTCTGGAAGTTGCGACGAGCTGGCTTATGTAACTCGTCCACAATATGACGTTTGATATTATTAGCCATTCTTCTTCTTGTTCTCTGGTGATATCACAATGATGAAGTGATTGTTCAATAAAATTGTATCAATATATAATACCTTCTTCACGTAGCTCCTCTATTATTGATATGATCTCATTTTCATGTCCTGTGTGACCGGATGCTTTCGAAGCAATTAACAATCGCAAACGATCCACTAACTCTTTAGGTTTATTCCAGTATACATAATTCTTCGGTTTCGATGTAAACACTTTCTGCAACTTTATTTTTTTGATTCCTTCACCGCTTTGATTCACAAATGTATTGGAATTATTTCTCGATTTCAATAGTGGTCTTATGACTTCTTGATATTTTTTGATTTTTATATCTTATTCCATTTTTGACTTCATACTTTTTGTACAATGCTTTCGTAAAATCCAAAATTTCGATATATGTGTTTCGAATTTTTGCATCACCAACTCCAGGCGGTTTCTTGAGGAATATCAAGTTATATAAATCTGAAGTGCCAGGGTATTGACGTAATTGCATAGTACCATCCCAGAAGGAAATATTTCCATCATCAAAACGGACTTCTAGATTTCCCATTTTTAGTGTTTGTGTTGAAGGATCTACCCTCACACCATAATTCACATCATATGCACTATTGCCATTTCTAATATTTTGCAAATGTTGTTTTAGTCTCAAACCATTGCTGGAAGATTCCAAATCTCGTGAACTCGTCATTGATGAAGTGGGTGTTTCGAATAGGGTAGTTGCAGCTATTTTCTCACCATCCACATCTTTGATGGTTTCATTATCAATACCTGAAAATGATGTATCGCTGCTGAAAGATTGTTTTTTCCCAATTGGAGTGCTGGTTCGAATGAATCGAGAAGGTGTAGACGGTTTCACAATAGCAGCAGAAGAAAGAGCATTGAGTGGTTTTGTGATAGGATCATAAAGTTTTTCAAGGGCAATCTTTTCTTCTACATTTCCACTTTTGATGGAATTGAATTTTTGTCGAACGGCTTCGGTCGCTTGAACTAGTTGACGTTTCAAATCCATTTTGGTTTCTACACATTCATCTCGCAAGAGATTCATTATTTCGATGACGAGTTTATTGTAGTGACCTTGACGGAGTTCGATGAATGATTAAGTCTTTTCGAATTGAGATATCAAGGATATATGAAGCTATCAAATCCTTTGCGATATCGTCCATCACATACTTTTCGATCTTTATCAATGACAAGGAATCCATATTGATCATCCCAACAATTCACACACATCATTTGAAATTCTTTGAATGTGACATCGGGTGAGACGTGATCAGAGAAAATATGATGTAAGTTCATCTCGTCTTGCTTGAATATGACGATGAAGTTGGTATTGTCACGCACTAGCTGTTTGGGAACTCGTGAATAGGTCTGTGCAAGATAGAAGCAATCAACATCTTTATGGCGTCCCATACAAAAATATGATCGGATAATATCCTGCTTTTCACAAATCACATCATCAAAAATGAAAACTGAATTTGGTTTGGCATCAGAGGGCTGCACAATGTCTGCATTATTACTGAATGTGAAGAAACCCAATCCTTTTATTGGCGCTAACACATTGCGCAAGTATTCATATTTCGGTTGATTCAACGACTTTGAATAGAGATAAACGTTTGCAAATCGCAATCCTTGTGGATGTGTCAGTAGAGATATCATGGCATTTGTCTTTCCGCAATTTGACGGACCGATGATTAGCGAGCGAACAGATGATGGAAGTAGTGGACCATGTCTCAATGAGTTCGCCCCATTTAATCCAGTCCCGATTTTCTCATCCAAATTATCTACTGCAAACTCTTCTTTTGCTTGACAATGCGCATTGTTTGACGGTTCGGCACTTATTAATGCAAGATGTGTGAGATATGTTTCATTTAAATGTCTACCACCACACGGAGCAGACGTAAAAGCAACAGATCGAATAATAAAAAAAAAGGTCGAGGATTTGTAAATTCTTTAATAAATAAATTGCCGTTTGAATTGCATTTACCTGGAGGATATCAATATTGTGGACCTGGAACTAAATTACAAAAACGATTGGCTCGCAACGATCCAGGCATCAATAAATTAGATAGGGCCTGTAAAACACACGACATTCAATACTCGGAGAATCTCGACGATATTGAAGCTAGACATAAAGCAGATAAACAACTTGAATACAGTGCTTGGGATAGGGTCAAATCGAAGGACGCAAGTATTCGTGAGAGAGCAGCCGCTCTACTCGTCACCAACATAATGAAGACAAAAAGACGTTTCGGTATGGGTTGTAATGTAGACAATGTCAAACGAAGGAGAAAAAATGAATCGAAGAAAAATGGACGAAATAAAATCAGAAAAGTAGCATTCGGAGCAGGAATTGTACGAAAAGTTCGGGATGAATTACATAAAGCTGGAGGTAATCAATTCGTGACAAACAATAGAAAGATGGCCACAACAATGGCATTGAAAGCAGCACATAAATATTTGAAAGCAGCAGGCGGAAAGAAAAAAATTCGCACACCTCGCATAATACCTATCCCGAAAGTTGGCGGAATTTTACCATTGATACCAATTTTGCTGGATTATCTGCATTGGGTAGTTTGGCTGGTGCTGCTGCAGGTATAAGCAGAGCTATAAATTCAGCAAGTGCGAGCAGGAATGATCTGAAAGAGGTAAAACATCATAACAGAAAGATGGAGGCGATAGCTTTAGGAAAAAAGGGTAGCGGTATTTTCTTGAAACCATATCGCAAAGGCCTCGGTATCTATCTCAAACCATATACATCAAAAAACTAATTGATGCCCTACCTCTTAAACCTCTCACAGATATAGATCTTACATATTATGCCAAACAATTGAAAATTTCACACTTTCGTGGTGTGTTCATGCGTGATAATTTGCCAACCTCAGGACCACGTAATCATGAAACGGCCATCATCAATTTGGATGGATTCAGCGGTCGAGGAACACATTGGGTGGCATACAGGAAAATTGGAAGAGTTGCAACATATTTCGACAGTTTTGGAGATCTACCCCCACCAGTGGAGTTGGTCCATTACTTCCGGAAAGGTACACATGCAGTCGAAAAAATTATGTATAATTATGAACGTGAGCAGAAATACAATACAGTTGTGTGTGGACACTTATGCTTGAAGTTCTCTCTCTTCCAATCACCCGAAAAAGCTAAAATGGATTTCACGCCAGAAATGGATCGAGAGGCTATTAAGAGAATGGGGCATTCCCTCATCGCATATTCAAGATTACGCAGCTTGAAAAAAATGAGTAAAGGTCAACTTGCGGATATGCCCAAAGAGGTCATGATTACTTGTGCAGCTAATGAAATTGCATCGGTTTGGGAAATACTTCCCAAACACCTTCAGGAGGATATTGATATTTTAAAATATAAATATTGCTATGAACATCATATGGACAATGCAAGTGTTGGAACATCAAATTCCAGTGATGTGAATGACGGACCCATACCTCGGAAACTATTTTGTTGTTATTGCACCATCGATGATTGTAATATTGGCGCCAATAACAATCAAGTTGAATTGGGACACACAATGCCACCGAGGAAACGAAGAAAATTATATCACATGTGTTGTGAACAACAATAAAATGATTTGTTATCACATGAATGCAATCAGTCATGTCACGAAAGTTCGAGCTACAAGCTGTTGGAACCAGTGTCTTGAGTGCAGACTTCTACCCACCCATTGAGCTGGATAAGAATAGCCGTTATGGATTGGGGCTTTTGGGATTCTATGGATGCAACACAATCCACAATGTCACGGAAACAAACAACTTGATCACTTTCTTCATTCCCGCAAATAAAGCCTCCACAGTCAGTTCTAAACGTGTTATAAAAATACCAAGTGGCGCATATGAGATAGAAGAAATAAATGCTGTTATCCAACGAGAACTTGAATTCCATGTATTTCATGGCGCGAAACATGATGACACCACATTGGATGAATTGTTCAGCCTCGAGCAAACAATAATACATTCACATGTATGATGCAATCAAAGTATGTGGTGAATCTGAAACATGAAAACTCAATAGCATCCCTGTTGGGATTCGAGAAGAAAGAATTCAGTGCAAATCGCATGCATGAATCTACATCTCCTGTGAATATTGTACCCGTGAGACTCATTCGATTGGATTGCAATATCATTTCAGGATCATACATAAATGAAGAAGAGAATCATATTCTTTTTTCATTTGATGTTGATGTTGAGCCGGGTTATAATATAACAAAAGAGCCAAACAACATTATTTATATGCCCATCAGCCCGGAAGGACGTCAGTTCATCGACAACATTACTCTGCGCATATTGGATCATCGAAATAATCTCATTGATTTCGGTAGTGTGGAAGAAATAGTTGTCATATTGGAATTGAAGAAATTACAATAACGAATGTAATGGGTTTTTGCTACAACAAACGACAAAACAGTGAATACGAAATATTTTCACCAAACAAAGATCGTCATTCATCAAATATCATCAAAAGAAAAGCTTTGCCAGGAAGAAGGTCATTCCACAAGTGTTTGCTGAACGACAAAGACATACATTGTCAGCAGAGATCTTAATTTTCTAAACTCAATTGGACTCCGAATTCGACAATAAAATGGTACTCGAAGCAAACAGTGACAAGTTGAATATTTTCAATGAACCAGTGGTCGATCATTCTCTCATAAGTCTGCACGAGCATACCTATAAGCCGTACGGATCACCATTGTTCAAGAATTCAGATGAAATCCGAATTGCAATCAACAATCAAGATGTAATACTGGACATTGCCGACAGTTTCATTTACATTGAGGGAAAATTCATTCCAAAGAAGTGAACAAAGTATGCTATCTTTCCAACAATGCTTTGGCATTCCTCTTTGATGAGATCCGCTATGAAATGGGTGGTGAGCAAGTTGCCGTTGTTCGAAAACCAGGTATAACATCCACAATGAAGAATATGGTTTCATTTGGTCAATCACACTCTCACATGCTTTTGACAACTGGATGGGGACTTTCCGACACAAAACAACACATCATTGATGCACCCAGTCATTTCAGTGGAAAACTTCCTCTCAAATATTTGATGGGTTTTGCCGAGGATTATAAGAAGAGCATTCTGAATGCAAAACAAGAACTGATTTTGATTATAGCTCGTTCATTCAAGAATTCATATATTGGAGACGTTGATGCCTCTTTGGAAATTACAAAGATTGAATGGAAAATAAAACATGTTGTACCCGATGACAAGCAGAAGCTCAAATTATTCAGTAGAATAAATGAGAGTGGTCTGAATTCAAAAATCAAGTTGGCTTATCGTATAAGGGATCTTTATGAATTACCCTCATTGCGTAGCACATCTTCAGACATATGGGCAATAAAACGACCAACACTTTGGAAACACCTCGCTTCTAATTATTGGTTTTCAAAGTACCACTGCATCCGAAAACAGAACACAGGATATGACAAAATTCATAAATGCAGACATTAATAACATCCGAGTGTATTTGAACTCTGAAGTCTACCCATATGAGCGTTGGAACCTGGACTTTGATAAAAAACTATTCTCTTCAGCTTACTATGCATATGAGGACTTCCAACGTAGTTATTATGACAAAGATATGAGTGAGCCTCTTATGGACTTCGAAGCATTTCAACAGAATCCCCTGTTCATCATTGATTGTTTACATCAACCGAATGCTACAAAATCATCTACAGTGGATATCAAGCTGGAGTTCGAAACAAGAAAAACTAAATTTCCAGCCAACACCAAAGTCTATGCACTCATTATACACGACACCTTCTTGACTTACAATGCATTGGATGGCTCTGTTCGTAATTCACTTTGAAATGTTCAATATTTTATTTTTGTACTATATCTGAATATTTTTAAGTATATCAATAATGTTTATGTGTAATGGAAAAATAAATAAACAAGATTTTGTAAATATATGTTTTATTTCATATCAAATATCTACATGATCATATTCATCATCATATTCATCATATAGTTGATATTTCTAGATGATGTCATCAGGTAGGAATGGTAAAAGGGTGTGGAGAAATCCTTCCAGATCCAATTTGATCATTTCTTCACAGAATTATTGCAAGTTTAAGGCTCCTTGGTTGAATTCCTCACAAAGTATTGTACCCTTGACGTACTTCTCGGATAAATGTGCACATCTTTGGATTTCATCTTCATCGAAGCAAACATTCAAATCATAGACTGTAGCATGGAGGACATCTTGACTCAAAGCATTCAAGTAGGAGTTCAATCTCTCGATGGCTGTATTGATGTCCACGGCTTCCGTCCAACATTGACTCGAGTAATGCATCCACATATTGAAAACTGAAACGAAAAAAAGAATTGTTAATATATTCCATTGATATTCAAATAATTCTACTTACATGAGAAAATGTGATGCTCCAAATATAGTACTTCTACACTGAATGTTATTTTTTAATGGAGAAATATCTATATTCAACATAAAATCACTATATCCTAACTATTAACATATAAACAATATTATCATTTAATGTAGTTGAATTCTACTAGAGGACGAGTTCTCAAACTCCCTGCTACTTGTGGACTCTGACCCAAATATGTTATTGTATATTTGAAATCTGAAGCATTTATGCAACTGACATCGTCCGCATTGAATTCATCCGAAATACTTTTTGACAACCATGATTTGAATAAAGTATCATTATCATCACGTAATGTCATTAGAATAGATCTCCCATATCGGGTTATACAAATCGTCATACCAAGTATGTTGAAAGCTTTACCGATGGGTAATGATGATATTGGTCTTTGTTCAAAAGCTCCCACCCTCTTTTCAATTATTGAAGAATTGATTCTCTTCAAATCTACAACTTTTGGAAGAAAAGATATAGTAAGACTGTATGAAAAATATAGATTATTTCACCTTATAAAAATACACTCACTGAATTGAGAAACTTCTCGTACTCTGTATTCACTCTGATGATATCATCTAACATCTGATTTCTCATCAACGACTCCACACATTTTTATAAGAGGCATCCCCACTCCATTTCCAGTAGATGGGACTGTGAAGGTCATTACACACTTGAGCATCAACACACTCATCAATACTCGCAGTTCACTCTTAGCTCTCTCACAGGATGAATGCCCTCCTCGCTTGGAGAGTGCAAGGATCATGAAGGTCATGATCACACATAATATGTATGCCTACACCACAGCTTCAGTCAAGGTCAAACAAACATCGAGATCAAATCTTTTGGTTGCCGAAACAATCCCAACATCAAAACTCAAGGTCAAATCTCAAAGTCAAAACTTAATGTTATGAATCTCAAGGTCATATTCAAGGTCAAAACTGAAGTCGAATCTCAAAGTCGACCAAACCCAATATCAAAACTCAATGACAAATCTCAAAGTCAAATCTCAAGGTCAAACACACACACATTGCACACCTGCAACTATTCAAGGTCACACGTGACGTCATAGTGGTGGGGGGAGAGCCAGAACCGGCTTAAATCTCCTACTGAAAAGGAATCTGAAAACTGATAAAAGAATGACAAAATATGTTGATTCGTCAATTGCAGTGCCAATAGGCATGAAAAAATGTGAAAATGCAAAAAGGAGACGAAAATAGAAATGGACAGCGCGGTCAATTCCAAAGTCTAAGAGAGAAAAAGAGGCAAGGGAACGCTCATAAATGTAAGTAAGTACTCGTGAGGTTACATATGGGAAGCGGTTTCAGGAACGTAGTAACTAAAACTAAACAAATCGGAAAATGGGTTAATTTAGAGGAATTATTGGAAAATTTCAGTCAATCAATCAAAAGCATAAAAAACACAGATAATATCAATATTTGGGTTAACATGTAGGGTTCATTGAATTTATTGAAATGTCAATATCAGAAACAAATATCAGAAACAAAAAGTGGTCAAGTGTGAGTATGACTCGGGTACTACGGGTTCCGTACCATAACAAGTACCCTTTCTCAAATTGTTCCATTCTTTCATCTCAGAAGTCAAACTGATGAACATGTTACCATGACCAAAGCTTGCATTCGTAACATATCTTCATCCCAACCCTCTGGCATAAACTTGTCGCTATAATTTACCAAATACAATAGTCATTCTCAACCGACAAGACATTCGAAAATAGAAATGTGGATGAGAAAAAACCGCGCATTCGAAACGTGAATTCGTTTGAGGGTTCCATGATGAGAACTGAACGGACGCTTTATAGCCACCACCAGCTAGAAACTCGCGGGTTCACCTCGCTGTTTGCCGTGGTTCGATATTAAATTCTCGGGAACTCTAAAAAACATTCCACCTCTGAAGTTGCCAGATATATATTTTGTATTTTGAACCCGTGGGTGGATAGACAAGTCAATAAGTTTCATTCGGTCAATTATGTAATTATCTACTTGAAAAATCGGTGGAGTATAATGTCTTATCCAAATAAAATCAGGTTAATGCTCGTGTAGTATAAATGGAAGGCAGAATAAAATCAGTTGTATAACTCTGGAATAAAGTACTACTGGTTCCCTTGATGAAGGTTATTTTGAAAAATGATTTGGAATGGATTATGCGAAAACAGATAACTGAAACGTCATTGTCGTATTCATGACCTACGTTAACTATAAGGGTTCAAGAAATTAAAAGTAAGAAAAAGAATCTACTACCTATTACTGAACTATTCCTGAGAGCAATGCTAATGATAATGTGAAAATGACGTGCGGAGGATAATTGTCAGTAGGTACTCCTAGTCGAAGTTTAACTCACGGTGCACACTTTTCTGTGATAAATTTGATCTTTGCTCATTTTAAATTAATGAAAACCTCGAAATTTGGAAAATTCGTGTATTGTATCAACTTTCTCTGTGAAACTCCAAAAACTGGTTTCAAATGTGAGATATGTTCACATATGTTCCGTTTATGTTTTTCTTGAAGGATACTCAATAGGATGTGTTTTTTGTGAAAATAATGTATTCAATTGAGAAAATAGTGCCAGCCAACAAATATGGAGTCCTTTTCATGATGGGCCTAAAAGTCGATAAAATGTCAACAAGTTCATTTTCGACTTCTGGTATAAGAATAAAGGTACAAATTTGACCAATTTATCGACTTCCTCACTCTCTGACTATATGCACGTATTTGAGGTTATATATAGGTGAATATTTACTTCATATTGAATGATGGTTGTCAGAAAATGGCTAGAAAAACATCATACTGATCGTCTCATGATAGTGAGGCTCGTCTAGATTTAGGAACAACACGAAAATAGGTACCCAAATTCACGGTGTTTAAACTCAACATTGTGTATTAGGCTTCTGCTAATGGGTTGCCGATAAAGATGAAGAGCATTGACCAACTTAACTTTTTTTTTGGGTGCGTATTTTGTTTCCAAATCCGATAATGCAAATAATTCTTCACAATCAGTTGATTTAACGATTTTGTCAATAAAATTAACTCCACTCCAAGCCGAAGGAGTAATTGTTTTCTGTTATATATTCACAAAAAAATTACTTCATTTTCGTCTTCGATTTTTCCATTTTCAGAAAAATATTTCTTTTCAATATTCAACTGAGAATGTTTTCACTTTCAACTTCAAACAAAAACATAGATAGAACTCCAAGAACAAAAAATGTATTTAACCAAATAGATTTCAAGTTTTATCTGATGAGCAATGATGGTCGCTAATGTTAATACTGCCAGGCCAACAATTCAAAGATTCTAGTATTCAGGAAGTAGTAATTCTTATTTTTTTCCTCATGATGAAATTTCAACGCACATATTTCAAGAATACAAGTTGCTTCGTGTATGCAGGGTGAATCAACCATTTGCTCTTTTAGATGGAATGACCGGTATATTATTGTATTTCCTGATTCTTCGTGTCATTTCTTATCAATCTGTATCAGGTTTCTCAATTCCAGAAATAGGCCGTTCAAATCATCGTGGGATTATCCGTTCAACCTTCCTTCAAAAAGGTATGCTCCCACATTATAATTTCCAATTATCATTCCATACATTCAAAGCCCGTCTATACCTACTATTAAATTAAGGTTAGTCTCGGAATAGCAAAGAAATATGTGCCTGATAACAGAAGCATTTTTGTGGAAAGTAGCCTATCATTTACCACGGCGTTATTGAGAAAAAATATCTCCACCTGAACCCTCCGTTTATCCCAATAATTATATGGGTTTATTTTTTTTTGAACGT
Source organism: Gonioctena quinquepunctata (assembly GCA_018342105.1). Lineage (NCBI taxonomy): Eukaryota > Metazoa > Arthropoda > Insecta > Coleoptera > Chrysomelidae > Gonioctena > Gonioctena quinquepunctata. Next base: position 164,672 of record JAFIRS010001650.1, read on the forward strand.
GGTATTTCTACATTCCACCCCTGGATCTTGTCTTGGGACCTTAAGTTGCCCCGGACTTTGCATCAGGTTTCTATAACATCTCGACATTGAACCCAGTAGAACTTCTGCCCGATCTTGTTCAAGGCCTCATTGACCCTCAGATGCCCTCCTGATTTTCCCCTATGCATTTCCTTGATGATTTCAGCTATCCTCTTCTCCGCAGAACCAATTGGGACATTAACGACATCCCATCAGTTGACTCCCATACCCGTTTGAGTAGTCCATTTTCCACAACCAGGCAATCCCATCGTGCCCACATTGTTTGAAGATGGGGTCTCTGTCCGAAAAATCTGTCCAGGAGGATCTGCCAGTCCATTTGTTTCCAGTGAATAGTCTCATTCGTCTGATATTGGCGACTTCTACATGGTATCCAGTTCTCTGACTTTGCTCAGATACTCTAGGATATGCCATCTATGCCATTATTTGGTCATTCTAGACGATGATTGGTATTCAAATGGTACTGATACATCTCTTATATCATGAGCGGATCATGTCAAAAACTACATGATCCGGTCCTCGTCGGTGAGTGGGAACGTAGGGGTATCCTCCGAGGTGATGACGAACGTGTAGGCAACCGCACCCTGCAATCTCGCGGGAAATATCCGCTCTTACAACATCTGAAACAGTTTTCTCTTGACTCTCTAGATGATTCGGTGCTCGTTGGTGAGTGGAAATGTAGAGGTGTCCTCCAAGGTGATGACGAACGTGGAGGTAACCCCACCCTACAACCCCGCCGAAAATATCCGATCTTACAACATATCCGGACTCTCTAGACGATCCTGTCCTCGTAGGTGAGTAGGAACGTGGGAGAGTCCTTTGAGGTGATAGCAAACGTGGTGGTGACCTCACCCTGGATTGTCTTTGGAAATGTCCTACCACATCTGAAACAGTTTCTTCTTGATTGATTGTTTGCGCTGTTATTATTGGATTCTAATTCATCCAGCATTCTCCTGAACATTTACGGGGCTTGTGGCTCAGTGGTACTAGCGTTAGTCTTGTGTCCACTGTTTCCACCCGGCTCGGGTTCGACTTCCGCAGCTGGCAAAAAAATGCAAAGCCTCAAGAGTGGTTTCGGATCCCACTATAGAAAGTATGGCCCCCGTGATCTTAACTCGTACGAGTTTTCATTATCTTCTGAGGGTTGGTCAAACAACTGAGGAAGCGGTTAAAAACAAAAAAACAATTTTACAATAAGTTCCATACTCTGTCCCATTGTTTCTATTCCTGAGTAGTTTTTCGATCGACACCGCTTTAACTCTCGCCTTGAGGTTTTGAAAGCCGCTTGCACTTCCAAGAAACGAACCAAAGCTCCACTGTATTTCTTGAAGTGTGTTAGTCCTAGAGTTCCTTGTATTTCAATATCTTTCAGCCTTTGGGCAACCAATTCAAACTCCTGTAGGTTTCCCCTCAATTGTTGCTCTCGTGTTTTCAATTATGCCCGGTACAGCTGTTCTCGATGTTGGAACCTTGATTCTATAGCAGCAGTCAGGTCTCCATATTCGCGCTGCTGGCCATCTGGGATGGTCTGTAACATTCTTGAAGCAAATCTTTTCAAGGCCACTATGAGTGCAGTAACCTTCTCTTTGTCATTCCATCTGCACATCAAGAGTTGGTGGTTGTGCGATAGAATTGTGCGATGTGGCAATTTTGTCGCGGTGGTCTTGGATCTCCAGTGAGTCTCGCATTTTTATCCCGTTCACTTTTCACACCGCCCATACTTCTTCGTATGTTTTGTCTCGGACTGCTTCGACTTCTTTTTTATCTCACTATCTATTCCTCCCATCGTTTTTCAAACTATGTTGATTTCAGTCCCAATTTAATCAATATCTTCCTTCAGGTCTACGAGTTTCCTCTCGAATTTCTCGATAATCTTCTCGAGAAATGCGTTTTGTTGTTCTCGTTCTCTGGCTGGCATAACTCCAGAAATTTTACAACATGATCTGGCAGAATTTTCAAATCGTGTGTTTTATTGTCAAGAAATATTAGGTTGACATTTTCAACAATTATTTCGTTAAATTGCTCCACACTTTATTGATGTTTTCTATTGCCTCAATGAGGTTACATGAAACAAATAGAAAAATACTAGAACTGAAAACGGATTTTTATGGATTTTTTATGCGATCGATGGATCTGAAAAAATTAATGGAAAAATAATCAAATTAACTTGTACCACTTGATCCCCCATTCCATTTTTTTCGATGTGGTCACCAGTGCCATCTGTTTTATAATTGTTTTTTCAAAGAAAAGTATTTCCAACGATAAAATGAAGTGATTAAGGTTTAATAACGAAAAAGCAACAGTCCGCCCACAGCTATTTCATGGTTTCCCAATCATCAGGTGGCCTATGTGTTCTTTTTCAAAATAAACTCCAAATCACTCAAGAATAGTATCTTTCGGCAAAGGCAAAAAAATATGTGAAATACAGGAATTATAGGTGCGACATCAATAATTTGCGAAGTGAAACTCAACCTAGTGTCATGGAGTTCAAAGGCAGAAAGTTTTCTATACATTGATAGGTGGCGTTATTCTGAACGTCCTAAAAACTTACTTCTGGTGTCGCGGACTGGTGTAGTTCATTGTAGTGTTATGTGTAAGCATACTTTTTATGAAATGGGCCCATTCATATTTTGTGTGGACAGTCTGTCGCAGATTCAAACATTCATCTGTATTAAATACCAAAGGCAAGTGCAAATCTTGGACGAATCAACTAATACCGATATTTTCAGAGTCCATTATATTTTGTACATTGCATTTTATTTTTTCTATCATTTGATGACAATAATATTATTTCCAATTCTCTGTCTGTCAAAATCTTTGAAAAATAAATCAGTTAATCCCAAACTCAAATGGTATAAAATACCAAAAACAGTAACACGGTGCTTTTTTTGTGCAATGTTCAGGATCTTCTAAATCTAGCTTTATCATTGGTGAAATTTGGCAAATGTCACTTCTCAGCCAATAGCAAAGCTATAATTAGAACCTGCGAATAGTTCACCTCAGAAAGACAGCTAAAGAAATAAATTAAACAAAATACACTCACTTCACTAAATGATTTTCACTAAACTGGGTTCACAAAACCACGACACGTGTATCGCTATACAATAGCTTTTTCAAGTGGAAATAATACTGGCTCATCAATCACGATGTGTTATATTAAATATTGCTACTTTTTGCATTTATTAATTTCTAAACTTTCTAGAAGGTCGAGTTTATAACCTTTATTTTCTATATGTAATATTTCGAAATCGTTGACAAAATAATGTTTTTTCAGTCAAAACGTGAGTTAAAAAAGTTGAATTAGTTTTTCCATTGACGAAACATTTCCTTTGTTCTGATAATCGTTTTATAAATGTTCTGCCTGTTTGACCTATGTAAAAACTAGCACAAGAAGTTAATTTATATACTCCCGGTTTATCCGATTTCTCAGTTTCATCTTCATTGTTCTTAATGAATTCACTTAAATTATTATCTGTTTTAAATGCGACATTGGTGTTATTTTTACGAAAAAAGTTAGCATTTTTTTTGGTAGGATGGCCTAAATATGTAATAACTTTGAAATTATGTTTTTGTTTTGAGTAGGAAACACTATTATAACTTTTTTATAAAGTTTTCTTGAATTAATATTATCCATAAGGTTTGGACTATAACCGTTATAAACAGCAAATTGTTTAATTATATTCAATTTTTCAATGAAATTTTCTTCTGAAAGCGATTTATTAATTATTCTATGTATCATACTGTTATATGCGGCTCATTTATGTTGATATGGATGCATTGATGTACTGTGTATTGTGATGTCTGTATATGAAGGTTTATGGAAGTTCATCAAGTATCGGCCGCATCAATTCAATATTTGAAACAAGCTTATACCAACTTTCTCGCCTTATGGTATTCCAAACTTTTATTACGATGTGCGATTTTATCACAAAACATTTGGTTATTTGGGAAGTGTTTGAAACATGACGTGTTTTATAAATCTTTCCAGTGGAGAACAGGAATACCAGTTTTTCAGCTAATCAAGGTAAGAAGTTCGGATTAATCAAACGGAAGATTCAATTCAATAAAAGAGATATTCATAACATTCATTTGAAAGTAATACACACAGAATTAATTTAAAGACTCCACCTAATTGAATTCCAAATTCTAGATAATAACGTTAGGAGGCTGTTAATGAAATAAAACATATAAAGTTTTTAAACAAATTAATTTTTTAAAAAGCATAAATAACACAAAATAATTTTCAAAATTCTAAAAATGTTTCAGAAACAGATTTCACGTCACAGGAAGAAAGTTTAATTGCAAAAGGTTTCAACTATAATCTAAAACCAGGAATCAATGAACAGAAATTATAAAATAATTGAAACAGAAATAGCGTTGAAAGGTAGGGTAGGGCGTGGCCAAAAATTCCAATTTGACTATTTCTTATTATATTGTGAAAACCGAGCGTACTATATCAAAATATCACTAATCAAACAAACAGTTATCTGACCATGTTTAACTCAATTTTTGGTTGAATTATTATAATAGAAATATGTCATTTTACAATTTTTCTAGACCTTTCGTCTGTCTCTTTTTGCCCCATAGTAGGGGTAAAAAAAGACAGCCGGAGGCAGAAAGGTTCAGTATTTGATTTGAATTTCAAATAACAATATTTGATACAATCAAATTCAAAATTTTATTTTAATTTCAAAAACAAAAAGTCGATAGTCAAAAGTACTGTAATCATTAACAAAAATTTTTTTTTCATAATTCCACTTTTCATAATATTTAAACAGCCTTTATCACAAAACAAAGTATTTTTTTTTTAAAAAAGCATTTTTTTCTTCATATCACAACAGATACATTCTTATTGATAATTTCTAACTTTGTTGAGCTTATAACAGTTCAATCACTGATCAGTCTCAATTAAACAACACAATTGAACAACATAATCTTTATGAATTCTGCCATAGCCTGACATGACTTTTGAAATCTTATAACAAATATTTCCTAATCTTCAAAATTTAAAAATTAAAAAAAAAACGTGACACAAATATAAAATTCTTCTTTAATTATAACTACAACATAGTAACTTAAGTAATATTTTTTGGTATCTCTATTTTATCTTAATTAGACTCATCGTTCCCTGAATCACAACTATTATAAACAAACAAATATCTGCCTTGGAGTACCGCAGCCAAATCTCAAGTTGACAGGATCATTCTTCATTCGTTTAATAAATCTTGATAATGAAGTTTCACTTAATTCAAAGTCACGACATACCTGCCTCAATGATTTATTTCAATTGATAATAAATCTGCTGCACGTTGCATCAACTCTACTTATTCAGTGCCCCTTCAGATTTTCTTTTACAGTTGCGCATACTGAAACAAAAAAAGTTTTTAATAACCAATATATGGACCTTTCTACCTCAACCACGTGTAAGTGTTTTTACAGGTTATAAAAAAAAACCTTCAAACTAGCTAAAAACTAATAATAAATCGTGAAAAACAAATGAATCACGTATACTAATAACACTGCTCGAAACACAAAAGAATAATAATGAAAAAAATACTTACGTTAAAATTATGAGACGCGTTAGTGTATCTGCTGCTAGCGGCGTCGCTCGACTGCCAGCGATGCGTCGTTACGCCTCCCGCGTCCTCTTCTCTCCGCTCGTATAGTTAGAAAGAACGATACCTCACTAGTTTCTTAGATAATTATGGTGGACCTTTAAGCCCCGCCCTACCCTACATCCGATTGTGATATCAATAAACATTTTTTGGCTAATGTATTGAAATCTGATCTTTCAAAATCCTAAATAAAGCGCAACAAAGAAACATTAATCTCAAAAGGAATAAAGAAAAAGTATATCGAAAATGACATAATTTTTACGCGAGTGGACACAGGAAAAACGGTGATTGCAATTGATGAAGACGATTACATACAGAGAACTTCAGACTTTTTGAATTCAGATATATGTATATGTAAAACATAACGATGATCCCATATTATTTTACCAATAAGAAGTCAAAGAAACACTAAAATCAATTCACAGTATTTTTTATGAAAAAGAGAAATTTCGACACTATTATGAATCCACAAGCGCCTAAACTTTATTCACTAATTGACCTCCACAAACAAAACCACCCTATTCGTCCTGTTGTATCTTTCATAACAGCACCTTCAGTTAAACTTTACTTTCCGGAAAATTATTCGATTTGATCAGGAAATATGGTAATTGCGTTCCAAAATTTAGCATGAAAAATAGTTATGAATTAATTGATAAAATCAAGAATATACGACTTCCAGGAAACTCCAAACTTATCTGCTTTGATGTTTGGAGTTTATTTCCAAGTAATCCACCAGAAGAAACTTTCACTTTGGTGGATAATCTTCTGGTTAGGAATAATGTGAATCAGATTATCAAACAAGAGATATTAGACTTGCTCACAGTTTGTTTATCTCAAAATTATTTCCAATTCAACAATAGTTTCTATTCTTCTGCTAATGGGTAATCCATTGAGTCCTTTATTAGCTGAAATATTTATGGACAACTTGGGAGAAGGAATTCACAATAATCCTTTCATCAAAAATTTCTTATATTGGTACAGGTATGTGGACAACATTCTAGTGTGCTTCATGAGAACCGGAAGAAAATTAGAAATGTTTTTCGACTTTATCAATGCAATTCACCCTTCAATTAAATTCACAAAAGAAATGGAAACATATAATTCTATGAACTTTTTAGATCTAACTATAACAAAAATTAGTAATAAACATAACTTTTCAATTTTCCATAAACCCTCATGAACAGACATCACAATACACAGTACATCAACGTATCCATATCAACATAAATTAGCCGCATATAACAATATGATACATAGATTAATTAATATTCCGCTTTCAGAAGAAAATTCAATAAAAGAATCAAATATCATTAAACAAATTGCTATCAATAACGGTTATAGTCCAAACCTTATGGATAATATCAATTGTTGGTTGGCGAGAATTTGGTCGGAATATTGTCAACATCTTCAGGGTCTTGATGGAGTATTGCTAAAAATCCAATACATTATGTTAAATGCCATTAGTTTGAAATAAAACCCTTCAAACAGTGTATAGAAAACAAACATTGATAATTACTCACATTGACAATAAATATAAATACATGTACAGTTTCCTGAGAGACGTTAACACCGACACAATGACCTTCTATATGTGGTAGTTCGAAATACTTGACTCTTAACTGATATTTTTCTTTTTCTTTATTTTGTGTACATTCACTATAAGAATATAACAATTTTTCAATCGGAGATTTAGGGTAGCAGTTGAGTTTGAGGTTTTGGTTTTTAAATTTCTCATGTGCTTAATGTGTGGCTCTATGTTCGAGATTTTCAATAATATTTATCTTTTGTGTCATTGGGTGTACAGAGTGGTAGTTTATAAATCTTTCAGAGTAAGTTAGTTTGTGATACCAGTCAGTTACAATTTTATTGTTAGATTTTATCAGCAAAACATCCAAAAAGGCAATCCTGTCATTTTTTTCAATTTCTACGCTGAATTTAAGCCTGGGATGGTAGATATTAAATGTTGTTAGTATCTTCTCTACGTTTTCTTTCCGTAAGCATAAGACAATACCATTTGAAAAAAATGATAGGAAAGTATCATTGACTAAGACATTTATTCTGAAGGTGAGACATAACGATATCAGAACAAATAGGAGGCAAACAATTTCCCATTCCGAGGACAAAAATCTATTTATAGAAAACTCATTGAAATCGAAATAGCTGTTGCTGGTTACAAAATGGAACAATTCAATGGTATGTGATTCAATTAAATGCCATTTTTTTATTATGAGGCTGACTACTAAATCCAATGGTATGTTGGTGAAAAGGGATATAGCATCCATTGATATTAAAATAAAGTAGTCTGTTTCAATAATACCTTTGATTTGATCGACAAAGTCCAATGAATTTTTGACATAATGAACATCTTTTATAAATGCGTGTTTGAGAAGACTATCTAGAAATTTACTCAATTTTATGTTGGTGACCCAATGAATCTGATAATGGATATTGTCTTTGTGTACCTTGGGAAAAAAATATAGCTTCGGGAAAACACCGTTTGAGCATTTTAAGTTATCACCGGTTTGTTTGTCTGGGTATTTTTCACCCACTATTTTTTTTATGGGTTTGTTGTTTTTGTTTCGGATTTGCTTGGTCGGGCCTTCATTTGATATGGCGTAAGTCAAATCATCTTGTAGTAGCAATTGAGCTTTGTTCAAATAGTCGTGCTTGTTCATTGCCACATTTATATTTCCTTTGTCTGCTCTTGCTATAATTATGTCTGGCTTATGTTTTGAGAATGTATTTGTTTTTTATGGACATGTTTATAAGGCTTTTTTGAATATTCTGTGATTTATTAGGGAAGTTTGGTTTGTTTAGAAAATTCGTAATGACATTTATTGCTGGATTTCTTTTTCAATTTGTTCATTCTGCTCCTCTAAATTGCTAAAATATATTCGATATCTATTAAAATCAATTGAACTGGAATATTTTCCGATGTATATGGTAAGTTGAATTTATCTCCCAGACTTATAACAGTTTTGACGTCATTTGGAAAATCGTAATCAGCCAAATTTACAAATCATTTTTTATCAGCGTTAATCGAAAAAACTTTTAATTTTTGTTGACTTACAAGATTATTGTTTTCTCTTTTGTTTGTTTTTAGTTTGTACCGGACTAGTGTGGTACCTGATATTTGGGTTATAATCATATGTTTCAAATATATTTTCTGGCAGAATGTTCTCTAAGATGGATCTATAATGTACTATGTTACCCTGTATACGTTTCATTTTCCAATGCGAGTATTCAATTTCTAAGTTGAGTATTTTATTTTCATAATGAAGTTTTCTATAAACAGATTTTTGGCCTCGGAATGGGAAATTGTTTATCTCCTATTTGTTCTGATATCGATATGTCTGACTTATAGAATAAATGTCTTAGTCAATGTAACTTTCCTATCATTTTTTTCTAAAGATATGTTGATGATATTGTCTCAAGATTACAAAAAGAAAACGTAGATGAGATACTAATAACATTTAATAACTACCATCCCAGACTTCAGTTCACCGTAAATATTCAAAAAAATTACAGGATTGCCTTTTTGGATGTTTGGCTGATAAAATCTAACAACAAAATTATAACTGACTGACAAACCAACTTTCTGAAAGATTTATAAAACACCACTCTGTACACCCAATGACACAAAAGATAAATATTATTGAAAGTCTCAAACATAGAGCCACACACTTAGCACATGAGAAATTAAAAAAACAAAACCTCAAACTCATAGAAACAATGTTATCAAATAACTGCTACCCTAAATCTTTGATCAAAGAATTATTATATTCTAATAGTGAAAGTACACAAAAGGAAGAAAAAGATCCATTAAAAGTCAAGTTTTTCAAACTACCACATAAAGAAGGTCTGACACTGCAACCATGCAAAGTTTAAAGAAATGAAAACTCTGAAATTAGCATGAAATGCGAAAACACAATAAAACATCATTTTTTTACAAGATAAAATACCAATTCACCAAAAGATATTAAATTCAATATTATTCACAAAATACCATGTGCTGAGTGTGACAAGGTGTACATAGGGCAAACAAGAAGGTTATTGAAACAATGGATGACAGAACACAGTAGGGATTGTATAAATATACACAACCCACTTAAAACAATAAAATATCCCACAAGCCTTGCAGAACATTGTAGGTCATCCCTTCACACTTTTGATTTCAATTCAGTTAGTAGCATTGGACAACAAACGATATCAAGAAAAATACACCTGAATGGAATGATTGAAATAACCAAGAGAGAGAAATGTGTTAGCAAAAGGTCCGATAAAAAAAATATTATAAGAAAATTAAACATAAACTGTGAATCATTGACGGAGGACTTTTTTCCACTCTCCCAATTTCTTTCGTTGGTCTTTTTTTTACATTGTGAAGAAACGATTCACCACCAGTTCAGTTTGCTCGTTTCATTGTCGGTGTTAATGTCTTTCATGAACCTGTGCATGTATTTATATTTAATGTCAATGTTATTTATTACCACTCTTGAACTCGGAAAGCCACTGTTAATGTAAATAATTATCAATGTTAGTTTTCTAAACACTGTTTGAAGCGTTTTTTTTAAACGATCGGCATTTCACTTAATGTATTGGATTTTTATCAATACTCCATTTGTGAACTCCATTTTAATATGTATGTTTTTGTTCTTACACTTCCTGAGTCCCGAAGATGAAACAATGAAGTTTCGAAACGTCGACGATTTATAAACCGGTTCTCTTCAATATCTCGACCGAATTCTCGGCAACCAACCATTGAAATCCAATTCAACGGTCGCTATATCCTATTCAACTTATGGATCTTTCAAGAAAATTTATAAAAAAGCTATAATAGAAGTGTTTCCTACTCAAACCAAAAAACATAATTTCAAAGTTATCACATATTTAGGCCATCCTACCGAAAAACTGTCCACCGTTTTGCGTAAAAATAACATCAATGTCGCATATAAAATAGATACTAATCAAAGTAAACTTATTGCTCGAGCTAACTTGTAGCTCTTGTGCTAGTTTTCACATAGGCCAAACAGACAGATCCTTTAAAAAATGGTTATCAGAACATAGGAACTGTTTCGTCAATGGAAAAACAAATTCAACTTCTGCTACTCATCTTTTGACTGAAAAACATCGTTTTGATAACGATTTCGAAATATCACATACAGAAAAGGAAGGTTATAAACTCGACTTTCTGTATAGTTTAGAAATTAATAATTCCAAAAGTCGCAATATTTTAATGTTCCAAGTTGCAATATTTGCAACTTGAATAATTCTCCTTTATTGAATTTGTTTTACTAATGATTGAACTGGTCATGTATATAATCTCCGTTCTACTTAGCCTTATTCCTACTAAATACCTAATGGATAATCCTCAAACCCTTCAATATTCTTAATTAGATTCTTTTTGCCTGCTACTACCTGGCTTGACTATTTAACATGACACATTGTGATTGATGAGTTAGTATTATTTCCACTTGAAAAAGCTATTGTATAGCGGAACACGTGTCGTGGTTTTGTGGACAGCTCAGTGAAAATCATTAAGCGAAGTCAGTGTCTTTTGTTTACTTCAATATGTATTTTCATCAAATATCGGCCGCATCAATTCAATATAAAGAAATAAATACACCCTGTGTAGTCTGTTGTTACAGTTCACTAAATCAAAACAAGAAACGACATTGCCATTTGAAACGCTTGTAATCTGTAAGCGAATGGTGGTTTTTCTCGTTATTAAATCTAAATGACCTCACTTTGCTATTTCGTTGAATTTCTCAGAACGTTCTAGAAGTTTGTCTTCTGGTGCCGTAGACTGGTCTATAATACTAGCGATGGTTGGATACCTACCAATGTGTAGAAAACTTTCTGCCTTCAAACTCCATGACAATAGTTTGAAATTCCCTCCGCTAATAATAGATGCCGCACTTATAATTTGTGTATTTCACATATTCCTATTGATATTTCTATATTTTGACTTATTGTTTCGTACTGAACAGTTCAGAAATTAACAAGAAAAACAGACGAGGCAGGTCCACAGTTACACTCATCTTATTTTAATAACAATAAAGAATACGATTCGATAAAAAAATTAATAACTTTTTTCACGATGTGAAAGTGATATTAATGATACCTACCGTTTCACATGGTTTTTGTCCGATTGTTCTATGGTAGCCGTTCGATAGTTAACAGGGGGAACCACAATTTTATTTCTACCCTCTGACTATTAGAGAATTACATAATACCTAATCATTTCTTTGATACTCACGATCGAATTTCAATTCCACCACTTTACAAAGCGTCTTCCTGAAGTATCTGAGTGTATCGTTCTTGGAAAGTCGTTGAGGGTAACTCACACCTTCAGAGGATCCTTTCAATTTATCACCACATTGCTTTTCTCTTGATGGTAGATATTCAGATCCGTCATATTTATCTATAAGGAAAAAATGCCTCTCATCAAACTTTGGACCGATGTAGACAGTAACGTTGTCTACATAATCATCGTAGATCTGAAAACATACATTTTGATAATGAAACTTATCTATTGACTTCCATCGAAAAGGACCCCGCAAAATCCTTATGAAAAATGGCTCTCGGCTAAAGTCGCTGAAACTCTGCAAAAAAGATAGGATTCGGTATGCTGATCAAAAGTCTCAATGGGCACAACCCTCTATTCTCAACCCCAGACCCCCTACAGCCCCCCAAAGTACACTTTCCGGTGTGTTAATGCAATATTTCAATTCATCTTCAAAGCGTTTCCTTTCACTGCCCACCCCTTTCTCCAACCGAATCCTACATTCTACCCTCACCACACCTCGCCCTCACCCCCACACCCCCACCCAACCCTTCATTAACACCCCATTACACACTTTCAAAGTTGAAAATTCTTAAATTATTTCATTTCAATCTTTTGAAGCTTTTATTATATATATATGTATATATGTATACATTAGGCACACCCCTTCCTCACCCCCCGCACCTCCACCCCATCCATGAACGCCCCATTACACAATTGCAAGGTTAAATATTTTTCAATTGGTTTTATTATAATCTTTCATGTGTATACTATATATATAATATATATATATATATATATATATATATATATATATATATATATATATATATATATATATATATATATATATATATATATATATATATATATATATATATATATTATTATACATGGTATATATAATAAAAGCTTCAAAAGATTGAAATGGAACAATTAACGAATGTTTAACCTTGAAAGTGTGTAATGGGGCGTTAATGAAGGGTTGGGGGTGAGGGCGAGGTGTGGTGAGGGTAGGTATATATATATATATATATATATATATATATATATATATATATATATATATATATATATATATATATATATATATATATATATATATATATATATATATATATATATATATATATATATATATATATATATATATATATATATATATATATATATATATATATATATATATATATATAGATAGATATGTATATGTTTCATCGTAATGTTCGTAAATAATCGGGGGGTATGAATTTGTTCCACAAACATTTTAAATTTCATTAATTTGTTTGTTGTTAGCTGATGACTAAAAATGAATGCCGGTGTCTTCGTAACTTTCAACATTGATATAGTTAGTGTTTCCTGACAAATATTCGATAGAAGATGACCTCTGATTCGTATATTCATCTGAAATGAGATAATGATAATGCAATGAACAGTTTCAAAATTCTGGGAGTGAACATTTATGGCATGACTGAATGATAATTTAACGGAAAAAATATTTTCTGTGTGTAACAACCTGCAGTTAATTGATTTGTTTGTTTCATATTTAAGTTATAAATAACCGGAATCTTTCAGCTGGTGAATGGAAAATTATGAACTGGCCATGTAATATATATCAAATCTAGAACCGTGTCAGTAAAGCTTCCATAATCAAGCGTATCATCAAATTAAATTCATAAGTGAACCTACTCAGTATGCAACCCGCAATGAAAATACAATTTAAGTTTATATTAACACACAGAAATGTTGCCGAGAAGCCGCCCACGCCATATCGATGAATTGTATTGAAGCGTTACAATTTTGTTCTATGTAAGGAGAGGAACAATGGCTTCTTTCAAAACTTCGTCGCGCTCTCAAGAGAACTTAAATGCTGACGGGGCACGCTTCTCAACTGCGTCTGAAGATTGATAATTGAGGAGTCTTTTTCGGGATGCGAATGGCATCAGTAGGGCACCTTCTGAGCGGTACCAGGACAAGCGATGGAATTGAAGATTTTCCAAAAATCCCCTCGAGGCGGACAGTTTAGAGTTTTTCTCGGAACGTTGAAGATTTTGACAGAATCTTCCCGTAGTGTCCAATCGTATTGGACGATACCGAAAATTGGGAATATTTCACAAAATTGCAAGTCAAAGCAATAGATACCGGTCGATAGGTACTCCACGCGAAAATAAAAAATTTTCATTCTAGACGCGCCGAACTGAGTGCGATCAGGCACGCGGAAACGGGCTTCGAAGTCGCGGATTTGTGTTTATAGTAATCAAAAATAATAGAAAATCGACATCTCCTAAAACGAGTTGCATTTTTGAGATTACTTGAAGAACCTACGAGATTGTCTGGTATCCACAGCTCAAGGGTTAATATATCAATGAGATACTCACTGACCTAATTCGCTATTTGAGTAGTTTGAGAACAGTTGAGAAATGCTTCCCATTCAATTGATAGTTCGAAATCACGTTGCCAGAAGTTTCTCGCATGTTGTGGTAACCGAAATAGGCAAGGGGCACTAACCCCGATTCAGGGCATGAAGTACAGGCGAGTTCTGAGTTTCATCTGTTGAAAGAAGGCGAAGGTTTATTTTGTCATGTGAAGTTAGTGGATGACCTATATTATCAGACTCCGAGGAGCCTGAAATTTATATTGTATTGTATTGAGAAGTTAACATTTATTTACTTTTTTTTTACTTGAATATACTTATTTTACTCTTAACAGTGTGAATAATTGCCTGTCAGATCGGCGTAACAAATTCCCGAACTTAGAGGGAGAATCTCAAACCCTCAGCTAACCAAACCTCAACGAAAGAATCACAACAAGACTATACATTGCTTCTAGCCGAGTCCACAACCGATCGTATGATCAGGTGATGAAACCTAGTGCCATTAATAATTTTGAGACAATTAACCTCAACTAATAGAATCCTAGCCACTTTCAGTGGTCAGGTTGGTGACAGTGAGTGTCCTATTGCAAGAGAAGTAGCTGCCAAATATATTTTTATTTATCCACTTGTTGGGTAGAGGTTGATATCTATTTTTCTGACAACTTTATAAAGAATATGTTAATTGGCCTGTTTTACAACTGGATGACATCGGCGGGATGTTTTCAAAGACAAATTTCGTCTTGCTAGGCAAGGATAAAGATCATAGTATCTGTTTTAATAAAACAGAGAACGGTCAAAACATACTACTGATCCCCGTTACAATTGGCAATATCAGTGGGATGATTTGTTTTGAGGTATTATTATTATTGGAAAAATATAGAATACGGGTACTGTTCCCCGTTACAAATGGTGACATCCGGTGGAATAATTTTGTAGAGTTATTTTATATGAAAAAGTAGAGTGTAATTGTTTTGAGGTAATATCACTCTCAGAAAAAAATATAAACTACAGTTTTTTGGCTCCTATTACATGTATACAACCGATGTAAGCTGAAAACAACCTACCTTGTAGTTTTGTGCGGCCCACTGATTTTTTATTCCTTTTTTCATTCGAAAATCTGTGTAGTAGTATTATATTCAAAGATGAATGATGAAAGTTGAATGTTGAAGCTGGATCTTGAAAGTGAAAGTTGAAGGAAAAAATTGAAGGTTGAAAGTTAAAGGTTGAATATTGAAAGTTGAATGTTGGAAGTTGAATATTGAACAATGAAAGTTGAATTTTAAGAGTTGATATTTGCAATATGAATGTTTGGTTGAATGTTGAACACTGGGAGTTAAATTTCGAAAGTTGAATATTGGAGTAGTCTTGTGAGTTATAATTCGAAAGTTCATTATAGATACGCTGAATGTTGAAAGATTGACGTTAAAACTTGAATCTTGGGAATTGAAAGGAATATTACATGAATGTTCATGTCGTGTATATCAAGAAATAATTATCCCCTGAATATTCAAGAGTTTGAAGTTGGATGTTTGGAAATTCGGTATATTGTGATGTTATGAGTACCTTTTTATTTCTTGTGATTTTCCGAAAGACCTTCAGCATTATTTCCAGAGATTATGGTGCGATTTCATCCTGGTATCGTAAATATACAATGTACTGCAATACTGCGTTAGGCTTTCATCGTATATGTCACACAAATCAGTGATGTTACACTCAAACTGTTAGCGGATGCATATCTTATGATTTTCAAGAGGATTTACGATTTCAAAATGTAGAGGTGTTACAGAATATATAATATTGGAGTATTTTCAGTTGTAATATCACAAGAGAGTGAGAATAAAGTGAAAATAATTCTACAGATTTTTGAAAACTTTTTGCCAGGCAATAGACACGAGACCCCAACGGGCTGGAGTGGCCATTGCCAAATGGCAACAACATTGAGGAAGAAATCTGAAGAATTATTTTCTACTTTATCCAACTCTCGCATGGTATTACGATCATAAACACATTTCCTCGCACAATGATACAATGTACTAAACCAGTTTTGATTCATTTCTCACTTTTCATGCGAATTGATGACATATTGAGAAATATACGTTGTCAGATAATAAAAACAAAATACCTCGAATTATTGCCGCGGCAAACTTCTTGGTAGAATAATCCCACTATAATGATGTTTTGATTGGGCAAAACGTACATGAATGATTTGAATTGAAAGCTTCTATTGGTTTCTAGAAATGGCAAAAAATAATATGTGAAACTGAGAATCATACATTTTTGGCTATGTCATAAAGTGTGTTTTGTAGCGCCATAACAATATCCCAAATCTAGAATCTTCAGCTACGAAATAATGAAAAAAAATCGGGGATTATTATACCACGTAAACATCCGGCATATTTTCTCAGATATTTGGATTCACTAGGGACCACGAAGTATTAGAACTTTGCTGTGAATGGTGAAGCATTAATTTTTTCGAACCATTTCTAAAATCCTCTAATACAGAATTTACTGAAATCTTACATCAGCTAGGCGCGAGAGAAACATGCAATGGCGTAGTGTATTCGTTTTTATTATACTGCCAATCAGGGAAATTAAAATTCTTCCCCAAAAATAATGCTAATCAGGATAAGTTTGATCAAATCATATTCAGCTGCTTTGTATGACATCAGAAATATGTTTTTCACAATCTCAGAAATATGTTTCCCTACAGTTCGGTTGAATCTTTCGAACATGTCATCCGACGGGGGCAAAAGCGCAGTAGTTCTGAGCTTTCTGATAACTATCAGCTGACAAACTTTTTTGAATGAGTTTGACCCAATATTATTTCCTTGGTCAGAATATAACTCCTTCGCTACTGCACCAATGATATTGCTTGATTACTCTCGTTCCGGACTTCCATCGTTTCGATGGATTCAAATGGTTTCCACGACGTTTCGAATGCTTGTATCTGCAATCGTCACCAGGTGAATACTGACAAGTTTAGGTGCTACTTACCAATTTATATGACTGCCGGTGCAATGATGCGTGTAATTCCGCCATGTGCAGTGGTACGTGTAATTTCAAGCGGTGAGGAGGTGCGTGAAGTTTTGCGCCTCTGCAACCCGCCAGAAAGAGCAATCAGTGGTTTCCATACGTCCTTGATCTCAACGCTTGGTTGACCAAAGGCGTTATTGGCTTCGATGTGGGCGGCCTCTTTGAACTTTCGTTTGAACCAATGCTCTTCTCTAGATAGAACACTTGCGTCGTCCCATAAAACGCGATGGTGCTCAGTCCAGGCGTGGTCAGTGATTCCCGATTTGGACGTTTCTCCACGTTGAGTCCATTTCTTGTGCTCATCCAATCTTACCGATAACGGCCTCTTTGTCTCTCCAATGTAGGAATCTCCGCATTAACATGGAACTTGCAATTCTCACTGATTTCATTTTTGTTGTCAGATTTGGTCTTGGTCAGAAAACTCCGTGAAGTACTGCCGGATTAAAAGCAGCTTTTGATGTTGAACATGTTTCCGATCCTCCTGATCTTCTCGGAGACACCTCTGATATACGGAGGGCAGATCACTGTGCTTTGTTGTTGCTCTTCAGATGTCTTCGTTCTCTGGAGTTGTTTCAATACTCCTCCTAGGAGTTTCTTGGGATATCCATTTTGGTGAAGGTGCTTTCTGATGTGGTTAAATTCGGCATCTAGTGACTCCTTGGCGTTGCATATGTGCGTCGCTCTCTCTACTAATGTTCTCACGATCCCTGTCTTTGTCGTACTCGGATAGGTGGAGCTGTAACTGAGGTACTGCCCCCTATATGTCTCCTTTCTGTAGACAGAGGTGCGGATTTCATTGCCTATTCTCTCAACGTTCACATCGAGGAAGGGTAAGGCACTGTTGGTTTCCATTTCCATCGTGAATTTCATCGAATCACTGATTCTTTTAATTCTTGAGAAAAAATCCTGGAGATGTTTATCTCCGTGATTCCATATAATGAAGGTGTCATCCACGTACCTCAACCACAGCTTAGGTTTGTATTCTACCTCCCGTATAGCCAATTCCTCGAACCACTCCATGTATATGTTGGCGATGATTGAAAGAAGGGAAGATCCCATCGGGAGTCCGTCGGGATAAACATCTCCGTCCGTCCGTGGAGATAAACATCTCCAGAATATTTTTTTTACAGAATCAGGGATTCGATCAAATTCACGATGGAAATGGAAACCAACAGTGCCTAACCCTTCCTCGACGTGAACGTTGAGAGAATAGGCAATGAAATCCACACCTCTGTCTACAGAAAGAAGGCACATACGGGGCAGTACCTCAGTTAAAACTCCAACCATCCGAGTTCGACAAAGAGAGGGATCGTGAGAACATTGGTGGAGAAAGACACACATATGCAACGACGAGGAGTCACTAGGTGCCGAATTAAACCACATCAGAGAGGACCTTCACCAGAATGGATATCCCAAGAAACTCCTAGGAGAAGTATTGGAACAACTCTAGAGAACGGAGACATCTGAAGAGCAACAGCAAAGCACAGTGATCTGCCTTCCGTACATCAGAGGTGTCTCCGAGAAGATCAGGAGGATTGGAAACAAGTTTCCTGACCACGACCAAACCTGACAACAAAAATAAAATCAGTGAAAATTGCATTTATGAAGTTCCATGTGAATGAGGAGATTCCCTACATTGGAGAGACAAAGAGGCCGTTATCGGTAAGATTGGATGAGCACAAGAAATGGAGTTCTACGGGACGACGCAAGTGTTCTACATGGAGAGGAGCATGGGTTCAAACGAGAGTTCGAAGGGGCCGCCTTCATCGAAGCCAATAATGCCTTTAGTCAACCAAGCGTTGAGATCAAGAACATGTGGAAACCACTGATTGCTCTTTTTTGCTGCAGAGGCGCGGAACTTCACGCACCACCACACCACGCAAAATTACACGCACTACTGCACATGGCGGATTTACACGCATTATTGCACCGGCAGTCATATAAATTGGTAAGTAGCACCTAAAGTTTTCAGTTTCACCTGGAGACGATAGCAGATACAAGCATTCGAAACGTCGGGAAAACCTTTTGAATCCATCTAGACGATGGACGTCCTAAACGAGAGTAATCAAGTTACCACATCGTCTACAACCTTCAAACAAATGATATTGCTATTGCGGATAACTCTTGGTCTCGAATGGCTACCACCCATGGCAACAGGGATGTTTTCTGTACTCTCTGATCCTCTGTTATTCTGATATAGGGACCAAGAGCAATTAAAATTAACGTATCAAGCTGACTATGTTTAATTTATACTGTAGCCCAGTCAGTCGACCAATGTCGAGTGCTATACGAAAAAATGAAGTTTCCATATAGTACAATCTTCTGGGTGGAACACATAAAATATGAATTATGCTAATATCCAACAACTTCCATTATTCGTTACAGGAAATGGTCCAGCTACATCAATGGCAATCCGTTTGAGTGGATCACTCACATTGTATTTCTTCATTTCCCCCCTAGACCTTGTTTTGAGACTTTTAGTTGTACTGCCCCCAGGACATCTTCTGTAACCTGGTCCGCATTACTATGTAGTCATCCTGGGCGATTTTGATCCCGAAATGGTAGTGATTAAGTTTTTTTATATATCTAACTATATGGTAACCGCAGAAAGTTCCTTCCTGGAACACAATTTTTTTTCGGAGTTATACCTTCTTCTCCTATGATATCCGATTATGATTCTCTGACCATCTTCAACTTGTGATAACCAGAGCTGTGCCAAAGCACTGTGCTAAGTACTCCTGAAAGCACTTGAAGCACTTTCGTGCTCATAAGCACCAGTGCTTAGT
Organism: Gonioctena quinquepunctata; assembly: GCA_018342105.1. Lineage (NCBI taxonomy): Eukaryota > Metazoa > Arthropoda > Insecta > Coleoptera > Chrysomelidae > Gonioctena > Gonioctena quinquepunctata. Next base: position 184,802 of record JAFIRS010001650.1, read on the forward strand.
GCTTCTAAAAGTGCTGAGCTCCGGAGCACTCTTAGGGATTACTGAGCACTAAGCCTCCAGTCACCTATTAATCTATAAATGTTGTCGAAACATAAAAACGCGGCCGGCGCACAGTGGTTCCGATGTTCAAACGAAAATGCGCAAAAAACATTGATACTTCAGAAATATAGTCATAAATGATTGCTTATCTCTTGGGCTATAATAAATTTTGGATAGTCATTTAAACTCTCCTTGAAAACAGGATGAAAAATGATCTTCTAAGATTTATGCTTCGTTCGCGTTGTTAAGATGGAGATTCAAGGCGAAAGTCCAACTGTTATACCCAACCAAACATTGTAGTTTCTGACTATGTGAAATCTAGTTGGCACTCAACATCACGAACTGTTTTTCATCTACATGACAATTCGATTATTTATATGCTGTCATTCTGATTTTCATGGCCTCATCGAGTTTTGTTTCAGTTTCCGCATGTTCATGGCAATATTGAACTGGCTTCAAAAAAGGCCGTCGAAGTCCATCGAAATATTATACTTGACAGGTGACTTGGCTATCTAGGAATACATCAATAGAGTTTTATGGCCTAGATTTACCAAGTTTTTTCTTCAATACTTTTTCAGTAATAATGATCGAAATCAAAAGAAGAGCTAGGCACCGCTTGGCACAGTGGGTCAAATATTCGTAAAAGACTAGAGTGTGTACGAGAACATATTATGGACAGAAATGATATAGAAGATAGTGATGAACTTACTAGTGCACAAGAATATGAAAAATTTTGCAGAAAAATTAAAGAAAGAAGTAGAAAATGTCATTATATTTCGGGGCATTTTCTGGACTGGAATTCCGATTGGTTGAATGGTCATATAATTATTACAGACAACACCCAAACAAGGAATATTTCAAGTCATTCAATGAATATAGCGGTAAATCACGAGAGAGGAAACTAGAGCCCTTGCTCCAAAGTAATACAGTTGATGAGATTGTTCTTGCAGCTGAAGTTCTTAATAAGCCAGCGCAAAGGATATCTCCTACCAAAACTTCGCTGTTTCGCGGTTACCAAAATTTAGATGAATTTGACGAAAATAGCTATTTTTGTATTCAGAGCACAAAGTGATGGATTGCCGCTCGACAAAGAGAAGTAATCTTTCGAGAGCGGCAATCACACTTCGTGCTCGAATTACACATAATATTTTTTCGACAAACGCAGATCTCAGATACAGAAAAAACAAAATCAGAAACGTCCGAATAATATTAAAGTATAATAGTAAAAACTGCTTCATAAACTACTCTTAAGAGTATGAAGTACAAATGATATGTATCTTTTTGAGGAGATAATCTCCATCTGGGACTTTTTGTAAAAATGTTTCTGAATACTTATTCACCTTCTTCGATTGGCACCAAGCTATGAACTTATTGTATTGTAATTCATATTTTTGCCTCGATTTTTCTGGAAGAAGATTCAAAGTCACATTTTTTGCACTTTCTGCCACATGAGGAGGTGTGTTAGATAATTCGGTGTCACTATTATCCATGAATACCTATTTATTTTCAACAGTATCGTACAAATGCGAGCGGTTTTTCGATTTTTCCGCTCTAGAGCGGCAATGCCGTCAATTAATGAGATTCCTCGGAAAACGTCAACTTTGCGTTGAGATTTGAAAGCGCCAAAGGCTACTTTGTTATGCGGTTGTCGAAAATAAAAATGTTTTCGTTTTTTTTCGAATATTTAACCATTGTTATTCGTTATGAATGGCATTATATACTCGTTATTCACGGGTGTGCGAGAGGTTAGATTAAACTCTGTATATATATATATATATATATATATATATATATATATATATATATATATATATATATTGTTATAACGGTTTCGGGGGGAGTCAAAAACCCGCTCGCAATTTTTTTCCTTCGAAGCCCATTCTGCGCAAGGAGGTTCCATAAATTCACGGACGGCCTCTTCTCGTGCCGTCTCCCGAGCGTCCTCACTGGGACGAGCGTCGATATTCCTATTATGGGGAAAACCTTCGCGTGGGGTAATTTCCATAATAGGCGCCGAGCCCTCAGCCGCTTTCCTCCAGGGATTTCGGTTTCCGGCGACAGACTCCTCACGACTGCGGAAACTACCCGGCCTAAAACTCTTATCTTCAATAATTCCTAAGGAATCATGTATTATGCCAAAAAGTTTTTCAAACATTTCAGGCCCATTATCCCCCCCATTCGTCTCGGCACGTCTCTCCCCTACTTCCGCTTCCCTTTTGGAACGGAAGTCGGGGGAAAACCTTCCACCACCCCTACTTTTCTCCACGTAGGCCTCTTGGTCAACAGAAAAATTTTGCCCCAATTTGGAAAAGTTTGAGTTTCGCGGAGGTTTCATTGGAAACTCATCTTGTCTCCCCGTAATCTCGCCAGATGTGCGAGATGCCGACCGAAACCTATTTCTTTCGTGAACGACAATCTCGTTTTGAGAATTTCTACCCGACGGGCTATTTCCGAAATCTCGCGGAGTCAAATTTTTTTGTGTCAAATCCTGTTTTAATTTGCTAGCCCTGTCGGTCAGCTCGCCAACAAAGTCTAGTTCCGAAATAACCTTTTTCTTTAAATTTTGGAAAAATTGGTTTTTCAGTTTCTAAATCATTGAAAAATCCCAATGAGGGTTTTTCTGACAAATTTATAAGAAATCTCGAAGGGAGATTTTCCCGAATTTCCACTCTCTGTGGACTCGCCTCTCGCGATCCCATTTTGTTTATATACAATTCATTTCCAGAAAACATACTTTCATATTTTCGCGGAGTATTTAATTCCTATCTAAATCTAATTTTGGTGTCGAGACTCGAGTTGGATGGCTTTCTGAGCCATTATTGTTTTCAAAAAGAACCAAACAAATTTGCGATTCATGTCTGTAGCAACGCTACTCGGACCTAATTGAATTGTAGACGGGCTCATCTACCAAGGAAACGGCTTTTGGAAAGCCTGCAAAATCTAACAATCCATTAGACAGATTCGCTGCGAATCCTGTCTGTTTGTCTGTAGGCAAGCGACTCTGGCTAGTCGTGCCTACTGGAGTTCGAATAATTGGAAGCCGTGTTTGAAACTCATCGATTTTTTTCGTGGATTCTTCCAAAGCCGCAAATACCGAATGCCAGTGAAATTTATATTAGAAAAATTGTGTTTCTTGTCGCCTAACAGAGGTTCGAATTTCAGACATGAATTTTGGGTTTCGCGAGGAATAATGATGTGCAATGTTATTCCTATAATTACTGTAAAAAAAAAATCCGCAAGACCAGCCTGGGAGAACTGGAGGTAGGATCACGGTTTTCCAAAAATTGGGTAGATAACGAGCGTAGTGAATCGCGCCTAACTAGGAATATTTAACTTTAACTCGTTATCCCAAACAAGATGCAGGAAGGTAACCTTTTCGATGCAGGATTTGTGGAAAGTAGGAACGCGAATTGTTGTTCCAGGTCCAAAGGGGTGCACTTTGGTGGGGTATTCTCAAGGAATCCCTCATGATGTCTTGACAGGCAAGGATGATTCAGCCCTATAAATATAGACTCGTAGTAACTACCCTGCCCCGGGACAAATTAATCTCTAGATTCGTGGGCCCCTTTCATTGACTTGATACCTGTTAGAGCGCGAAGAAGGAAGGATCTAGACGTCTTCTTGCTTCAGCTATTTCCCTGGAGTGGCTTCTCGGGACTTGTAGGAAATCGCCGATCTGAAAATTCCCAGATCATAAGATGCGAAGAATATCTTTGAAGAACTCTCTGATGTCCTTCGAATATCAAAATCGCCGATCTGGAAATTCCTAGATGATAAGATGCGAAGAATATCTTTGAAGAACTCTCTGATGTCCCTCGTATACCAAATTGGCCAGGATGAAAAATTCCGTTAAACGTGTAAAGGTGTGGAAATCTTCTTTCTTCCCCTAAATTGCCCTTCACCGTTGACAGGCGGAAACTAATCCTCTTCTTCTGAAACTTCTCCACCTTTTCAGTCAGAACCGAAAAAAAAACGAAGCGAAGAAATGAGAATGGTCCTTTCATCTTCAAACGTAGAATCCTCAACGACGAGGCATCTTCGACAGGGTACGCTGTGGAATCGCTCGGCAGGTTGAGATCCACATGATGTGAATATCGAACCCAAACTGATTCTCTCCAAAAATATATTTTTCGGCACCGAATCCGAAAAAAACAAAGCTTCTTCGTCTGAATCAATTCAGCGTCGACCGTTAGAAAATAACGCTGACCATTGAAAAAGACACCTGCACGATATCAATGAACAACCGGCGGCGGCTCCGTCAGAGCGCCGTTAATATTCAAAACAAACCTCCAGACATGGGATTGGAAGTGAGCATTTCTAAATGTGAACAAAATCGTGTTCAATTTCGTTTGGAAGAGTCTGCTTATAATTTATGCAATATGAACTTTTTCTCTGTTCCGAAATTAAACCGACGAGAAATCCCCATTCGGAAAAATTATTGAATTTGAAAAAGTTTACGGACATTCAGTCGCAAAAAAAATATTAAAATTCCTGGTAGTATTTGACCCCGTGCCGGGGAGTGTCTGTCGTCTGTGGCAAAAGAGTACTACACTTGTAGGAATCTTAAGTTTGAAAGCCAAATAACTAATTCACTTATCTTATAATCACTTTGAGGTTTCACCAAGAGTCGGTGTCTGTCGTGACTATGACCTAGGATAACACAGGTAGAGATTATAAGCATAATCATAAAGCCAAATTTATTTGAATCCAATCCCCTTCCGAATTCCTTACATTCTGTGGATCGATTCTGTGAATAGATAATATCGTTATGATTCTGATACAAATTCAAGCTGATTCTGCCATATATTTGCACAAATATTCGGATAAATAATTTTTCCCCTCAGATTGACTATCGGAACCACTGTGCGGCGGCACCCTCAGAAACCACTGGTTGCGGCCGTGTCGTTAAATTATGTATATTCGAGAGAAAAGTCAAGAGCCAAACAGTCTCGCCCTTTTGAAAACTGCTTAGTGCAGGCTAAGTACAATAACTTTTTGAAAATACTTAGTAATCGCGAGCATTTCATAAATGAAAGTGCTTAGTGCTGGAGACTCGGGAGCACTTTTTAAGAGTTTCAAGAATAGCCTGTATTTTTTATTTGTTTATTTAAATTTCTTCTACTGATACTTTGTGAATCGACAATTGAATTTTCTTCACGAATATAGAACATTTCTGAAGATTTGGCTCTTTCTAAGATCCACCAGGCAAGCTTTCCAAATGAGTCCACGCAATATCAGCTCCATCAATCTCTCGTAAATCGCTAGGGCATTGCAAAGACTGAGAGGGATAACAGTAAACGCAACCAGTCCACTACCACTAGTGAACGCTATTTCCTCCTCATCGTCTTCATGTATGCCACTTTTCTCCTCGAATCCAGCAATAAAAACCATCTTGAGCCTGCCATTGTGGTGAGTATGATATCGAGTGGAGGTGATGAGTAGCTGTCCTTCTTTGTCTTTCGAAACCAGTACCACTGGGAGATCATGAACTTCATAGACTACGCCATCTGTTGCCCCTCTTGTTGTTTGGAAAATGGTAATCTTCTTGGTGGATGTCGAACTGATAGGCTCGACCGATTTCATTCTGTGCTGTACCAGTTTGGTTCGTCCATTTGTTGACTCTGAGTACTCAAATATGTCACTTTTCTCAGCAATGAATTTCATAACGACTATGTATTAATTCGGTTATGAATGATTCAAGGACTTCTTAAGAGTTCTTGGTATGTCATGAGTCATGTCTCTGCCATTCAGGTATCCACTCATTTCATCTTGTTTTGTATCAAGCAAAGCTCATATAACTGCTTATTTATTAGTGGATTCTTCACATGGCTGTACTATTCCAATGCAGCGCCCAGAGTCTTCTCTTCCCCTGGTATACTTACAGTTTTAGTTATCCACAGTTTCACAGAACATCATCCGGCGGTGTTGTAGAAATAAATCATTTTCCGCCATATTTCATTTTTTGCTCACCAGAAGAAAAATCCATGAGTCCATCCCAAAAATGAAGTCGTCTTGTATGTCTGCCACGAAAACTCTTTCCATTGTTGGTATAGACTGGGGTGAATAGCAATATTTTTCAACATAAATGCATCTTTACCGGAATTAGTATTATGCGTGTGAATAGCAATATTCTTCATTATAAATGCATATTTACCGGGATTAGTATTATGTGTAATGTAAAAACAAAATATGCACAGAACATATCTTGTGTCCAGTTTGAGCATTAACATATGCATTTATTCTTTTTTTTTAAATAACTGTCGAAATAATTTATATATCTCACTTTCCTCAGTTATGAATTTCATGACGAGTATGTACTCATTCGGCGATAAATGATTCAAGGACTTCTCAAGAGTTCTCAGTATGTCATGAGCCATGTCTCTGCTATTCAGGTTTCCACGCATTTTGATCTTGTTTTATATCAAACAAAGCTTGTGTAACTGATCATTTATCTGGGGATTTTTCACATGGCTGTAATATTCCAACGCAGCACCCAGAGTCTTCTCTTCACATGAATCAGGTATACTCACAGTTCTGGTTATCCGCAGTTTCACAGAACATCCTCTCGCGGTGTTGTAAAAATCAATCCTTCCGCGCCACATTTCATTTTCTGCTCACCAGAAGAAAAATCCATCCCAAGAATGAACTCGTCTTGTATGTCTGCCACAAAAACTCTTTTCATTATTGGTATAGACTCGGGTGAAAAGCAAAGTTTTTCAACATAAATGCATTATTATGTATAATATAAAACCAAAATATGCAAGGAACAGATCTTGATGTCTCCTTTGAACATTAATATATGCATTTCCCTTTGATAACTGTCAGAACAATTTATATATGTCATGTTGCGATTCACCTTACAACTGGTGTGAATAACAACACCCGTTTGATTTCACATCTGACGGGTTTCGCATTGTCTAGATAATGAAAAGCAATATATTTTATATTAAAAAAAAATTGTACACTTCAAATCAACTGTAATTCGTGTATTTGAAGGTGAATATTTCTCATAGGTAACACATTGGCAGGTAATTTGTTGACTGAAAGAAAAATTTCTCATTTACATCAAACAACACCTTCAATATTAAAGTACCTCCTCGATCCTTTTCAGGGGCACTAACTTTGCCTATAATTTGGTCGAATCTAAACTCGGTCACATCTGGAATAACTGGATGAACAAGGAAATGTTGTGTTTATCTGTCTCTAATATTCATATATGGATTGAACTCTGCCAAAGGATTTCTGACTAGAAAAGCAACCAACAGTCAATCGTCTATTTTTATAGACTCAATTGAAGCTGGAAACAAGCCCTCAACAGTTTTACTATTCTTGGTAACAAAACGCTAAAAAAAGCGAAAGCATGTGTTCATCAACAACGAATATTGATTACTGGCCTTGAGAGAAATGCAAATAAAGTGAAGTCGAGTTATGTATGTTTCTCCTTGTAATATTGACAGCGCGTAGTTTGAATTCATTTTCGCGCCTACGCATCAATTGGACGTTGACAATGAGCGATCGTCATGCTTCATTTGTTTTGGCTTCTTATTTCATTGACACTCGTACTTGGTCAACCAACTTGAGAAAAATCGGGAAGTCAAACCATCCAGAAATGGTTGAACTGGAACGAGCACTTGGTGCAACCCCCCAAGATTCGTTCATATGTTTGGCCCTATACACGACTTAAAATAGTTCCGTCTGCTGCGCCTGCAATCATGAGGAAACGGCCAATTTGTTTTTTTCGATATTACAAGAACTGGTACTAATATTTTCGATGAATTTTCTGCGCATTCATATAGGCAAATTTTCCACCAGTCGACCGCGATTTTCTTATTACGACCAATTTTTTTGTTGAAATGTTAATGCAGAATATTTTTCCATCGACAGCGAAACAGTAATGTGATTTTCAGTAACATTGTTATAATTACTCAACGAATAATCGATGAACCGACGACTTTGAACTCAATGTTTTGCAATTCCTCATTTAAATTATCAATAAAAAACCATTTGTAAGTTTTATAAATGGGTCAATTTTTTTTTATATTACAAAAGTAATTATTTCGAACGAATTTTTGAAACTATTTAATCCGTATTATGAAATAGTGTTCCAATTCTACGTTTAGATGCATTCATTCAAGAATTGCTTCATGCTTTTGGGTTCGATGATTCTTCGAAGAGCAACTTTCCATAATATATTTACTTAGTGGTCCTTCAAAGACAACTTTCATTCATAATGCAAAATCGGCAAATGATTCTGATTATTTCGAAATCGGAGACTGGTACCTTTATTTCTCTACGATAAAAATCCCTCCCATCAATTATTCCTGGACATGTTTTCAAAAAGACAATTTGCAACTTTTCATTTCATTATTATTTCCATGTATTTCACAGAGTTTTATATTAAACATGCAATATTTGTTTTGAGAACACTGTTGAACGAAATACAAAACCAATTCAGGTTGGTAGAGATATTCAGATCACATATGACCAAAAAACTGATTTGGGGGCAAATATGAACGACTATCCTCTTCACAATACTTTGCCATTCACAGGTTCTCAAACCAAACTCTAGGCGATGATAAATAGAAAACGAAAAACAATTCAAACATTTCAGAATAAGCTGCGCGACCAGCCGGAAGGGTAGATTTTACAATTTATTTGTTTATTCTGAAATTGTCATCAATCAAGAATGCATATCAGTAGAAATATAAGACTTATTACCATTTTGAAACATAAACAGTACTTGTTTGTTTGTGTGAACCTCAAACTCCACTATCAAAAGTTGTAGAAGATTTCAAATCTCCCTAAACGTCAAGTTAAGTCAAACGAAAAAAAATTAACAAGACTGGTTCAGTTTTGGTTTGATTCAACTATAAAACACCATAAAGATCCAAAACATTTCTGAAAATACAGAAGTCCACTTATCTATTGAGCAAGAGCACAGAAGAATATGGAAGTACTCACTTGAGTTTCAAACTCCAAATTAATTCTAAAAATGGTCACCGGCGGCTTGTGAGCTTGACGAGGGTCTTATTGATATCTGAGCCAAGCATCGTCGGGCGCGTTTAGTACTTGAATGGGTGACCACCTGACAACTATACCGTAGTAGTATATTCGCAGCTGCATGCGTCTTATCAATGAGCACGAGATAGGACGATAGATATGCCGTCCCTCGGAGGGAACATTAAGTTGGCGGTCTCGAGTTCATAGATGTTGAGCTCGTTAAAGAACCCTACGTCTGGAACAACAGAAGATTCGGCAAAATTTCCGGGTGGAGTGTGCTCACCGGCGTCGGTGTTTTGCCCTGGTCGCAGAAATAGGCCGACGTTGAACAAAGCAAAAAAAAAATAATAAAAAATAAATAATCATGAATATAGTTCAATTCTCAATTCGAGAAATGTGGAAATCAAATGGCAAATCCAATCGGAACTATTTCTGACAATCCTAGAAGGAGAAAGACTGATGAACCAATGAGCTATGTGTGTCGAAGTAAGATAAACTCTTGTCAGATGGAATCTCAACAATACGGAGGAAAGAACCCATCAAAAAAGAAACATATGGACCAAACAAAAATTATGAATCCATTGAAAAACATCCATGGTAATTCTCTGTTTTCCTACTATGGTTCATCATCCTTTCCGGGTATTTCATACCTCGCTTTGAAATCAACCTTTTTCTTCTTGGTCATCAGTTAGATTAGTTTCGACGAAATTAATAATATTGCACGACACCATCTATTGACTTTTCAAGATTATCAAAATAAGCTCTGACATCTCCAGGAGTTACTTCTGCCTTTGTCCTTCTGATGTGTTGTCAGAACCTCATCGAAAGTTTCTCTTTGTGACGCTCAACGGAACACAATGTGAATTCCGACCCCAGCAAATTGTTTTTGAAACGTTCAACTCATTGACCGATTTTGCCTAAATGATTTTCCACTATAACTCTCAGATCATACAAATCCATTGGTGGTACCAATTCGAAGCACTGAACTGCTTACAATTTGGAGATCGACATCACTAGACAACACAGTTTGCCCGCATTTGGAAAGACACTTTTCACCCTTCTCTTTTTTGTTTTTGTGTCTGCACAATACCGTATAATCAATTTTGTATTTCTATGCTGCCACTCTAAGTGAAACACCACTTGTAACTTCCTCAATCGCTTTTTCGTACACGGATTACGCTTATAATTACGCGCCATCTTTGTGATCAATTGAAAAACAATAGTTTGTCACCTGCCACGTCTCAACTTGTTGTTACGATTCACCCCACTTTTTCACAATTTGTGACCAATTAGTTTTATAGATTCCCAACATTCAAGTTCAGGTGTTGCCAAATCTAAAAATTATATGTAGGATGGTACTAAAAACCTGTTGTCGCGCTTAACCTTTGATTCAAATGTTAAGTAGGTTTGTCAGATGAAGATTTTTCAGGGACAAAAATTCATAATCATTTAAATATTATAACCTCAATTCGTCAATAATGTGGTTTTTGTGCTTTAAGTATTAGGTGAAGGACCCAGACATCTATTAAAGAAGTTTAAGCTTCTGAAAATCAAACAGACTGTTAAAAAAATACATAATATCTGAAAATCGTTGCGATTAGTACAGCAGTTGCATTTCACCCCATTTTACAGTAGCCTTTCGAAGCTATGTGATGTCAGCTTCTCCTCGTATATTCAATTCAATTCAATTCAATTCAATTTATTCATATCATTCCATTTTGTGTACATATGCAACTATAAATAATGAGTTATAAAATATGATAAAATGAGGTACAGAAAACCAGATAACATCCACATCGCCTAAGCTTCAAGAGCTTGTATTGCGGTTTGATATCCTCTGATTTTCTGATTTTCATATCTACTTGTTTACAAATTATAATCATCTTTCTAGTACCATTTTTCAGATGATAGAATCTCTCAAATTTTTCCTAAACAGGTGGGTGATTATAGATTAGACGTTCATTTACTGTAAGGACTATTCGAAAATTGTATTATACATATTCTGATTTCGTCCGATAATATCCTTGATAACACGTTTGTAGGAATTCAATGTATTTAATTTCTTAACTTGTTGAGTAACGTCCTTTGAATACCCAGATCAAGCACTGGTAAGCGTAAACGTTTCTGATCATAAAGATATTGGATTCCTGATAAAGAGACTGCGTTGAGTAACGTCTGTTTTTCTTTAGCATAATTTTTAGAATAGAGTTTTGAGCAAGCTGAATATTTTTTAGAACATTATTATAGAGACCGCCCCAGATAATGATACAATATCTTACCACAGATTCTACTAGTGAGTTATATAATAATATTAGATTGTTTTTATTAAGTATATCTCTTAGAATATAGAATCTGTGGTAAAGACTTCTAATTCGTTTTATAACGTACTTTGCTTGATCATCCCATCGCATGTGCTGATCTATAACAATGTATTTCATTGAGGTAGTTTTATCAACTTGTGGACAGGTACATTCATTATATTGTTTTTTACAGGTGAATTTGTGTATTTTCAGTAGCTCATTCCTAGGTTGGTCTGTGGCTTGAAGAGTAAAGGTGATATATTTTGTTTTTTTTATATTCAAGCTCAATAAATTGTGATTTAGCCAGGTCTGGATTTTTTTAAGATCCTCTTCTGCTACTTTATACAAATCAACCCATGTATCACTGGAAAACACTATGGCAGTATCATCAGCATATGATATTAGGCTTCCTTGGATTTGTTTTATTTCAAAAATACTGTTAAGATATATGAGAAATAGTATAGGACCTATTACAGTACCTTGTGGAACTCCGATATTTATTTCTAGTGAGTCACTCAGATGGTTATCAATTTTTACTTGTTGAGTTCTATGGTCCAAGTAATTTCTCATGACCTCAAGGGCTGGACCACGTATACCTTGTATAATTTATCAATCAAGACACCATGCTGGACGGTGTCAAACGCTTTTGCTAGGTCGAGAAAAACAGCCATACATTTTTTTGAGCCCTCAAGGTGAGAAATTATCTGTCTACTTATTTCCAATACTGCATTCTCTGTGCCAATATTTTTCTGGAAACCAAATTGGCTCCGTGATATTATTGAATGTTTATTAATTAAAATAACTTTCATGCATCTTCAAATAATTTAGCAAAATTGTTAATTACTGAAATCGGTCGGTAGTTTGTTAGTTCTTCATGCTTACCGGATTTATATACAGGGGTCACTAAACAATTTTTCCACTGCTGAGGGAGCATACCACTTCTGAATACTAAATTTATGAGATGTACCAGGGGTTTTATCAAGATAGTATGATTTTCTTTTATGATTTTTGCTGGAATTCCATCTGGACCAGGAGAGACATTATTTTTCAAGATTGATATTTTTTCAATGAGTTCATTTTCAGTAATTGGAGTTAAAAATATAGAAGATAGAGCTGAAGATTCATTTAAGAATTGTCTAGGTAATTCTTCCACTTTTTCAATCTTTCCAGCCATTTCTGTACCAATACTTACAAAATACTTATTGAAAATGTTTGCTTTTTCACTATTATTTGAAACAATTTTTCCATCAGGGGATTTCACAGGTATATCTTTCAGATTTTTTTTAGTGACAGTATTGTTTGAGGCCTCATTCATCAACTCCCAGGTTTTTTTTGTGTTTCCGTATACTTCACTTATTTTTTTTTTATAATAATCATTTTTAGTAGTTTTTATAAGCTTAGTCAATCTATTTCTATATTGTGTGTATTGTAATTTATTTTCTTCAGAATAATTATTACCGCTTTTTTAGATAATCTCTATGTTTTATCGATTGTATTAGGCCACAGGTTATCCATGGTTTTATTTTCTTTTGTTCTGAGGTTCTAAGTGTTATTTTGTATGTTGCTTTGTTAATGCAGTTCTGTATTTTTAGATCAAATATATCATATGCTTCCTGTATGTTATTATTGTTCAGAACATCATTCCATGATTCAGTTTGTAAATATAAATTGAGTTTCTGTGAATCGGTTTTCTTTATATAATTTTGCTTTGGTGATATGTTTCTATTATTGCTTATTATTTCGATACCGATAGCTATCGCAAAATGATCGGATAAGTCGCTCTTTATTACCATTGGTTTGATTTTAGTAGATTTTTCAATGACTTGTTTCTTAAAAAATGTGGTCTATTATACTTTCAAATTTTCGGTTACTCTTGTGAATGTATTTATAAAGGAAACAAATCCATGCTCTCAAAATTGTTGATGTATGTATTTACGTCATTTGCAGTAGTATCATGAAGGTTTATATTTATATCACCAAGAAATATTTCAATCTGTTCATTGTTTATATTTGAAAGATACGTTTTATGTCTTCAATGAATTGTGATTGGTTAGTTGAAGGGGTCTGTAGGAGGCAGTGATTCCTATAGTATTATTATTCTTATTCAGGATTATCCTTAATAATTTCGTTTCTGTTAGGTTAAATAATTGTATATTAGCAGGCATATCTTGTTTGACGTAAATAATCAAACCATCACTTTTATTTATGGCCGATTCATTGTGATAGACATTAAAATTTGGAATATTGAAATCTCCACGTTATCAATGGCCCATGTTTCTGAGAGAACTATTACATCAATATATTCAATTTCGTCTTGCAAGTATATCATCAGTTCATCAAAATGTTTTCGGATACTTCTTATGTTAAAATGTATCACATTTAAGTGTATTCTATCGTTAACATATCTGAAACATTCACTTATATCATTACATATTTTAGTCTCAATGTCACCCTCCCTATCCAGAATATCAAGAAACTCTATCATCCTTTAATAATAATGCACATATACAATCAAGTGAGTAATGATAAAGGAAAGACAGCTACGAAGAAGCTGATTAGGTAGTTCAAGTAGGCTGAGTTGCGTCAGTCTCCCAGCTATATACACATATATACTAATCTATACATTTATATTACAGTATGAAAGTGTTTTACTTCTGTTGATATTACTTCCAGGTGAGATACCGATAAAAGTTTACTTTTCGAAATTCATTGATAATGATTCTACTAGTTTTCCTTAATTATTATAAGTCACTATAGCTGCTGAAGTAACTAGATTTAGAAACTACGTTTTATGCATTCATTCAAAAAAGAAAAAAACTTAAAGCAAGAAAATTATTAGTAAAAATAATAATATTCGTATAAATGGACATAATTAAACCTATATAGTAAGTTCGTCAAACCTCATTTAATTTGGCTAGGTCTTCTTCTTTATTGATAGTTTGGATTTCATTTCGGCATTTCACATATATTTTTCCATTTTCAGTCCATACTGATGTCTTCGATAATTTATTTATAGCCTTTGTCATCAGCTCAAGTCTCCATTGGGTTAGATCTTCTTTTATCACAACACCAGATCCCTTTAGTAATTTTTTGTTTTTGTAGATGTTTTGTTTTGTGTTTAAATTTCTGAGCCTCATGAATATCCCTCTAGATTTTTTTCCTGCATCAGTCCCAGTTTTTCCGATTCTTCGACAAACTTCGATATCATCGATAGATATTTTCATGTTCATTTTTGTATTGAATAGGTCCATAATTTCTTTTTTTAATTTTTTTTTTTTTTAATTTTTAATTTTTCGTGGTTTTTTATTTTTCTTCTCTTCGTTGTAATCCTTAGAAATATTCTTCAGTTTTTGTTCCAATGTTTTGAGTTTCTCATCCACGCTTTTTGTTATAGCTTCAGACACATTGTTTACAAGCGTTTTTATGAATGTCTCGTCTTTCAACACTGAAAGTACAGCCAGATTCACGACGCCTTTTATTTCGTCCTTGATTTCTCGTGTCATTACCATTTTTTTTTGTCCACTGTTCTTATTACACTATCTTCCACTTTATACAGAGTAACGTTTTTTAACAATTTGATTCATATACTTCGTTTATTATATTTATATAGCCGGGAGTACTGAATAGGTGTTTACACTCCGAACGGCATGATACGAATGATGTATATGTGCATCATCTTCAGTAAAATTGCACGTAAATAGTTCAACACTCTCTAGCCCAAGGATACCGCTATGAATTAGGAGAACTGACCCACCAGTGTCTATTGTGCATGTCACACCTCTTTGGTTTATCTTTATTCTGATGATTGAACTATCGGTAATTCTTCTGCTTCTGTGGACATGGTTGACCTTGAGAGATTTGTTATCATTAGCCAATATGCTGGCTAATCTCAATTTTTCTAGTAACTTTTCTGACCTCATAGGTGGGAAGGAACGTAGGGGTGTTCTCCTAGGTGATGACGAATCTAGTTGCACTTTCCCCTGCGATGTCTCTTGAAGATTATCTATGCATGATGCAAAGTGTTGTATGAGTTTTCTCAACGACAGCTACTCCCTGAACTCTTCTTTATAATCTATTGATGCACACCTCGATTTTCTTTTTAAATCTCCCAACTATTTTTATAGCTATTAGAAATTCACATTCACAAATTCTCAGGACAATCTGTATGGGGTTAGAAACCTGTATGGGATTATAAATCTGTATGGAACTAGTAGAAATTATTTCATACTGGATAGTTTTATAAACGTGGTACATATATATATATATATATATATATATATATATATATATATATATAGAAAGAAGAAAGAAGGGTAGTCTCGTGACTGGACTAGTTGAAAATAACTATGAATTTGAAATAAACTTTGTAGAAAGGATATTCCTTGAGGTTGCAGTCAAATTTAATGGCCAATGAGAAAAGAAAAACTCTTTCTTATTTAGTCAAGCTTTCGAAAATGTTTATTTTCATTATCAAGACAGTAAGGTGAGGTTAAGTGAAGACAGCGATCTAATCACCATTTTGTGATTGAGGTAGTTTTCAAAATCATATCACTATGAAACACTACTAGTAATATATATATATATATAAATTAAACAATTGCAAACGCACATATTGTTTAAGAAACTTAATTTAAACAATTTAAAATTTGACAAGTACAAAAATTACCACATGGTTAAAGCATAAATATATATATATTTCTCCTCATCTTAATCATTATTTTCTGCTTTTTAGTTTTGTGTGTGTGTGAAATCTTGCAAACATCTTGATGAGATTATAATAGAGACGTGTGGCAAATGTCAGGTTTGAAATCGATTGTTCCTATTATCATTATTACAGACAAACAAACGATCAACCAAACAAAAAAACGAATTAATATTGCATTGTCATCCAGTTCTGGGCTATGTCTGAAGTTTGAAGTCTCTAGCCCATCGGGAAGCTGGTTGAAAAGCGATTATTATTATGACAGACAAACAAACAAACATATAGGCAAGAAAACTAGTAAATATTGCATTGTCATCAAGTTCTGAGCTATGTCTGAGTTTCAAATCTCTAGCTCATCAACCAATCAAGTGAAGCTAATCGAGAATTTACTAAAACTCTTTCAGATGTGGAAATCCCAAGCAAGAATTGCTTTCACATACAAAATATTTATATCACAATTTCGATAAGATTTCAATTTCTCATATGAAGTGAAGAAGTAGAAAGTAAAAAATTTCCTCAAATCCATGCTCCCTCTACAAAAATTAATAAAGTAATATGAAGGTTGTGCGATAGTAAATGAATACATAACTTGATGATCGCATACTAGTCTGAGAGCTGTATAAGGTATTGTAGAAGATATATTCATACCTAGTGGTCCCGAATACTGAATGATCAGTCTACCTGCGCGCTTAGAAATATCGAGTCTGGAGCGGACGGTCAAAGATGACACATTTTATGAGAAAATCCATTGTAGAATTCAGGGATAAAAGTAATAGTAATATTAAGTATTCGTTGCTATGGAGGGCGGATGATTATTAGCAGACTATCTCTTGGAAGATAAACAACCGGCACAACACAACCGAGGGAAATTTTATGAAAAAAAAAAGATAAGGTACGAGATTAAAAATAATTGGTAATAATTCTCAAACAATCAAAAAATTCATGTGTATTATGGCAGGCTAAGAAGCGAAAGGCAATATTGGGGCAGACTGTGATGAGGAGCGCGGACTGCTGCTCGAGCGTGATGCCGATTGAGCTCATAATATTATTACGAAAATGAGCAGTACGCCTCTGTGTACAATAGCTACTGTTGATCTGAATTCCCAATCCATCCTTTGGAGATCTTCGATGGCGCCATCGAATAATCTCGATATTTTTCAGAACGGCTCGAAGATTCGGGAAGGCAAGAACAAGGATATATAGGTCATGCAAATCACGGAAGCGACAGTTTCTGAATATTGTTGTGCAAGGAAACAAAGTAATTTATAATCAGTCATTCATAGTGAGCCATTCATATTAGCGAATTCGAAGTGAAGTCTATACAATGCAGTGCGGGGTTCATTTGAGTTGTAAACTGTGTATTTCATTGTCAGATTGCATTATTGAATTTACAAAATGGAATAAACGTACATGAATTATTCAAATATTGTTTCAATAAATAGAAAACGAACCCAGTCTTGTAACAGTTGGCGTCAGAAGTGAGGATTTTAGTGATTATTCGAAGACAATTAATGGTGAATATGAAAAATACACTCTACGACGAGTTGGAGGCCATAATGGAAATGATCAAACAACAGTTTGTCGATCAATAAAGACGACTCCTGGAGGAAAAACGAATTGGGGAGGAACGTCGACTGATAAAAAAACAAGTGGAAGAAGAACTGATGAAACAGAAACAGAACTAAAAATAAGAGGAATATAAACAACGGCAGAAAGAAGAGGAATGGTCGCAAGAAAATTTCTGGAAAATTCTGGAGAAACAAAATAGAGAACGAAAACAACAAAAGGCATCTCTCGAGCAGATTTTCCAGTAAACAGAGGGCCGGTTATAGGACTGAAGGAAGATGTTGATAAAATTGTAGCCGAAATAAACACAGTCTGAAAAACGATAGAAGGAATGGACAGTCAGATAAAAAACGAAGGCAAGGCAGTCCAAAGAGGAGCAAATAAAGGAGTGTGGGTGGCGCATGGGAGTACTATGCAACAAATTTTTTCATTTAACATTGGCCTATTTCTGATACCCAGGCTAATCACTGATGCCGTTGAGCACAGTTCCCTCAACCGGAAATTTTTCCGAATCCTCTGTAGTTTCAGGAATTCAACAAATTCAATATTCATGAACTCGGGACAGCCATCTCAAGGTCCCATCCGAAGGACGGCATATCTATCGTCATTTATGATGCCTGCAGCTAAGAATATGCTATTATGCTGCAATTGCTCACTAATATGCCTGGTCTTGTATTTGGAGCTATATGCAACAGTGCTCCGATAGATTTTCTGTATTTTTCAGTAATTTTCAATGATATTTCATCTTTAATTTTGAGGTACTCTGTATCCGAGGTAATATTTTATTTATGTAAGTCGATTGACAAATATGGAATATTCCATTTTCTTGTTGCCTCTGTAACGAAGTTACTAATCCCATCCTGTGAAATCTCAGCTCAACAGCAATTAATTTTTGTTAAGGCAGCTCCACACATTCGGGTATTTGGCAAATACACGTATATTTGTATATTTGTGTTCATATTTGCTTGTATACCAAATCTACATCCTCATATTTGCCAATTTATATATTGGTGTATTCAACGCGAGAAGCACGAACATTCATACAAACATTGCCAAGATGGAAGGTTCATTTTCATATAAATCTAAAAATGCCATTGTCGTTTCGTTGGACCACTCCATTTTCGAAACACTACTATAATATTGATATATTGTAATGATAAAATGTCATGGAGCGCACCGCTAATACTTCCATGAGGTACGAATATGTGGATCAGAGAGGTATTAACTTGTTTTGCAAATATTTGCGCCATTGATTTGTGTTCATTTACCGCCTTCGAGCGGTAAATCTTTATATTGGCCGAATATATCCTTCTGTGCAAATATTTGTCCTTAAACACCCCACACACATATGCGTCTATATGACAAATATTTGGATATTTGTGGTAAACACCCGAATGTATGGAGCCGCCTTTAAGTCGATTTCTAAGATTCTCCGCGGCAATATTTCTTTCTTTCGGTCACAGTACAGTGTGCACCGCGTGCTTCAATCTCCTACCTCAACGAGTGGGGATGCCGTCACTGCATTGAGGTAGCTAGGCTTCGAGAGCACTGAAAGTGCCCTTTGAAAATGCTCTTTCGACATCGTAATGACAAACAATCACATTGTTTTTTCCAGCGATCACCATCAAAGTTCGGAATGTCACTTGGTTGACAACTGGTGCAAAAACTTCATCATTTCCATATTTTCAAGTATAAGCTTGTGCGACAATCCTAGCTTTGTATCTTACAATGGCTCCGCTTTTACCCGTATTCAATTTGTATATCCATTTGCAGCCTACAATATTTTTATTTTCAGGGGAAAGGCACAGTGACCATGTATTTTCTTCTTTCATTAAATGGATTTATTCGAGCGTGGCTTTTTTCCATTGACTTTTATTGCTTCTAGAAATTGCTTCATTATAATTTTTCGATACTTCCGCCATCTTTTCATGCATTTTAACCGTTTTCAAACTGAAATCTTCGTATTTTTCCTTATTTTTCTTCTCGATCTCTTCAATCTTTCTGATATATCCCCTGGGTAGTTCGAGTCATTTTTGGTTTCAAAATCATTACTTTCTTCACCGAAATTATTACTTTCAAGATTTTATTACTGACAGACACCGGGACAAGTGAAACTAAATAATATTAACAACCTTATCTCAATTTTTTCGTCACTAGTTGTAGAATTATTTTTATATTTTCAACTTTAACTATTATGACTTTAAGAGGGATATTTTCATTATCGTACGGTAAGTTAAACTTTTCTACCATAATTAGTTCTTGAACATTCTGGGGTATTTCACACGTTGATTTATCAATTAACCATTTTTTTTTCTATAGTAGCAGGGACAGGTTTGTGTATTGTGTCAATTTGTGACTTTTTGGAGTCGATGAGGATGGTATTGTATATTTTCTGTTGGTTTGAGATATTAATAATGGAATGACTTTTAAAACTCTGTCTTTTATGCTTTTAACTTTCCAATTTGAGTGATTTATTTCTATAATCCAAATCAGTTTCTGAAAATGTAACAATATATTATGGCATGTATCAACAGAAGGCGATTTTTCCAATAATATATATTATACTAAACTTCCGAAAGTTTTTATATGACTCAATGAAAAATATTTTCCCATCCATGATACAAAAGATAAATTTTCTTGATTCCTTTTTGTCGGCAAAATATTTTGTAAATAATTTGCTGTTGACACTGCTTTCCCCCAGAATCAATTTCCTAAATTTGCATCCAACAACATGCAACGAGTGAACGATTTTTCCTTTCAGCAACGCCGTTCTGTTGTGGTGAGTATGGTGCAGAAAGTTGTAATTCTATTCCTTCCTTTCCATAGACAACATATTTTCAGATTTTTCTTCGTAAGCAACAATCACAGATCAATTCTTCATTGCAGTCTTTCAATTTTATACCTTTTATTCCAAAGTTCTGTAACAACTTTCTCACTGCTTCTGGATCCACATGTCCAAATCTATGCCAACTATGAATACATGATGGGGTTCAAATAATTTTTTTTATTTTTCAAATCGTTTTTTAAGTGCCATAATGGCTCGAATACATCGATTTTCATTAGCTCGTTGAAAATTAGCCGAATCGGAGACATTGACTTCCTGCTGACTTTGACCTCATTATCAGAACATTGACCTCGAGTTCACGCTGACAAAGCATTTATGAATAAACATTCTTCATGAATATGCAAGAATGCAATTCTGCAATAATCCTAATAATGGATATTAATTTCCGGTCATTGTTATTGGCTTTTTGCTGAGTTTGACCTCATTATCAGGTCATTGACCCCGAGTTTTTGCTGATGCAGTTGTTATGAATGAATATACTTATGCAAGAATGCAATTCTGCAATGATTAAAATTTCCGATCATTATTATTGGTTTTCTGCTGAGTTTGACCTCATTATCAGGACATTGACCCGGAGTTTCTGCTGATAAAGCTGTTATGAATAAGTGGGTTTCTGTACTTTCTGATAATGAGTGTTACGTTTTCCAAGTTGTAGCATGATTATGAAATACTAATCAAATGAAATTCGTAAATATATATTAGAATTTTATTCAGCTTGGAAAAAGAGATACAAAGCACGAAGCTGTGCTCTCAGTAATATCTAAGATAGCTCCTAGTGTTCTTTCGACATCGGAAATTACTCAATCATGATTTTGACGTTGATACGAACCCATTGACACTGGTAAATTTGCCCTGTCGGAGTGAAGATCTGGCGGTCCCTGGTTCGAGCCTGGACTTCGACATTTCTTTGTTTTCTGATGAATCGAGTATGATATGTATGCAGACTTTTCATATTCACGTTCTTCAATCAAATTTGTCTTGTTAGAGTACACACACAAAGCTGTGCTCCCAATAATAACGAAGTTAGCTACAAGTGCCCTTTTGATAGCGGAAAATACTTAATTATGATTTTTGACGTTGAGACGAATCCATTGACACTAGTGAATTTCCTTTATCAGAGTGAGGATCTGGCGGTCCCGGGTTCGAGCCTGGGTTTCGAAATTTTTTTGTTTTTTGACGGATTTGGACGCTGCTCGATGCGGCAGATACGAATTTAGAATTGGTTTTGTTATTTCATGTAATTTAAAGCATTCAAAAAGAGATTTATTGTTCTACGATAGAGTTGGAGAGAAAAGTTTGATGAATTCACAATCTATGGGTACTCTCCTCCAATTGGATACCTCACTCGGTATGCTGGGCTTCAAATCAAAGTTTTCATTTTTCAAATCGTTTTTCAAGTGCCATCATGGCTCGAGTACATCGATTCACATTAGCTCGTTGAAAATTATCCGAATCGGAGACACTGACTTTTTTCATCCACCCTGTATACAAAATGTATGTGAATTCGTAAATTTCGCCATAATTTCAGCCACTCTGTAAATTTCTATAGGCGTCAGCCATTTTTTTTCCAATGTTTCCATGTTTTTTTTTCTCTAATGACAGGCGGACATGTTTTTTTCTCTCAAATGGCAGACGACCATGTTTTTCTCTCTCAGAGGCAGTCATGGTTTTTTCTTTCTGATGACAGGCAGCCTTGGTTTTTTCTCTAAGCGGCAGCTATGTTTTTCCAATGACAGGCGGCCATGTTTGTTCTCTCAGTGGCAGCCATGTTTTTGTCTCCCCAATGACAGGTAGCCATGTTTTTCCTCTCCAATCACAGACGACCATGTTTTTTCTCTCCATACAGACGACCATGTTTATTTTCTCTCCAATGACAGACGACTATGTTTTTTTCCAATGACAGGTGGGGTAAGGCGCCAAATGTGAAAGCTACTGGTTCATAGGCTAGACCCTCGTATAATGGGCCTACCTTGTATATCTCAGGTTGGGTTAGATGACGAAAATCATGAGCTAACTGAACGTAGACCCTTGTACACGTACGCGCAGGTTAGGTTAGTTTGAATCTGCCGCCAAAACCAAGTCGCCACTGCGTATGCTGTGCCAGTATGAAGGTAGCTGCTCTACTTACCAGTAACGCAGTCTCGATTCCCTAAGGGCCTTGTCATACTTGAGCAACCAGGCAGCGGGCCTTGCGGGCGATGAGGGTTACGCGAATGGAGCTTTGTGTTATATTAATATAAACTGAATATGAAATAGTGAAATGTTTATTATGAACATGACATCAAAAACTATCTCGACAGTACAGTAACATACATCAAATAATATACTTATAATAATAATTTGTTTTTATCTATAGAGTGTTACACGAAACAACCATAACATTACATCTCCCCTCTAAAAAAATATATATACATATTGAAATAAATTGACCAAAATCGAAGCAATCATGTGAAAATACAACATAACTTGTCACACAAAATCCTTCAGGTGAGCTGGCTTGACTATTGGTTTACCAAATTTTGTCCTGGGACTATAATTGTCATCCGTCCTTTGCAAGCTATAATCTTCCTGTAATTTCGAATCATCGCATAAGCCTCTTTGACTCAACAACTCATTTTTGTCAACAAATTCACCAACAACTTCATTTTCAGCTTTCATTACACTCATTCTCCTCACTGACTCCTTTGTTTTCCAGGCTCATCCTTTCTTCCAACGAGCTCTCTGGAATATGATCAAAATTATAGATATCATGTTTGCAACTTTGATGTATATCAATCTTTTCGCAAAAATTTTCTATTCCTCATTTTTACTCGATTAGATTTACACAATTTGATAAGATCTGGGTCTCTTCTCATCCACTTTCATCACCACTCCAGGTTCCCAAGATTCATTGTCATTCAAAACCATAACCTTATCATTCACTTTCAGATCTTCTAAGTCCTTTGCATGTTTGTCATAATCAGTTTTTTGTTTCATTTGTTTATTTTCCAACACCCTGATATGATTCTTCTGTACTATTCTTGGGAATAATAATTTTTTCCCCATGGGTAAATGCCCTTCTAGTCTACGACTATAAAGTAGTTGAGCAGGAGATGGTTCATTAGCCGACAATGGTGTATTGCGATATTCAAGCAAAATTAAATACATATCTTTGTTATCTAAAAATGATTTTTTCATCAAATTCTTTATGATTTGAACATGTCTTTCTATGAATCCATTGGATTAACTGTATCCTGGTGAAGATGTCTTATGGATAATTTCCCACTCTTTCATAAAGTTACTGAACTGAAAACTAGAAAATTGTGGTCCATTATCACTGTAAATCAAGTCTGGTTTGCCATGTCGCGAAAATATTTCCTTCAACCTAGTAATAACTCCAGAACTCGACAAATCATGCAACAAAATAACTTCAGGAAACTTGGAATAAACATTGACCAACAAAATATGTTTTGCTCGAAAATAAAATAAATCTATGGCAACAATTTCCCATAGTCTACTAGGAACTTCCCTATTTATCAAAGTTTCTATCTGATTTTTTCTACTGAAAGTAGCACACGTTAAGCAGTTTGATACTGAATATTCAATTTATTTCTGCATCAATGGCCAAAACATCACTTCATTAACCCTCGCAACCGTCTTATTTATTCCCATATGATTATAATGAATTTGGTTCAACATTTCTCTCCTTAAGGCCTTAGGAATAATTATCTGAGTACCTTTGTATAAAATTCCTTTAATTTCTGTCAGCTCATCCCGACAATACCAAAATGGTCTTACCAATATATGTGTTTTACATTTTTCATTAGGCCATCCTTCCTTTATTTGTTTCAATACCATTTGCAATTCAATATCTTTCTTAGTTTCATTCCTTACTATTTCTGATTCAGAAGAACTAATACTATTATCACAATTGATTAAGTCAATATGTGCCTCAATTTCTAAATCTTCCAGCTTGAACTCGTCATCATCAAAACTAGCTCTACTTATCTGCAAAAAACAACTGTTTGCCTGGTTTATATTTTACTACGAAATCATAATTCTGTAAATTAATTCTGAATCTTTGTAGTCGCAAAGGACATTTATTTAATGGTTTCTTGAAGATTATTTCTAATGGTTTATGACCACTCTCAACAATAAATTGTTTTCCATAAAGATACTGATGAAAACGATGACACCCAAAATAGATAGCAAACATCTCTTTTTCTATTTGAGCATAATTCTGTTGGCTTTCTGTAAGTGATTTCGAGGCATATGCTATAGGAGCTCCATTTTGCATAATGACTGCACCCATACCGTCATTTGAACTATCTACTGACAAAACAATTGGTAGTTTCTCATCATAAAATTGTAATAAAGGAGGTTCTGTCAACTTTTTTTTTATATATTCGAATTCTTTCAAATGAATGTCCGTCCAAAGCCAATTTACATTATTTTTTGTTAATTCACGTAAATTACTGGTGAGTTGAGAAAAATTTTGAATGAATTTTGATACATATGTCACCATTCCTAAAAATCTGCTCAATTCTTCAATATTAGTTGGTGCTGGAATTCGTTGAACTGTTTCAATTTTTTTATTCTCAGGTTTTATTCCGTCTTTTGAAATAATATGACCAATGTATTTCACTTCAGTAGCAAACAAATTACATTTCTCTGGGTTGAACCTAACCCCATATTGGATTGCTCTGTATGATAATTTATTCAATATTTTTTCATGTTCTTCCTTAGTTTTGGTAAAAACAATTATATCATCTATATAAATTTTAACATTTGGTATGCCCTCAAATATCTCACTGTATATACAATGAAAAATTTCTGGAGAAACTGACAAACCAAATGGCAATCTCAAAAATCGATATCTGCCAAAAGGAGTAGCAAACGTCGTTAATTTTTATGCCTCATTACCCAGTGATATTTGCCAAAATCCCT
This sequence comes from Gonioctena quinquepunctata, assembly GCA_018342105.1. Lineage (NCBI taxonomy): Eukaryota > Metazoa > Arthropoda > Insecta > Coleoptera > Chrysomelidae > Gonioctena > Gonioctena quinquepunctata. Next base: position 210,180 of record JAFIRS010001650.1, read on the forward strand.
TGAATGCATCTAGAACAGAAAAAAACATGAACCATTCTTCTCATGAACAAGTTCATCAAATAAAGGTAACTCATAGTGTTCCCTAAGAATAGCTTGATTCAATTTCTGTGGATCAAGACAAATGCGTATTTGATTATTCACTTTCTTAACAATAGTAATAGGATTCACAAATTCAGTTGGCTCGGTCACCTTCACGATAATTTCATCTTTACACATTTTTTTCAGCTCATCTTTCAATTTACCCATAAGTTGAAATGGAACCTTTCTACATGGTACAACACTTGTTTCATAATTCGATTTCAGTTTGAGATTAATTGGTTCAGATACAATTTTTCCTATTCCTGAAAATACGACATTGAATTTAGTTAATAGTTCTTCTTTTGTTTGCATTTGAATTTCATTGATAGTTGCTCTATTTATCAAACCTAACATCTCGACAGATTTGAGACCCAAAATTGGACGGGCACCTTTGGTCGTTTCAACAATGACAAAATCCATAACAAATATTTTTTTATGAAATTCTATTCATAATTCAACAATACAAAAAGTTTTTATTTGTGTACCTGAATAATTCGTTATTTTTGATTTGCATGGCCTTAAAATCTGAGAAATACGAAACTCTTGAAATACATGTAAAGGTATAGCATTAACTTGAGCACCAGTGTCTACTTTGAAAACGATGTTTTTGTTGCCATTCAAAATTCTCAGTCGAACACACCATTCATACTCATTGGAACAATCATCAACAGAACCAAGTAAATACTCATCATGTTCATCGATATCCTTATCTGATTGCTCCGACTTGGTATAACTAAATGACATATTTCATGTTTTGTTTCATATCTACAAACTTTCCCAAAATGACCAAATCTATTGCAACGATTACATCTTCTTTCCTCTGCAGGACATCTCTTGTGTGATGGGCTGTAACCACATTCAGGACAACTTGTGACGATCCTACTTGGTGTATGTCTCTGCATTATGGATGGATAAACCCCGCTGGTGGATGGTTGACTTTTGTTCCATCCACATCTCCTGTTTTGAAAATTTGTGTTGCTCTGATGTCGCTGTACTTTCTCCATGTACCTCGAATCTTCACTCTTCTGTATTTCACACATTTCTTTGTCGTATTCGTTTCCATTATATAATTTTTCAATATGTTTATCAGATTCCTCAGCTGCTTTCTATCGCCTTATTTAATTCCAAATTTTCTTCAAGGAGTAGTCTATCTTTTATTCTTTTGTCACTGATTCCACATACAATTCTACCCTTGATCAAACTAGATTGCAGTTGCCCAAAGTTACATGAAGCTGCAATTGTTCTCAAATCCTTCAAAAATGAATCAAAGTATTCACCCTGTGATTGACATCTAGTATTGAATACTAACATTCGTTTTTGGAACGAAATATCTCTCGAATTCCTGTAGAATTTTATTTTCATATTGTTTTTCATCTTCTGTCAAACTCAATGTCTCTAATATCTCACGAGCTCCATTTCCAATAATGTGCAATAAAATTGCCGCTTTTACTTTATCTTCTTTCGCACTGCAACCAGATGCTACTATATATAGTTCATAAGCCGCTTTGAACTTCTTCCAATTCAAAGCCAAGTCACCATCAAGTGACATTTCCTCAGGTTGTTTGAGAAATTCCATTATTTTTATTTTTTTATTACTGGGGCGGGTTCTTACTTGACTCAGAACTTCGACTGCGCCATGTTATATTAATATAAACTTAATATGAAATAGTGAAATGTTTATTATGATCATGACATCAAAAACTATCTTAACAGTACAGTAACATACATCAAATCTCCCAAATAATCATTTGTTTTTATCTATTGAGTGTTACACAAAACAACCATAACATAACACTTTGCGGAGAACGCGATCGGTGTGTCCTGTAGTTTCTCAGTGCATAGATTGTCTACAATGTCGCCTGGGCAGAAATTGTTGTTATTAGAGAATGCATACTTAAAATTCCGTGTTGCAAGCAGAACGATTCAAAGACAAAGACTACCAGCACATCCCATTTTCCTAGAAAGAAGAGTTTTATCACCCAAAAGAAAAACTGCGTGATTATCCTATGTCCCACAGAAGCCGTTTTTGTTTGACTTCATTGATTATTAATTCCGTATAATTTGAATCGTTGCCCGCCCAGTATATTATATTTCAATTGTAGGTTACCACTGCTCAAAAACGGAAATGCGAACGAAACACTGCAATTTGCAAGACTAGACAAGTCTACAATGAATCCCTCTACGTACGATTAGCAGCGGTTGAAGCGGAAATCTTGAATATTCAAACTGCAAGACTAGACAAGTCTACAATGAATCCCTCTACGTACGATTAGCATCGGTTGAAGCGGAAATCTTGAATATTCAAACCTCTTGAAACGCTCGAGTTCTGACTACGTCGCGTCGCTCGGACTGCCGAACCCGCTCGATCGCATCATACATAGAAAACATTTTATGAATACCGTAGTTTCAAAATTCAAGCCTCGTCCGCGGTTGGTCGATCAGGTGGGACAATGACTTACGAGAAAATTATTGGAGAAGCTGTTGAACGTATCATCCACTCTCACAATGTTTTTATCTATAATGTTTTCAAAACTAACTGTTCAGAAAGAGACAAGCACAAGTTGATGGAACACTAAACTACATACAAGGCGATTCTATAAATCCTCCTCCATCTATCTTCAGAATCGGGAGACCATCACCAAACAAACCCCGTTTGATAAAAGCAGTCTTGTCAACCCCCTCCGAAGCACATGCGATTCTTGTGATAAAAATAAATTGGCTCATACTCCATTTGCAAACATTTTCATCAAAGACGAAAAACTCCTAGAGAAATGTCCTACTTGCGCGAAATCAGAGCTGAACTAAACCGCAGGATGGAGGGGGGAGAAAACGACCTCACCATGAAGTACAAACAAGGAAAACTATGTATCGTAAAAATCAATCGAAAAGCTGAAGTCTATCACAAAGTATCAGTGGCATATACCAACATTGCTTCACTCATCGCTAAACTTAACGAATTTCATGTATTTGTAAAAACCCATAACCCTTTCTGCAAAGTCGTCACAAAAACATGGCCCTCAGAATCCATTACAGATTCTTATGTTATACTAAAAGAAAACACCACCTAGCGTGGTGATCGTCTAAGCGGGCGAAGGGGTGGTGGTGTATGCATGTATCTAAGAACAGATTACTTCAAACAGTTCGAAATCACCACACTTACTGAAGCCATATATAGACATCTCAACACAGATATGTCTCCTGACACTACACTCGTAAACGTTCTTGAACAAGCAACTGTTGACTTCAGTAACCTGATAATATAATGGATTGGAATAAAATGGTATTTTCAGACAAACGGAACTCCGCTGACTTGTTCTCTAATACGATACTAAGTTTCAGCCTCTCCCAACAATTTTGGAAACCAGTAGATACTGATCTAATCAGAAACCTAGTCTACTAGATCTTCTACTGACCAATGACGTTGACCCTATATCTAAAATCGAAATGCTTCCACCCATCGGTATCTCGGACAATGCGACTATCCAAGTCATCACGGAAGCCTCCTCTAGGAATACGAGAACCAAATGCCACAGAACCAATTACCCAAGACTGAAAGAACTCCTGGAGGTGACTATCTTCACGATTTATACGATGTTGATGTAAAGTATTTTTTTTATCATACTGTTACGATCCTCGCCGAAAGCTGCACCAAAGAATACTAAAGAGTCACTAGTACCAGTAGGCCCTACATAATAAATGAGATTATCAAGAAATGCAAAACAAAACGCTTACTGTGGCGTACATGCAAGACAACCTGAAATGAGCTCACCAGCATTATTCGAACAACCTCTCAAAAGAAATCGAATATGAAAGAAAATCATTTGAGAACTTACTTGATGAAAAAGGAGCAAAAGCCATCTTCAAATATACCCGACAGAAACTGTCTTCCAGAGTATCGACACCATCACTGAAAAAACAATATGTTGTATTATGTACATCTAGAACCAAAGTAGCAGAGGGATTCGCAAAATCTTACGAAGATTCGTATACGATGGAACCAGTGATTTACCAATACCGAACCTTCCTGGATTGGCGAATACCATTACTCATGTGAAATTTACTGAAAAAAAAAATGATTTTCGCACATTTGAAAGAAGTCCATCGCAATGAGTCTCCAGGACTAGCCAATATATCTGGCTCAGTTCTCACTAACAGCCTTTGCAAAACCATTGACGCACATAATGCAAGTTTCTTTTGATTCAGGGGCTCTTCCCTCGGCCTGGCTATCAGCCCCAGTTACGCCAATATTCAAGAAGGGAGACAAATATTTACCAACAAATAGTCTTACCCCTATCTGCGCAAAACTCATGGAGAATACAGTTCCATCTGATCTTTTGAGCTTTCTTCGACAAAACGATATAATACCCCTTGTTACGGCGCTGGACATATACAGGGGGTTATAATTATAACCCTCTGTAACGCCACTGGTCTATTATGGAAAATATTTCCTATAACTAACCTTCGACGTTAAGGACGCCTCAAATATAGGGATCCTATATTCGATTTACCCTTTTTTGTAAAGTTGCTCGCAAAGTCACAACTTTGATGGGCAGATAGCATCAGTTATTTGAGAAAATAACTGAACCAAGTTATTGAACGCGAGCGGCTACGTTCAACATCTTCTTTCTAACTACCCGGAGGAACATGGGGTGTTTATTTGAAAGTACTACCGAATTTTAGAAAGATTCGAAAAGTTATTCTTAAAAAAAAAAACTGCACTCATAAAATGTTAAGAATGTACATATATATTTAGTGAATAAACACAATCATTTCATTCGTTCTATAGACGAAATATGAAACAATATTCATACAACGAAAACGAGTGTAGCTTATTGGCAGTTAATTTTACAGTTGGCTACAAAATCTAAATAGTTTTACTAAAAACAATTTTGACATCAATTGCCACAAACGATGCACATTACAAAGGGTTGGGTTTGCCATACACATAAATACAGAAAACAAAACATTGGACTCACCCTGTTTCACACTTATTCACTGGAGTAGGTTTTTAAACGACAATTAGTTTTGATTTCATTATTATCACGATTAATCCCGCGTCAATTGGTTATTTTATTTTATTCGCCCGGTATATTAGTATAGCGCGATATGGCTATGGTTTTTCTAAGAGATCATGAACTATGGAGTTGCGGTTTTCCCTTGACTTATCTCGATTCGGGAAGCGTTGACAAAAATAGGCAATCATTGGAAAAACTACTGTTCACTCGTGCTTCCACTTGGAACTTCAATACTTGATTTGAATTGGTTTGCAATTGCTTAGTTTAATGTTTTCTGAAGTTCACTACATTGATTGGAAACTCTCATCATCATTGTACGATACTGTGATTCGATGGACTTCTTAACCTCACTTTTGAGAGGAACATATTACCGGAGTAATGACTATGATACTTGGCTACTGTTCTAAGACTGATTTATAACCTCATCTCTGAACGTACTTGCTTGACTTCTGAACACCGAATGAATGAACGTTTTGATATGAAACCTCGCGCTTTTATAAGATCTCCAGACCGCGGTATTCGGTGGGTGAATGAGATAAAGAGTTGTTTTGTTGTCGTTCAATTGTTTTTCTTGTCAAAATAAATCATGGTCGTATAAAGTAATGTGCTTTTTTTTGTTCGTATCAAGCATGAATGAATCGCGGGCTGTTATTATGGTTATTGAGTTGATTTTATTTGTCGGTCATAAACTATCGAATTGAAATTTTTAATTTTCCTTTTGTGTTTACCAAGTATATCGATCCGTGGACGTTAATAGCTGTATAAATAAAGTATTTTATTAGGACATTTTTTCAATTTTCCTTCCCATCTTCGAAGTAATGGTTTTGTTTACCTCGTAATTTTGATAAATTATGGGGGTCGGCGGATGGACGAGTTATCTTACTTTTCTTTAATTCTTTCGGATAACGACTTATTTTTAACTGGAATGTGCTTATCAGCGTTTTCAGTCAAGCATGTGAAACCTATTGAACTATTCTGGTTATCAAGTTCTCATTTAAGAATATTATGTTGTTTTGTAGGAAAGAAAGTTTTTCTGTAATTACAGGGCGTAACACCCTCAATCAACACGGATTCCTGCCAGGTCGATGTACTTCAATCTCCTGGAATACCTGTATCAATGGACACATCTCGTTGACAAAGGAAAATCCATCGACGTCATCTACCTAGATTTTTCTAGAGCATTCGACCGAGTTCCGAGAAGATGTCTCCTCTTGAAGCTGGATTATCTTGGCGTACGTGAGTCATTCCATAAGTTTTTTACCAACCGAATGTTCTTGGTACGAACAGGGGACACATACTCAGAACCACATATTGTAGTCTCTGGTGTACCTCATGGATCAGTTCTGGGCCCAATCCTCTATCTTATATACATATCAGACTTGCAATCGATTTTCTAGTGCCAGCATGCCTTCTACGCTGATGACACTGAATTATTTTGTAACACACTCTGTGATTTAAAACGTCTACAATCTGATCTACAGCGCCTTGAAATCTGGTGTAACGTTTGGTTGATACCTCCTGACCCACCTCAATGTACTATACTACATATCCGCCGTAAAAATCCGAACCTCGATTACTATATAGGCAATGTGCAAATTCAGACAGTCGAATCACAAATCGACCTGGGAATAACAATTACTAACACGTTGTGCTGGTCAGAGCATGTTGCCAATATTCATAAAGAAACAAACAGTACCTGTTATCTCATGAAGAAGTCCTTCCAATCTCCAGATGTCAAAGTACTAGGCATCATCTATAGGAGCTTCATCCGCTTATTACTGGAGTACAATGTTGTGGTCTGGTTGCCACACTTCCTCCGAGACATCACTTTTTTTGAAAATGTCCAAAGAAAACTAACGAAATGGGCGCCGCAATCCAGCAACTGGGATATCACGATCGACTGAGTGCACAAAATCCGTCAACACTGCATGAAAGAAGGAAACGAAGATGACAAACTCCGGTGTCACTGCCTCAAGCTCTCGTGAGAAAATTCCAAGACATCCACGAGACAACACTTCTTTTCTAACAGAGGGTTTCACGAGTGGAATTACCGAAAGTGCAGTTGGTGCTCGTGCTCGTTTGAAAACAGATTTGACAGACATACAAAATGTAGTCTAATTCAATTATTTGTCAACACTTGTGCAATTTTTCTTTTCCTTTACAATTTTTGTTTGAGGTTTGATTATTCAGATTTCAATTATTTCTATAATTTTCGCATGTTCCCCATTTGTGTGTTCAATACTTTTTTTTTCTTTTCCTTGTTCAACTTCTGGGCAGAATAGGCGTTAGCCCCTGCATTTCCCCCTGTGAAAATGGAATAAAATAAAAATATCATTCGTGCTAGATTATTTTTAAATTGTCTCTGCGAAGACAGAGGGGTACTTGAAATGGCATTCCAGGGTTGTTTCGTTTGTAATATTATTCTATTCAAGGAGTCATCTCTTGTGTGAATAGGTATAGCGTTAACAAGGTTTTCGAAATGCCCCACAGAAAAAAATCCAATGGATTCAAATTTAAGGCCGCGCTGGCCATGAATATAGCCCTCTTCTACCAATCCATCTATTGGAAAAATATGGTTCAGATGGTCCCGCAGAATCAAGCTGAAATGAGGAGGACGGCCATCATGTATAAACCACATATCTCTTTGGGTTTGCAATGGAACAAGTTCCAAAAGTCCATTGAAAAAATTATGAATAAACTCCCAATTTATCCATTCCATCGATCATATGAAACGAATGGTACTATTAGATGGTTTCCTATGGTACCAGCCCAAACATTCACGTTGAATTTCTGTTGGTGTTTAGTTTGCAATATACCATGAAGATCTCCTTTGGCCCATATGTGGAGATTGTGAGAATTCATAACTCTATGTCTTCTGAAACATGCTTCATCAGGTGAATAAAACTCGTTCAATAATGGCTATATTCTCTTTCTTTCCACCCATAAACCAATTGGCATATTCCAGTCGTACTGGAGAATCTCGAGGTGTCCTGGCATGTACCTTCTGGATGGGTTATGGATGGATCAGTTGTTCTCTAATGATTCTGTGAATACTAGATTTGGTTATATAGAACTGTTCTGATAGATTTCTGAGGATCATCAGCGACAACTTCCAAAATATGTTTTTCAATAAAACGGTACGAACAGTCCTAGGAGGGTCCTTACCACCTCGTTTTGGCAAAAATAATAACAAAAAGAAATCGACTAAACATACTCAAATGAATTATCCATTAGACATACCTAGCTGCCTCAAGCTGCGATCGATACGCTCGAAGTTCATCGTGCCTGTAGCAACCGGTTGAGAAAATACTTGGAATAAAGAAGTGCATCACAGAATGCTCGTCCATATGTTACGTGCATATCTGTATCTGCGGTCATTTTAAAAAACTTCAAAATATCCTCTACAATATTGACAATACGGTGAAAATCATATGACAACGGCCCACTCAACAAAACGAAATCGTACTTCATGTCCCATTTTCAATCAAAACCATTTCATTTCTTTTTCATAGATGTTTTTTCAACATCTGTGGAAGAAATTAAACATGATTATTCACTGGATATTTTTTACCGTTTCATATTCAGCTGTTTTTGTAGTTTATTCGTTTGCTATTCTTTCAGTTTTTACGTTTGCTTTTTATTAGTATACATATTTTCCGATTTGAGTTTTTCCGGCTGAATTGATAATTCGTGTTGAAGAATTTGGCTCATTGAATCTATTCTCATTAAAACTCAAAATCCAAGCTGTGAAGGAAAATTTGTAACATTCGAATCATGAGATAACCACGGTTCATGATTCAGATAACAGACCAATACGAAACGTGATTATTCCACACGTAAATTCAAAATATGGACTGAATTGTTAGTTCAATAACACCATGAATCTATAGAACTTGAAATTGTGAATGAAACTTCCAAATGGGTAGGTACTGTCCTTTTTGTTTAAGACTGTTTTCATTATATTTTTAAAGTGAAACTTTTATTACATCGCCTCAAACTTTTTCGTCCATCTATTACATGTCGCGTGACGGTCGGCCGCGGAGTAGGGGTAAAGTAAAAGGCGCTCGACAGAGCAGCCGAGGCCAATATGGCGGCGCCGGTGCGCATCAGCTGACCGTGTAGTGTATAGACTATTACCCATTTGTGCCAGTGCTCCACGCTATTTGTTTGTTTTTATCAGTGTTTAATGTAAATGTTGCTATTTTTTTGCTTTTGATAAACAACGACACAGCTAGTGAGTCCGAAAAACTGATCAACGAGGCAAAAGCCAAGAATAGTGCAGAATGAATGACGATGAATTAATTTTACGCCGTAAAATACAGAACGCCGACAGAGCTCGTGCTTATAGAAAAAGGAAAAAAGATCTTGGTGAGGAAACATAGTTTTATATCGAATTTATTAGAATTATTAGAACTTTTAGCTGGTGCTTATTGTTGTTTATGTATTTATTGCAATTTTGAGTGCTTGAATTTATTATTTTACTTATTCCGTATGAATATAGTTGGAGACCTAGTTATCATTTCCCATAATAATTCCCATTTTCCAAGTACAAAATTAAGATTGGTGATGATGATTTTAATACCCTAAATCGAATATTTTTCTAAAAATTTTTAGTTAAATGTCTACAATGCGGAAAAAAGTTTCACTTTCACCGTGGTTTCATAAAACCACACAACTTTTTTATCATTAATCCTAGTTATAAATGTTGCTGAATTAACGTTATTATTATTTCGGCTTGAAAATTTTTCATTTCAGATGATAGTGGACGCTCCGGTTAGATGTCGTCGAATAAGAGTGCATTTTTATAAAAAAAACTTTCAGTCAAAAAATCTTGTTTTCTTAAAAAAAATTGAAAAACCTCAGTCATTTCAAAGTTTTGAGGTGTGGACCTTCGGGAGCAGTCCGTTCCTGACTTTGTAGCAATCCAACTGACTCATTCATGAAACCTCATCGATGGAATTCATTTATTTCGTCGATCACCAAAATTTGGTTGATTTTCAATATTCACTTAAGAAGCTATCAATGAAAAAAAAAAATATTTTGTTACTACGAAGGCCCGTAACTCAACGCAACGAAGGGTTTCAGGAAAAAATGAGAAGTACTGGTGATATTTTGTCTACAAAGTGCGATAGTTACATTTTTTCGGTCGCAAACGTCAAAACGGCATTTGTATTGTGATTCGACGGGTACAAGCTTCCTATCAAAGAGAAGCACAGTGTCAAAAGCGCGCCTATAATGAATGGATGGCAATGAACGAGTCTGCCGTAAATAACTTCGAATCAAATGTAAATGACGTGAAGAAAAAAAGAAGTGGTCGAGTGACCTCTGCAAAAACACGCGTTCAAATGCACCCGCGAATACGAAATTTTATGGTTTTTCTACCGTGAGCTACAAACGTTTGGAATACATCGCTTTCGCTTGTTGACTGGCAGATGGTTTGCCCCATTCCTGTTCTAAATAACTTGTTTCAGAAGTCCCTCGGTGAGAGTTTATGTATGAAAATAATGCGTAGACTAGTGATGGGCAGAATCGAATTATTCCCATAATCGAATGATGAGTATTCGAGATATCCAAATAATGAATTATCATTCGAATGATATATCACTCGGATACTACAGACATTTTGCAATCATTTTCTGAACTCGAGTACCTATTCAAGATTTCGAAATATTTGTAGACAACATAATCCAAATAACGTTTCCGTACGCAAGATTCCCATTTCAATTTCTTCCAAAATAAGTAATTTCACACAATTATGATAGTATCTATAGTAGTACCTAATCTCTACTACAAATTGAATATTGAATCATTCATAAAACTCGTCATTCGAAATCATGAAGCATGTGATCGTGATCTCGGTACTCGTTGTTCGAGCATTTCACTCGGTAGTGTATTTGAGTGATGAGTGATTTGAATCATTCGAATGATTATGTTCAAGTTCTCGATTTTCGCAGCATAATTCAAATTCCGAGTTGGCAGTTTCTAGATGTGGGCTGTTATTTCTCCCCTCTATCTGGACCGTGTGGATTTGATATTTGATTATATTTGTCATTCGTCGTTTGGATTTGGTGAGCGCAGTGGAACAGAAAATGACAACTAATCAGAGAACCAAATTACTCGGCAGTGCATTTGAATGATCTGATCATTCGAATGATTCTGGTCAAGTTTTCGGGATATCTCGAATGATTTCAATAATCGAATTATGGATTTTTTTCTTCCTTATTTCATAGCTTTTGCTTCCAATTTCGGTGCATTTAGATTATTTTTCATTCGAATTAGCCCATCAATAGCGTAGACGTGTTTGAAGTCGCCACAAGCATTCGCTCTGCAACACTTGCAGTCTGCCAGTGCAGGAAGTTTCTGTAACTTCTCTGTTACAATCAATCTATGGAAGGAATAAAGTCAATTGACAAATCTTGCACGTTCAATTTTCACATTTATATAAACAATAAAAAAAAATTATACTAATAATTACAATAATCCAAAAAACATTCATGAATCATATTTTTATTCATGTTATATACATTCAAAATATTTTGTTTGTCAAATTCTGACAGTAAACGAACAATATGAAAAATACGTGAAAATGTATGTATAAAAGAAAACAATATTTTCAATATATTTTTTTATTATTCTTCAATATTTAATAATATCTCTTCATTATTTTTGTTTATTCGTGTTATTTACTCCTACATCAGACATGTAAGTTTTAATTAAATTTGATCAATTATTTGTGAAAAAATTAATTCGACTCTAATTCGATAGAGTACTGATTTGTTGTTGCTGCTGCTTGGATATTCACTTTCGCATGTATGATGGAATAATACTTGAAATGGGTGAAAACTCAATTGTAACCACCACTTGATCCATCACGAATTTAAAACTCTTTTCACCTTGACAATAAATTACTTGTTAACACTACGATGACAGGCGAATTACCTACGTATTCGCAGTGCACGTGTCAGTAGATCAAATGCGGTTCACAGACTACTCGTCTCATTCTGCACTTTATTCATTACTAGGGCAATTTCCAACACCGGGGCTCAATTTAATTCAAAGGTTATAGATGCCGAATTACATGCAATTACAATGCAACTGAAGTTTTCACGTAGGTAACAAACAAATTTAAACTGATGCACTTTGAAAACACTCTATTTATCACAGGGGCAAATACGAATAATTTGCGTTATCTGGAGTCAGTCGCCCGATTCCGCCTCTGCGGCGCCACTTACAAAGGTGCTCCATACATTCATCATATCACATCTAACATGAAATTGTCGAAAAATAAATATACAACATGTATTGACTGCCATTCCTTGATTTATTAGGATTATGTGTATTTAATAGACTTATCACAGAAATATCTGATGAATCACAACTCATGATTGTTCCAAAGATTCAACAAAAACAGTGATATATAAGCCCAAAACCTATTTACACTATGCTTTCAGGATTATCACTTCTCTATTAAAATCACATAACCCCATATTACCATTTCAATTCAAATAGGAAAAATTATATATATTTTTTTCGTAATTGTAAAATATTTAAATATGTTTCTACCTACCCTAGTTAATATTCCAACATTTTTTGTCGGAACTAAATTCGGGGCTAAACCCTGGGAAACGTCCAAAATTGGATCAGTGGAGTTCCACAGGAAATTGCTAACCGTGGTCGTTTGAAATGGGTGAGATTTCAGTTTTCTCATCATGACGTTCACCCCGAATTTCACGAAAAAACCAGCGTTATAAAGGAATGATGGAATAAACTGGAAAATAGAGAAAGCGAGTTAGACAAAGTTAACGAAATAAAACCATTTTAGTCTTACCAAAACGCCCATATTTGGAACAATTATTGTTTCATTCAAAAGATTAACGGAATTCAGCTCTGGCAGATATATTGGAGTTCGGTTGGCTGTATACGTGAGGGTACTGTTTTCGTTGAATACTGGGTGTGTATGTATCAGTTTCTCTCTGTAAAATATGGTATAATTACCAAAACCATTGTCACTCCTGGCAGGTATTTGTTACTTCTTACTGAGTGATTCGACATCAAAAAGGATCACACATGTATAGAAAAAATCGTTTAAAATCATTCCGATGCTTTCTAACATAGTTCGGATGACGTTGTACGGAATATAGGTAGAGATGCGACCGTAGGATATCCATTGCCATCGTATACACAAAAACCGTTGTTTTTCCTTCAAAAATCATACCGAATCTTTCCAACTTTGTGCAAAGGGCGTGGAATGAAATATAGGAGGAGATGCGACTCTAGTCTATGCTTTGCCATCGTATACACATGAAAATGAGGGAGTTTCCATTGATATAGAGAGACATATCGTCAATAGGCTGCGTATATGTCTAAAAAATACACTTGCTCTGAATCTTAGGGAAAATTTTTCTTGGGAAATACGCTTTTGTATTGAATTTTTCCTAAAAAAAAGTTTATCCAAAGATCACATGTTGGAACAAAACAACAATTTAAACTTTATATGAGAGAGCCCAGGATATGAAATCCCAGAAAAATGTAATATGGAATCGGGTCTCGCCGCATAATTTGCGAAAAATATTCCAAGTATTCTGAATTTTACCCGAAAAGTGAGTTGCACGCTCTCCAAACTTCGAATCATATGTCGAATTTTCTAAATGAAACTCAAATATCTTTTTTTGTTTTCATATTATCCTTTCCATTCTCTTCTTATGAAATATTCCTCAGTAGTTTTTTTTATGATGAATCCTGGAAAACTGAGGTTGGCACAAATTACCCTTTGTTACCCTCCAATGAGTAATTCGTGTCAACCCCAGTTTTCCAGGGTTCATTCAGTATGTCAAATAGAATAATGTATATATTCACGCATGCTAAGTCCCCCAATGAAAATGGTTTGGTGTACCCGATCACGAAAGATATCATACGGTCGTCGCCTATACTAGATCCTAAGCTCCAAGATATTTTTCTGATTGTCAGTGTATTGAATTGGAGACATTGAATATCTGAATTCATCGACAGACTCATATCATAAAATATTATTTGCTAACACTTTTTTGTTCCAATTTTTTTTCATTTGATCTTTGAATAAATGTTGCTAATTTAATCACACAAATTATACAATATTTGGGTTTCTCAAAAATTTCTGGATATGTTCAAGTGGATGAAATTTTACAGTAGTATTAGTGTAATAACAAATGTAGTGTGAGCCATGAAGAGTCACAACATTAATGACACAACATTTTTACAACTCAACAAATAGTAGAAATATCTCTTAAATCCAATAATTATTTGGTCTGAACTATAGAAAGGCAGAAAATATCTTGACGTTGTGCTCTGATAATAGTTATGAACAATATTATTGAAACATCCGGTATGAATGAATGAATTTTCAAACTGTATAGTCACCTGTACGTGATGGGTCCGATTTCCTTGACTTTAATTTTGGTATCAGTGCCATTCATGAACTCTTCTGAATTTGTCACATTGAAAATATATAAGTTACAGATCACCTCATCAGGTGGATTCAACCACCATTCGAAAGGAGGTAAACCTGAAAATAAATAACCAAAACTGTCATGTGCATAACTAGAAACCTGCTCAACCTTCTCTTTAATATAATATCCGGTAGTATAATTTCCAGTAATTCATATCGCAAATATCAAAATCAACTGAGCATTCTCTGGATGAATAGCAGAAGTCAATCTGCTGCGTATAAAGTAACATCTGGGATAAATTTACCTCAGTCTGATTTCTCGGGGGAACCGGCCAGCTGATTAGGTTAACGAAAGTCTTATCGATATCTGAAGTCAAGCACGGCTGGTGCGATTCGTACTTGAATGGAAGACTACTGCCTGCCAAGGAACGTTCGCATTATTAAGCCGCATTCATCTGCAGCATAGTAGCATATCCGCAGCTGCAGGAGATATATCAACGAGCACGAGATGTATTGAGAAATTTTCCCTCCTTCGCAGGGGACGTTAAGAAGAAGGCGGTCCCGAGTTCATAGATATTGAGCATGTTGAAGAACCCTGCGTCTTGTTCGTAAAAGCAGAGGATTCGGCAAAATTTCCGATTGGGGGAAGTGTGCTCATCGGCGTCGGTATGAAGCGTAGTAGCAGAATCAGGCCGACGTTGAATAAATGTTGATAACATAATTTCCGAGTTATTTTGGATCAGCTTATTTTTAGGTTCTCAGTTCTTTCGAGTTGATGTCATCCAGATGGAAATTCATATCCAATGTCTTCAAAGAATTGAAGTATCAACAAACAAATCCCCAATATGAACCCAGTTATTCTCACGTATTCTAGGAAAAATCTCCATCTATCTCCAAGGAACACTGAATCACTGCATTTTTATCATTAATTGTCCAATTTGATCTACTAGCTTATATTCCATTCTTATTTTCAATCTAAAATTATGATTTATTTTTATAGCCTCTCATCTTTATCGTACCGTCTTATAGCTCTTTCGTATTAGTTACATACAATTTCTAATCGACGTAGCACCGTTTGTATCTCAAAACGTGGTTTCTCATATTTTATATCTTTTTTTTTCAGTTCATTTCTCAGCATTACACTTGTAATATTGTTTAGGTATTTTGAATGTGGCCCTGATTGTTAACTGATTCTTGTTCAATTGAACCGCTAACTTACTAGAATCTATTAACTACATAAGTAATATAATTATTGAAATTCTGTATTCTGACTTTCTCCAAACTACCGAATTTATTTATCGAATAATGTTTGTAACATAATCTGCATTGGAGTGCTTTTGAATGCATACTGGAACTGTGAACTACATCTATTTTTACTGAATGATCTGAACTGAATCTTAATGTCTTCGAACTGCATTAATACTGACTTCTTTCCAATTGTTGAACTGAATAATACTGATTGTCTCAACAGATTCGCTAACATAACTCTCAATAATTATGCAGATCACTAGTTGATATAGTCGAAAGTAAGGAAAAATGCCTCTTGATTCAAGGCCATGATAAATTGTTATATTATGGCAATGATCATCAGATTCATTATTAGAACTGTTTTTTTCTAATACAGGTGGGCTGAAACAATGTCCGTTGGCCTCTCTACTTGGGACTATTGTGCATTGCCGGTATTCATCTTGGCATGTCGATTTCCCCAATGAAACTCAGGATCTTCTTCAGCTGAATGTCTTCCATAACCTCTGGGTTGAGGATGGTAATAAAAGTGATTATAATGAATAGAACAGTCTTTCAATCATCATAAAATCATAATGTTGTTACCAAAGGGGCGACCATCCTCTGGTGCACTGTCTCGTTATCTTCCAGGTACCATGTGTGATCCCAATCAGTTTCATGTGCCTGTTAAAGTCATTTTTACTGTTGGGAGCAGTCACCATTCGTAGATCTCGTCTGTTGAGTGACAGGATCTCTTTGGTTAGTTTCATCGAAGGCTCCTTCATATGTAACTTTGATTGTGTCGTGCATGGCGCATCTTATTTTTTCGAATCGCTTCCATAGCAGTCCCTCCATGCTCTTTTTCAGAGTGTCATGTGACCTTCTTCAATTCGGATGCAATATTTCTTCATCCCAGCACCATAATTCCCATTTTTCTGTCCGAGCAGATAAATGCAAATCAAATTTATTTTTTTTCATAAAATAAAAAACTGAATTATATATATATATATATATATATATATATATATATATATATATTTTGAAAGAGAGTAATATATATATATATATATATAGAACATATATGATTTGTTTTGCGTTACTCAGAACGCACTAGGAGTACGACTATTGGTGTCGTGGGTTGGCCTATGCTGACATCTGTTGGTGACCTATTGATGTGCACGAAATTTCGTGTCATCAAAATTCCAAGATAACAGGTCTAAGCTTCACCGCATAGATTATAGGTGTCACTATCTATAATATAATATAATATAATATAATATAATATAATATAATATAATATAATATAATATAATATAATATAATATAATATAATATAATATAATATAATATAATATAATATAATATAATATAATATAATATAATATAATATAATATAATATAATATAATATAATATAATATAATATAATATAATATAATATAATATAATATAATATAATATAATATAATATAATATAATATAATATAATATAATATAATATAATATAATATAATATAATATAATATAATATAATATAATATAATATAATATAATATAATATAATATAATATAATATAATATAATATAATATAATATAATATAATATAATATAATATAATATAATATAATATAATATATATAATATAATATAATATAATATAATATAATATAATATAATATATATATATATATATATATATATATATATATATATATATATATATATATATAGCAAGGGTGTCGAAACGCTCGCTTGCCATCCTGGTCGGTGGCGAAGGGGTACCACCACTGATGGTGGCGGGAAGGATCAGGTATATAATGGATATGGTTTGTGTTAATTTTTTATTTTACAATGATTGAGATATGTATTGAATTTTGATCTTAGAGATTATGGAAAATGATGCTGGAAAAGGATAAAACACGTTGTTGCGGATACACAACTGTGAAAACATAAAAATACAGCTCAAAATAACTCTGCGCAGTGCTTGTTTATGTGGGATGGTTTGAGGGTGATTTGCAGGGTGTTCATGATAACCACCAGAAACTGTGTACCATACAGTTTTGTTCTTCACATATATCTTGATTGATTACATTTAGGAAGTATCTATTTCAAAGTTATCAACAATAGTGAAGAATTTCAGTTTTCCCATAAAAACAGACTACTATTATTTTCATATAACTGATATTCTCAAATATTTTGATAAAATTCAGCTGTCTGTAATTTTTTTCCCATTTTTTGTTGTTAATACTATTTTTGGCTGATTCGATATCCAAAGTTGATCTTGGCAACCACTTGTTGAGGTTGAACTATTATATACATGGACCTGGCCTTCCTCTCAGAGGTTTTTCCAGTGTTATAGATATTTCGATGCATGTGACTTTTTGAAATATCAATTAGGGTATTTTTGCAACAAATATATTCTGATCAATGAACGTTATTTCGGTATCAAAGACCAAGGAATTATTACATTTTTTTTAATAAGGATATATATATATATATATATATATATATATATATATATATATATATATATATATATATATATATATATATATATATATATATATATATATATATATATATATATATATATACAACCGGGTGGCAATGGGGCTAGGGCCATGCCTATATCTCCTTCATTTATCAACCGATTTGAATGAAATGTTGTACATAAATATGAGACACAATTTCAAATTGACAGACATATGGAAACAAAATGACAGATTCTGGGTTTTGCCGGAATAGCCACCAACTTCGATTTTTTTAATGGAACACCCTGTATGTTTGATGTTTTTCGGATTCTACGGCTCAAATACCATACGACAGTGTTGCCAAATTTTCATTTTACAATTGAAAAAAAAAACAATTTTTGTTTCAGCCCAGGAGGTTTTGATCAGGTTGAAATCTATACTGATTAACATCAGTATCTCATAGTAATAGTCATTTCATCGATAACATCAATAATAAACTCTACAGCAGGAATTGAAATGTTCTAAACACATTTTTAACGAAAAAATCGTTTGATTCAAATGGTACCTACCGAGGGCCATCTTGCCATTCGCTAGAGAATTTAATAACCAATTCAACGATATACATCATGTACCACTTTAATTTTGTTCAATTATTGAATTTGTACAATATTTTATACGATGCCTACAAATTCCAATGAGTTATCCGTTTAGGTTTGATGAAAATGAAAGGTAGCCATGGAATGATGGAAAAAAGTGGGTGATCAATGTCATGTCGAAAGTAAAATACCAATTTTACTTATCATCTCGTTTCGTTTGTAAAAAATTTTTTTCGATATGATATTGATATACGGATAATGTCAGAAGAATGCTGTCAATGCTAGTATGCTACGCTGTTCGTTATCCGTTAAGACGGCACCCATCGAGGACCTGTTTCAGGAAATTGGAAATGACGCTAAGGAAAGAACCAGCTGATCAAAACCATATCCACTTCATCAGTGAAGAAGCGGAAACTAATGTTTTAGCATATTGGAGATTTGATATAGCGGGAACAACATGTATTGTTAACCCACGTATTGTAAACCCATATGTATTTTCAGCCCTAAAGATGACGATAAATACACGTCGGAATGACGGTAATTTTTAAAATTTTCACCACATTTATTGTCCATCTACCTCAGTACGAGAATTTGAAATTGAATGTGGGATCAGCAGGGAAAGTGTCAGAAGAATATTGAAAAAACATAAATATCGCTCCTATAAATACAGTTTGCATCAGCATCTATATGAAATATGAATGGAGACTCATTGTAATTGGCTTTTGCATCATCATGATTTGAATAATGGTTTTATCTTGAAGATACTGTTCACAGATGAGTACGAGTTACGAATAATTGTATGTTCAATAGGAATAATACAAGGTGTTGGGCTCTAGAAAATCATAGGTTGCTGAGAGAAGGTAATTTTCAAGAAAGATTTGAATTCAACGTCTGGGTAGGAATCATGAGGACAATAATCATTGGACCAATTCTTTTTGACGAGCCTTCGACGGTCTAAAGATATCTACAATTCTTAAAAACAAATAATATCAACGATTAACCTGAGAACATCAGGGAAAATATGTTTTTCCAGCAGGAGGGGAATGCTAATATTCTTTTTGACGAGCCTCTGACGGGCCAAAGATATCTACAATTCATTAAAACAAATAATATCAACGGATAACCTGAGAACATCAGGAGAAATATGTTTTCTCAGCAGGATGGTGCCACATGATGCTAATATCGTTCGGCAATATCCATACGTTACTATACATATGGGCAGAGATGGATTGGAACAAATTGTCCTATCAGATGGCCAGCCAGATCGACCGATTTAGCTCCTATTGATTTTTATTCATGGGGTCACATAAAATCCAAAGTATACTCGAGGAGACCAACTTCTTCGGAGGATTTGAGAGAGAGTTGAGCGCGCATTTCAGGAAACTCCTGCTCACGAACTGATAAATGTGATGAGGTGTACAATAAATAGAACTAGTCCATGTGTTACGGAAAACGGACAACACTCCGAACATATCATTGGTCATTGATAAATAAAATATGTTGTCGATGGTTGTGAAACTCTTCTATTGAAAACAGAATAATGGTATTTTGAGTAATAACTTGTACGTTGAATGTTTCACTGTTTCAGTCGTTAGATTTATTCAAACAGTTTGATTATATTGAAGTTATATTTTCTGTATTGGGTTAATGATCATTACATATTATCAAGTCGATTATTTTTGGTAATTCATTGTTACCATTCTGAAGTGAAGTCATGTTACCTACAAATTTTTTCAGATTGATTTTATTTTGTTTGATGGCTCTCTTCGTTTTAAACAAAAAGAAAGTGGTACATAATGTATATCGGTGAATTGGTAATTAAATTCTTTATCGAATGGCAAGATGGCTCTAGGTAGGTACCATTTGAAAAAAAAAAACGATTTTTTCGTTAAAAATGCGCTTAGAAAATTTCAATTCCTGTGGGATTTGTTATTGATCTTATCGATGAAATGACTATCACTATGAGTTACTGATGAAAAATTGGTATATATTTCAACCTAATCAAGGCCTCCTGTGCTAAAAAAAAATTGGAAATTATTACTTTTTAATCGTAGAATGAAAATTTGGCAACACTGTCGTATGTGATTTGAGCCGTAGAATCCGGAAAACATCAAACATACAGGGTGTTCGATTTGAAAAATCGAAGTTGGTGGCTATTCTAGCGAAACCGGAAGTCGTACATTTTGTTTTCATATGTCTGTCAATCCGAAATTGTGTCTCATATCTATGTACAAAATTTCATTCGAATCGGTTGATAAGCGAAGGAGATATAGGCAAGGCCGTAGTCCCATTGTCACCCGGTATAATTGGAAATTACTAACACTTAGTTGATTCACACCGTGATTAATTTTTTTTTCAATCAATGTACATTTCCAAAGCTATAGAAAATAGTTTTGTGTGAAAAATACTTAAATTCATTCAGGAGATTCGATTTGATTTCTTGTAGACTCACCTGGTGTCATTCTTGTCCTTAAATCCATGAAAACATCATAGGGATGGTATATCAATATTGCTATGCCCCAAAATATGAAGAGAATTCCAGATATAAGCGACAAGTAGTGTCCTAGAATTAAAATCAAAATGAGCTTCGTGAACCAAAGAATGAAAATCACTCTCCATAGAGTTGGTTTACATATGATTTTAGTATTTAAAAAAAACATATTTATTTATGTTTACTGTCATCTATCAACATATCTCAAATATCAATCACAAAGTTTTATTCATTGGATGTGCGTGAATAATGAGGTCGGCATCAAGCGTTTTTGGAATCCACATGAATATCATGTAAACTTCAGTATCAAAATATTTCTTCACGGATTCCACCAAATTCATATGTTTGACCTACGTCATATTTCCAAAACTGTGATTTTCGATCACAGGTTTGAACATCTGTAGATGTTCTTGTAGTTATGTATTCCTGAACGAAGGCTGCCTCTAGACCCAACTTTGTATATTTGATCTACAGAGCATTGATATAGAGATCAAATAGAATTTGTTTTTTTTTCTTTCAGTAAGACGGCATTATATTTATAGATTTGACTCCGTCGTCGATGGTGTTGGGAATGAAGGGATTTTTTAATTTCATAGGGTTATCATCAATCCTTCGAAATCATATTTTTTATCACATTTCGAGGAGTTCTTATCAGACAAACTCAACAGATTTACTCAGCCCACCCTCACATTGCTTAGCTCAAAACTGGCCAAATTTCGCTTTATTGATAATTAAATTTGTCGCCTTAAAACTTCACTTTTTCCGGAAATTCTTCACAGAATACATATATATATATATATATATATATATATATATATATATATATATATATATATATATATATATATATATATAGAGAGAGAGAGAGAGAGAGATGAACATGGTCATTGTGAATCCCGAGAAGCATATGAACAAGTTAGCTCGGAGTAACCTTGTTAGTCCCGATATCGGGCTCAACAAAGTATCACCCTGCATCCCTGCATCTCTTCACTGAGTGATTAGATTTGAATGCAGGTCATTTCCCCACGTTTCAGATTGGGACACACAATATACCATTCTCATAACCAACATACGCGATATAGTTCTTTGGTTTGAACTGTAGGGGGCGCTTTTCGTATATAGGGATATGCACTGCAGAATTATATACTTCTTTATAGAGCCCACAAACTTTTGTAGCGTTGTTTAGCCCTAAATTTGGCAACATCGGAATCGCTGCCTTCATGAATGTGTTATATATGAATTGCTGGATCTGTGATCTGTCCTAGCGCAAGGAGTAGTTCGGCGATTTTGTAGTTCGAAAAAAGTGTAACTCAAAGGCGTGTCGACTGAACCTATTCGTAGACCAATCAGGGGACAATTCAATATAAAAAAATATGTATGGTCATTTTTCAGATTAAAGAATATGAGTTTGAAATAGCTACAATATTTGAAGATATATTTATCAATTCTTCTCCTCAAGGGGAAGTTTGTGCGATCAATCCATCTACATGAAGTATGGTTGGAAAAAAGTACGAAATCAAACGTCATCAAACGTAAGAAGTTGTGTAAAGAAAATGTGACAGCTACCTACTAGATTTTTTCGATTCCATTTACAGAAGATCCGTTCATACACAATGTTGTATTTAACTTTTTATCAGGAAACTATTCCTTTTACGGACACAACACGAAAGTTAAAAAAGTTTTGCAATTAATTGTTCTTTTCAACACATATTTCAATTGAGAAATTTTGTTTCATTGAAAAGTTCTGGTAAAAAATGGAATACGGGTTGCATGTTTCACCCCTTTAAAAGAGAACAACAAAATTAAATAAATATTCATAAGTAGCCTTTTTATTAGTAGAACATGCCCACAAAATGTCATTCCATCAACTCTTCAGCAATTTCAAGAAAAAAAAAATCTTCTCATTTTTGGAAGCGTGTAACTTTTCAAGGCCTAAGAGCTTTTGTTTACATGGAAGACCTCCTTCAATTTTCGACAAGGAATCACCCCCTGAAAACTTTCACATTTATTTGGTAACACCCTGTTTATGGATAATTGAAAATATTAATATCGGGAGGGTGCTTAGAGATCGATTTTGAATAAATGACAAAGAATTCAAATACTAAGTAGTATATATTTCGTCAATTGATTTAAAATATGCAGAAATATATAATGGTAAAACATACCTGCGAAAAACAAAATTGAGCTTTTCAGGAAATTGTTTTTTTCGTGCATGTTTTTCGACCTTTATCCTTCGAGATCTTTTGATATGGGAAACGAATCAGAACCAAACAAAAACTGAACTATTCACTGATGAGTATTCAATATTATTCATCGAAATATAGAATATATTATGCCGAATAGGATTCAATCATTCAGAAATACTATCCGAAAACTTGGACCTGAAACACTAATATGTACGTTTTTTTGTAGAGGAGAAAAACACAAGGAGTTGAATATTTCAGTTTTAATGAAGGTACAGATTTTTGTTCAATTCTCAAAGTCAGAGAATTTTTCATCTATTGATATTTTATGGCAAAATACAGGAGATAAATATTCGTTTGAGAGTAAAACTTGAAATTATTGAAAAAATTGTTTTGATTCGATATTTTTTTTTCGGAATTATTTATCACACTCTATTACCCGTTGAAGAAACTCCTTCATTGACTTTTAGAATTTGACCCTACTGTTACATCATTCAATATTTTCTTTTCACGTGAACTCCCTTGAATGGGTTTATTCCTGTAGTATAGAAAGAAAAAACAATTTGCATAGATACTTTTCGAGCAAAAATCTTATATGAAATGAGTTTTCGAGTTAAATGAAATGATTTTATTATCATACACTTCTTCAAGAAGAATTTTTTTTGCGATATTAGTCACTAATGGTAGTTTTTGGTGGTGGTGCTATCTTTATGCAAATTTATATTTAGATTGTATTGTTTTTCTCACACACAGTGGAAAAACTGATTTATGAGAGAGTCACCTGAATAAAAAACTCATTCATGATAAAACGTATTTATTGAATTCAACATCATAAAAACAATTCAGAGTGAAACAAAATATGTAATGAAAATAAATAAGATATGTTATAAAATGAAACGGAAGCACATTTATTCATAATTCAAATTGAAAAATGGAGAGTTACTCATTTTTTTTATAACTGTTGTACACATATGCTTTGACGGTTGTCCAACTTTTTCCTTTGAGAAGTCCTTTGTTCTGCGTTATCAGCTTCTCGATCTCATGTTTCTTTGGAGCTCTTTTATGATCAATATGACCTTTGAAAAAGGCAATGGTCGTTGTTCCGATTCATTTTCTTTCTTCCGGTCGGTTTTCTCGGAGTTTCGACTCAATGATAAAGGAAGATAAATGAGAAAAATAACACGAAAAAAAAGTAAATGAAGTTTTTTTTAAATTCCACGTTTTTGAAACGGGCTAAAAAGAATGAAATAATTTCTCCTAGTCCCATGCAGATTTATAACCTCATACAGAATATCCTGAAAATTTGTGATTGAGAATTCCTAATAGCTATGAGCATACTTGTAGGATTTAAAACTAAAAACGCGCATGAAAAAGATAATTGATGCATGAATAGTTCTCCTAAATCTCTTACAATTTTATATGAACTGTTCTGTGACTTTTCTCAACGACAGTTACTCCCTACACTCCATACTATTATCTATTGCATGCGCTCCACGTTTTCCCTTTCAAATCTTACAAGTATTTTCATAGCTATTGAAAATTCACAATCACAAATTTTCAAAATAATATGTATGTGCATATAGATCTGTATGGGGCTAGGAGAAATCATTTCATTCTCTTTTCAGTACCATTTAAAATTGCACCATGTGGATTTTCAGTGAAATAATCGATCTATTGGAAAACAATTTCATTGAAAAGGTAGATCTTTATTAGCTATTATTTTAATATATGGTTTATGTCACTTCTCGTATCTTGTTATATTTTATTTTATATGTTGTGACCATTTGGTGATTGTTGTTTGTTGTTTTTTACCATAATTTTTGTTCCCTTGGGTGTCAACTTTTAACAATCATGTTTTTATTAATTAATTTGAGAATATTGAAATTTATTCCGGCTATTTTGAGTTTCGAAGGTGATAATATATTGTCTCAAAGAACTGCATCTCATTGCATACTTGGGAGTGTTTATCCACCCTTACACTGAAATATGTATTTTTTAATTTGTAACCAATACCTAAAATTCCAATTTTTATGATCCTTACTTGAGAAATTTCCAACCCATGTAACCCCCTACATCACCTCAATACCAACTTCCCTGACTCTTACTCAAAAACTTTCACACCCTTTCTCCCACCCCCTTCAGGGATGGAATATCAAATGAACCTTTCTTAGTGGTTATGTTTGCCATCATAGGAATACGCTGTCAAAATTTCAGCTCTTGGGTCTGGGCCTTTATTGTAAGTGAATGTTAAAAAACTGCCACGGTTTATATGAAAAACTTCATAATTCTCACATACTTTCTCCAGATATAAGAGTTTTCCAGATTCAAAATTATATTCTTCTGAAGCTGAAAAAGTCGATATCTTCCATAGTTTCTCTGCAGATATAACCGGGATCATTTCCTTTTTCGGTATTACTCGTCTCGCAGCTACTCAGGTCGGAAAATTCAACTTCCTCTCCTGAATCTGATGAAAAATCTTCATTTTCGGGGCTCTCGGGTTTTCTCATACGATAATCAACCTGATAATACAAAAAAAATATTCAATTTCAAAGCGAGAAACATTATACTGAATATGAATTATGTACTCACCTTTTTGCCTTTTCTCAAGTTATAATTTTGAAGTACCCTCGCCTCTGCTGGACATGTCTGCAAGTCACCGCACGCTCACGCTCACTGTAATGGGATCCTCATTAAATATTTCGTAATAAAAAACGCGCGAGGCAGTAGAGGCAACACCGCCGGGCCACACAAAGGCTGTTTCAATACAGGCAATATACGTGTGGGATTCACAGCGTAGTGGAAGAATAATTGGCTTTACAACGTTACAAAGGAGTATACACATCTTTAAATATTGAGAATTGTTACCCCTCTAAGTGTGCTTCGACAGAAAATGATGGGATGATGTCATTGCATTGGAATATACTCTTCGCCCATTCTGGAAAGTGCAGAGCGACCCGTTCATTTGGTGGGCTTCACAATATACCGTGTACAACTATATATATATATATAAACATATATATATATATATATATATATATATATATATATATATATATATATATATATATAAAATAAAATTGTTTTTAACCGCTTTCTTAGTTGTTTGACCAACCCTCAGAAGTTAATGAAAACTTGTACGAGTTAAGATCACGGGGACCTTACCTTTTATAGTGGGATCCAATATATATATATATATATATATATATATATAGTGTGTAGATTTATGAATTTTGTTGATTCTTGAGAGTTTTGTTCATGTATTAAAAGTCAGAATGATTTGAATAGGTACTTACAAAAAATTTGCAGGCAAAACGTGGTAGTGTAAGCCTCTACATATTGCAGTAGAGAGAGCTGCATGGAGAGTTCATCTTAGATTGGTTAAGGTCAGATTCAACTGTATAGCTGATCTACCAGCTTTGAGAAAATAAATATCATTGGGCAAAGCCATAAAAGGAAGTGGAGCATAGAATCCATTCTAAAACCTGAAAAAACACCATAATATGGTATAGGACCATTGAGTCCTCCCATTATCATTTCGAAGATAGAATGAAAATTTCTTAATAAAACCAATGTATGGGGTGGAAGCAACAAAGTAATGCTCCTCTAGGTGTCAGGGCACGTTGGAGTAGATGAGAACGAACAAGCGAATGCACTGGTCTTCCACCAATCGGACCAAAGATATTCCGCTGCTGCAACACTCATATTTTCAGGAGGAGGAGAAAGAAGAGAGAGTTTGAGGAAGGAGCATCAAGAACTACTCAATGGCAGGCTGAAGATCTCATCAGCTACTTGAACCGAGAAAAATCCACAGTTCTAGTCAGCCCCAACAAGAACAGTCAATAACGGTTTTTTTACCATCTCAGGAAGCTGGACTTAGAGGAGAAGAGCACATAAAGGTTCTATGAGGAAAAACAAAAGAAAACCCTTCACAATCCGGTGGAGTAAATACGCGTGAAAAAAGATTGAGGAATCCGGGAATATAACATCTCACAGTGAGAGGAATACCACCATCGGATCCCCTCGATATTCTCGTATTTCCCAGGGACTTGCATCAGTCACCACCCAATCACCATTACCATTGCCATGTTGGAGCCAGGGAGAGTTAGAGAAGTGAATACCCCACATTTGACCAACCTAATGTTGAGTCTGACCATATACAGGGTGTTATGAATTAACAGAACACACCTGTACCACCAAACTTATTGTTAGATTGAGAAAACAAGCATCAAGAGCATCGACTGTCTGAATATGGTCGAACCGAGATTATGTCCCTGGAGCGGCCTACAGGAAATATCCCTTTCTCTTTATACTTGGGCGTTGAGTTGTTTATCCAGGAAGTACTTTTCAGAAAGATTCAAAAAATATAATAATGCACTCATAAAAATATTAAGAATATACATATATATTCAATAAAAGTTGACAAAAGTATTTCATCCGTTCTATAAACGGATAATATGATACAATATTCAGAAAAAGAAATAGAGTGTGGTTAACTTGAAGTTAATTTTACAGCAGGCTACAAATTAAATAGATTGACTGAAAACAATAGTGACATCAATTGTCAAAAACGGCTGGAAATGATTATCTTTTGAAAACTTTGGTAACTTGACCTCATGGAGATACATTTAAGGACACATTCGCATTATAAAGGATTCAATTTGACCAACACATAAATGCAGAAGAACACATACCTATGAACTTACTCTAAATCAGCATGGCCAACACTGTTCACTTGAGAAGGCTTCAAACGACAATTGGTTAAATTGTATTATTTTGATCAATCCTGCGAACATTGGTTATTTTAGATTATCTCGTACTGTATATTAGGATAGCGTTGTATGGATACGGTTTTCTATGAGGTCATGAACTATCGATTTGAGGTTTTTCGTTGACTTATCACGTTCTTGAAGCGTTGATAAATGATAGGTGACTTCAGAAAGAATACTGGTTTACTCGTGAATTCACTTGGTTGCTGTTATTACGCGGATTAAGCTTGAATGTAATTTCTCTCCTCATTAGTTCGCACGTTCGCTAATCTGATCTAGCTTGCTAGCGTCGTCGTCTTTTTTATCATCTACCACTTAAATAGCCATGTTTTAAAGACTTTAATTCATTCCACTATGAGCTGACGGAGCATGTTACTCGACTGGCTTCTGTTCTCAGAATGACTCTTTTTCGTTTCGCGGTTCGCGTTTCATAGGAATCCATGGTCGTGTTTTTGTGTGTGTGACAGCAGAGTGGGATAAAGTGTTTTGCTGTTGCATTTAATCGTTTACTTGTCAAAATAAATCATTTTTTAAATAATTAATGGCTTGTTGCTGTCATACGCGAATGGATAAATACGAGGGATGTTATCTTTCGCGATTGAGTTATATTAATGGGCTGTCGTGATCTATAATTTATAGCGTTTTTCTGTCGTCACAAATACATGAAAACAGTTTTATGATATTTCGTGGCGCAATGCAATCAGGTGAGCTGTCAACAATTCGGAATTTATACTTTTGTTTATCAAGAACTTTATTTTGTAGATACGAGTAACTAGGAGGTGATGATATATTAAAAGCAACATCGAGAAAAGGGTGATGCCTTTCCTTGTCGTGAACAGATTATGAAGTATTTTCAACGGTCATGTACCATATCAGTTTTCAGTCGCATATTTGACTTTCGAATCTATTCCTATTGAACTTTCTGGCTATAGCGTTCATATTAAGGAATCCCGTGTTGTTTCTTATGAATGAAAATGTTTCTGTAATTATAAGGCATGACAGCCATCATAGATACTTATCACCACAGGAGTACCAAAAGAGATATCATCATGACTCTGTACGACAGAGCTCAATTGATCTCATCCACTCTCCATATTTGTAAAGATGAGAATATTCTCATGAAAAATATATTCGAAGGTTATGCGTAACCTAACAAAATTTGTTGATGGAATACTCCAAATGATTGAAAATGAAACTCGGTTACACCACCAACTCGAATCCTAAAGAGGGATCGATACCACAAAAAATGGTTATAAATCTGGAAAACTCAATGATGATCATTTTATCATTCTGTTTTCACCACGCTATTTAAAATGGAATAAAGTAAGGCACTACATCAAATAAATTTTCAGTTAGAACAATTTTGTCTTTTGAATATTACAATTTCAGTGATCGTATGATTCGAGTCATTTAGCTTAATTCTACGCTTAAAAATAAAATTTTGATCTCAATATAAGTTTTAAATATTTTGCAGCTAATTTAAATATTTTTATTTCTCGGAGTTTTTCAATAATCAGCCCGTTTGGGGCTACCCTACTTCTAGTGTATTTCAATCGTATTGTAATAGCTCACTTTCTGACATATCTTCATTCTGAATGAATACATGAATACACGAATATCGAACATGCTTATCCAATTGCTCTAAAATATTTTTTCATATATTCCTGGTCTATCCAAAAAAAATAAAAAATCGAAAACAAATTCAATGAACGAACGATTTCCTGAACTGATTTTACCATGAGAACTTCGATACTCGAACCAAACCGATGAATAAAAACAAAAATTGTTGTTGTATATCGTATTCTATATGTTCATTAAACGGAGCTCTGTCTCATTATATCATCGTCCTAGACAACAGAATCTGGCCAAAAATTATTCAAGTTTGGTATACACATGGCACTGTAGATTATTTTGTGCTAGGAAGGGTCAGTATGTCCGCTCCATAAAGCCATGGTCGACAAGCGTCCCTTTCCGGAAACGCCATTCCTATAGATTCGATGCTGTATAGTTGAAAATTACGATTTCACATATAGAAAGTTTGATAGTTCATTGAAATTTATTATCACTAATCAGCTCCTACAATGAAAAAAATCGCAATTCACACCCGCACAATACAAGAAAAACAAACTCGTTGACCTGTAGATTCAAACGACAAGAGACTTTAGTTGATGGGTTTCCATACGATATTATACGTCTTGACGACCTATTGATAGATTTTCCCGCAAACATTTGAATAGTTCAACGCAGTTGGCTAGTTTTTCACTGTCTTTACGTGCCGCAGGTTGAGTATAGCTGCTCAGCAAGTGAAAAAGAAGAAGGTATTATTATATAATTATTTTTCATGTGAATTTCACTCGGAATATTTAAAAAAGTACTCTGAATTTCAAGTTAACCTAAATACAAAGGGCACACTTTTATGATTTGAAAAGTTCAAGTATTCCTATACTTTTGTTATGCCTTTTGTGATCTTCCACGTTCGAATATCACACTGCAGTTCAGCTCCTGCGGAACCCAGCCAGCAGGGGACACGCAGTGTGTAGGGTAGCAGCAAGACGCATCCAGCAGCCGAGGGGAGCGTAGCTGCCTAACAACCGACGTAATATATTCATAGTTATTAAAAAAATGCTGTTATGGAAATGACCATTAGATGAGAAAAAACAATCATGAAGGGGAAGAATGACACTTCACTACGGAGTTGTTCAGTTTTTCTTCCACCTCCCATTTATACTATGAACGAGCTTATGTCTGTGGCTTCGTCAGCATGTTTTCTGGAAATGAAATATCTTCATATAGTTGGTCGTTCAATTTGATGCAAAAAACGGAAAAAATCAATTGTTCAATAGAAAGTTAAATTTTATTAGTAACTAATTTATTATATTTCTGTAACTATTTCATTGGAGATATTTTTTCAAGTTCTGCTCCTTACAAATTGTTTCCACAGTTTGATTCAGTGAGTACAAAGAATGAATAATTTTTGAAAAAACTTGATATATGAGTCTTGCCTCTGAATACTTGTAATTATACCAATATTCACCATTCCAAAATTTCCAACGCACAGGATAAACGATGCAGATCATGCCGTTTTTATTCAACGATTTTTAATGAACGTTTCTAGTTCACAATTTCCTTGAGGTTATATGTATTATCATAGGTTCTGAATATTAGAGATAATTCTGTCGCTTTGTTGTTCACGAAATTGTGTTGTCGAGCAACACGAAATTGTGTACGGCAAAACAATTGAGTCACCTGGTGTTTTAGCGATAATGCAAGTTGTCTTTTGTTTGTGATTTGTCAAATTATGTGAGAATTTCAGGAGAGTCAACCTGATATTATCAACCCAAACATAATTGTTCGAAAGTACCTATATCAAAAGTTTTGGAAATATCTAGGATGAAGAAATGTTTTCCGATCGAAGCATGATACATGAATTTTGTAGGCAACCAAGCATCCTGTAGACCTCTGACAGCGAAAAGTATATTTCCTTTCGCTGATAATACCTGATCGGTCAAGATATCTCACGAGGATGATATTTATGGCTCTTTCCATCAACAGAAAGGACATACAATGAAGGAAAATGCTTCAAGTTTTGGAAAGAGTATTCGAGCAATTTTCCAGTTGGAGTCGATTCTAGGACCATTGATGAAATTCCTGTAGCTTTCTGGGTATCCAAATTGGAATAAATACTCCGAACAGTTGGTTGGTGACCACTAAGAGAAGTTTCTTCAGACAAGGATTGTCGGCGAACATGTCGGCTTGAAGGTTGGCTTTCTCCTCAGGAGTAGTGAGGGGGATGACGAGAGCTGATGATGAGGTTTCTACGCATTCGCAAATGAATGAAAGAGTTATTCTACCAGATTGGATCTCATTCTGGCATTGTGCGTCTCTGTACCTACTAGTTTACAAGCACGTTTCGAAGCCATAGGTTATTCATTCTGAAGCCTTCATCTTCGCGTCTGGTATCGTAGATCCTGTACTAGCTTTATTATGAATTCAGAAATATCTTAAGATGATTATGTCAGGGGACGGATAGGACTGCTGAGTGAAGTCAAGTTTGAGTGGGGGCAGTTAAATAAGTTGTTATTGGAGACAAGTAAAGGCAACAAAAGAGTTTTGTTTTTTGTGAGATGTCAGTTTGAATAGCTCCAGATTCTCCTCTATGACATGAGAAATTGTACTGCAAATAAAATAATTAATAAAAAAAAACTTTTTAAAACAAGCTTTTATTCAAATACCCTAAAAAGTAAAAGATAATTGCTTTGGATGTGTGACGTAGGTTATTCCGTGAGTTCTAGATTCAAGAGCTTGTCGCGCAAAGTTTTCAGTTCGAAAACAAAAGCGACATGCTTTTGAATCTATAACTCACGGAATAACCTACGTCACACATCCAAAGCAATTATTTTGTATGTTTTAGGGTATTTGAATGAAAGCTTGTTTTTAAGAAGGTTTTTTTTATTATTATTTTATTTTGTGCTTTTTAGTAAGTACCCCTAACACCCACATACCAATTTTGAATCGAATCGGACCATAATAACAAAACTCGTTCGCCATCTTGGAGCCACCATCTTGAATTTGTGAATTCATAATCTCCGACCCTGAAAACCCCTACATACCAATTTTGAAACGAATCGGACCATAAACACAAATCTCGTCCGCCATCTTGGAGCCGCCATTTTGTTTTTTTTTCTCCAACAAATGCATAATGCATTTTCGCGGGAACACCTGCCAAATTTCACGTTAATCGAACAACTAGAAGTGGGTCAAATTTAACTTGCAAGATTTGATGACAAACATCGGGACAGGTGAAACTAAATGAAAGCTTGTGAATAAAAAAAAAGACAGATGCCTCCTTTGAACCCAAAAGTGGAGTGGAAGTCATAGTCAGGGTAGAGCCTATGCCATTGAGTCGGTTGACGACTGGACTGAAGTCTCTGTCAGAGCTCGAATATCTGGCATAACTATCTCGAAATGGTACTCGTCAACGTTTAACGCATCTTGTCAAATTCTATTTTCAAGTCGGTTCGTGCCGATAGTGAGCCTCTCCGAGTATCCCTCTCCCACAAATCTAAATTGCTTGTGCGGCGATGGGCAAGTATGAGTCCTTCCTATAGACATACATACAAGATGATAACCCCAAGCTAGTGTCTTGCGGCTAGGAGGTTTTTTGATGAATGATTCAATGCATTTTATGGGAGTCAAAATATTAACATTGAGTGGACTATATTGGAATTGTCATGGAAGCATTGTAAAATTTTATGAACTATTCAAGTGATCGATATTGTAGTCCCATCTGTTCGAATAATTTGGATTTCAAAAAATATATTCTTTCATTGGGTATTATTTATTATAATTCGATATATATATATATATATATATATATATATTGCAATTTATCCAACGACTCAATATTTTTTCTTAACGAAAGATGCCTTTATTTGAATGTGAAATACCATTTTCGGAATATTTAACTAAGAAATATTGAATGTACTAGTAAGAGAATGTTAAAAAAATTCAAGTAATCCTGAAAATATGTTTAAGAATCCTCAGTATATATCGAGATATACCGATCTTATCCAGAACCACTTCAATATGGATTTCAATCAAGTAGGTATCGGTAGCGTCAATTGAAAAAATTAAAAGATCACGTTATGGAGAAATATGATATTTGGGAAAATTATCACTTTAGCAGAATTCATACCAAGAGAATTTCATGAAAACAAAATGGAATAATTGAACAAATTCCATACTGAATCGCTCCAATCTATCCTCTGTTGGAAAATCAGTATTATTCGAAACAATATTTCTATGAATTTTCGGATCTCTCGAGTTTAGTAATTGGCCCTTCGAATATACCAAAAAACATTTTCATTAGTTTTTTTTCTACAATACAGGATTAAAAACAAAGTAAAGTACAGAAATTTCTTTAATTTTTTTTGTAATGATTGGCACAATCTCAAAACTAAGCAGAAACAGCGGCAAGAAGTGGTACAAGTATTAATTCTGGCTACAATGAAATTTGTGTGGATGAAACTTCCTTTTGATATATACTTCCCAATAAAAATTTATAACTATCCACCTGTTGAAACATTTCATAAGTTTATTGTTAATGATTTCATTTATGTTGAAAAGGGAAACATTCTCAATTGAATATTGAATAGAAAGATTTTTCTGTAAACTGAAAAATCCAAGATGAAAATTAAGTAATTTTTTGTGAATGTCTAACAGAAAACAACTACTTCCCCGGCTAAAGCCACGCTGGATATTGAACTACATCTGATAGATATTCATTTATGTTTTGTCACCCTATACATTTCAATAAAAAAGAAGAAACTGTCTGTCGTCATTTTGGGATGAGTCAATAGCAAACTTTGTAAGATTCAAAATAAGTTTATTGACTGTAGTTCGACTAGAAACATTGGTGACCCCGACAAGCACACGACATGGAAAAAAGTACGTCAGGTATTTTGCAAAGCTCCTCGGAAAGACCCAGACGAGCGACTGCAGGTATCAATGGAAACCTCAATGAAGAATTCAGATTAGGGTTAGGTTGTTTCAATCAATCAAAAATATGCTTTATTGTCTATGAAAATATTCTTATCGACAAAGCGTAATTATACTAATATAAACTAGGAAAGTTACATGATCAAGATATAAGTAGTTGGATATTTAAGTTCTAGAGATATAAAATTTGAAAAAAAAAGAAAAATATCGCATATAAAAGAAGATATAAAACACAGTATATAATTACAAACATATTATAGTAAAAAAGACTAAAGATAAAAAAACATTTTGAACGAGTATGAAATATATTATAATTTGTCACTATAATATTCTTGCAGGGAATAATAAGCTTTTGTATTCAGTATATATTTAACTGCCTTCCAGAATTTAGGTAAGTCAGTCAGTCAGTAAGTTGCTTGTATTGTGTTGTTTTGAAGAAGGAAGATTTAGTGGTCTTAGTTTATGTTGGTTGAAAGAAGGGGCGTTTTGAGTGATTTTTTCTTGAGAAAACGGTGCTTGCAAAAAACGTGTTCAAGAACAAAAAAAGGCTCTAACTCGGAAACGGTATGATAGCGGCGCAGAGGTAAGTTATTCCAATGTGCATGGTCGTTATTAAGGTTCCTAAGTATGATGTATGAAATTAATATATGAGTTATAATATTTTAGTTTGTGCTCATGAGTGATATAAAATGTGTAATTTTCATATTATGAATGTAGGAATACTGGGGAAAAATCATATAATTTTCAAGTATCACAGTAATCACATAATGATTTCAGTTTTTGTTTGAAAGATCAGAATTTAGTCGAGTGAAAGGTAAAATAAACTTCAGTTTCGGTATTCTTGCGTATCTATGGCAAAATAGACTAGCAAAAATTCACGGACTATATCTCATCATGATGTATATGGATATTTCTCAAAAGTTTACTTCTCGATTCCTTTAAAAAATCTAGAAATTCATGCTTTAATGTATTTTACTTTTATCTGGGTGGGTTTATTTCACATATGGGTATATGAAATCATTCTGTGGATAAGTCTTCGAAATGTCAATAGAGAAGTATAATTCATTTCACATTATTTATAAAGTTACTGAGAAAGGGAATATTACTAGTTACGAGAAAAATAGGAAAAATTCAGTGGAAGGTTATAGACCCAGAGAATCTCAAGAAATCACTGTACATTTATAATATGTATCTTCAAATATTGATATAAATAAAAATGCAAATTCATCACATCGCTACAGTAGCATCAACCTCAATTCATAAAAGCCGTATCATAGAGACGCGGGTACATTGGTATCTTTAGTAATGCGCTATTGGAAAAGAGTCTAGCGGAATATCTCAGGTAAATAATATTTTGCGAAAACCAGAAACCAGTCGATTCTGATTGGGGAGAGAAAATATTTTGATTAAATTACGATGTGTCTATGTAACCACCCCCTCCTAACCTCAGCAAACTTATCTACCTATATTCTTCTTTAACTGAAGAATAAATTTGTAATGTGTCTTTTTATGAAGTAAAATTGTTCTTATTTAAGGATCATTGATTTGTTTATAACAAAAAAGAAAGAGAAATTACAAATAAACTTTTTTCCCGATTTTATCAAGACATTTGCCGCGCACTGTAATTTATATTTTTTTTGAAAAAATATATAAATTGTTTTTCCAAAAATGAGAGTATCTCATCATTAAACCATTGAGATTTTTTCAATCTATCTCGTATATAGTGATTTTTCTAAAATTTTTTGAATCAAGACGAAGTATCGATTTTAATCTATTATTTTCTGATGAATTAAGTTCTAAAATGTTTTCCATATGGTGCAGAAAGTGGGGTTTTTGAGTACATCAAACCTTCAAGGATTTTTTATATTTATTATACTGATTCTTTTCTTGTATTGTCTTTTCAATGATCAAATATGAAAGAATCACCTGCTGGAATTATCCTTCCAATCATCCCAATTTTCAGTTTTATTTCTCTACACTTCTCTTCTTTTGTCCTGTTATGGATTCATTATAATGGTGTATATTTAGCTTGTCTGCATTTAAGAGACAGAAATCTGTAACATTCTTGATGGCCAGCCATAATTTCATTCAAAATGGAAAATGTCTTATTCCTCGAAACAGCTGACTACGAAAACCTATACAACAGGTGTATGTTGGTCGCATATCGATCAAAAAACAACTATTTCCCTGGCTAATGCCTCGTTGTTTGTTTATGGATATGCGACCATATACACCTATTGTATAGGTTTTTGTAGTCAGCTGTGTTGAGGAATAATACATTTTTCATTTTGAATGATATTTAGTTTGTTTTTTTAACATTCTTGGTAATGCAGTTATTGCCTCGTGTTGGTGAAGAACAGTTCGGGCTATGAATATTGATTCTTTCAATCGAGTTTGAATATTTTTTATGAAAAAATGTATTAACTGGAGCCAGGTTTCATCTATACACTGGTTTTGGATGTTCTGGTTCGTCTAAATATAATGTCTCCACACAAATATTTCACACAATCTTCATAAAGTTCACTATTTTCTCCTAGAAAGAATAATGTTTATATGTTATCCAAAAGTTCAACAGGATACCTACAGAAAATATATTGCTTATTTTCAGAAAAATAAAAAAGCCTAATTTTCATCTCATGAAATCAAAATACATTTAGTTTATTTTATGTTAATTTTATCATTTTGTGAATGTTAATCTTATAAATTTTATTTGTTGTGAATTATGTTTGTTTTTTTTAGTTTAGAATAAATTGTTAATTAATATATGGATGTTTCATTACTATCAAAGATATGTCAATTTAATTTTTTTGTGAATATGTTTGTGTTTTTAGTTTAGATTCAATTATTATTTATCATATGAATATTTCATTCTTATCATAGCCATCAAATCTAGTAACAGGTTTGGGATTTTTTTTTTATAAAACAGGTATAATTAATATTTCAAGAACGAGTTTGTTGCTGACATATTTTTCATAAATTATCCGTAATATGTGTGCTGTGTGTGTACCTTTCAGATATGTCTTATGTTTGGCACGCAACGTATTCATGAAAGCAGAAAGCTCAGCTATGGCTCAGGATTTTATAACTTATCCATCAGTAGTCCATTTGTTGAATAATAAGAAATCGCATGCGAGCATTTAGTCGCAAAGTTACTTCCATAGTATTCCACTTTCCAGTGTTTGCTAGGACCCGAGTGAGAGCATTTGTCGTGATAAAAAAATAGCTTACACTTTTTCCTCAAAACATTTGCAGAGCAACTTTTTCATTTGAGGGTATCACCAGCCTGATAAACTCATATTAGGACTCACAGTCATTACTGGTTTTGTGAAATAATTAATTATCTAAATTGAAACGAATCTGATTCTTATGAGTAATGAACGTTGATGTCTTGTACGCATAGCCTCTCATATATAACTGCCCGCAGTTAAAATCGTGGTCAATCACGTGTGGAACGGTAGTGTGGAACGGTAGTGTGGACACACTACAGCTTAGGCCTAGACAAAGGGTCGAAGCGAGATATCAACGTAGCTATAGTTTACCCCGTAATTTTTCCGAGTAGAACGTTGAATATGTGAAAGTTATAAAGCAGTAAGTTTGAAAGGGGTGAATTTAATTCCTGCAGAGAAAACCAAAATTCACTTTCTGAACCTTGTAATAATACTGTAATAGGTTTCCGTAGTGATAACTTGCAAGAGAACTGTGTGTGTTTGAATAATTGCTATTTTCTGAGAGTGTTAACTCAAATATGCCTATTCAATCAATTTTCCATTTGGATAAATTAACTGGGATTGCCAGACCGATCATAGCATATTGTAAAAAAAAACATTCTTGAAAGATTAAAACTGTTCATTTGTGTTTCACACTCTGAATTTTATGTGGAAGTTATCTTTCCCGTTCAGGCATACAAAGTATAAAGTCATACAATTTACGACACAAAGTTTTAAGGTCTTATGCAAACAGCTCTGTCTGTCCGACTCTCTGTTCAAATAATAGCAACCAGTGTCCAGTAACAAGTGTTGTAATCAAAGCCTACAGTCATTTGGAAATTTCAATAAGTGTTGCTACCCTGGTAACTACTATAAAATCCGGCCCCCGAGATTCAAAGTTGGGTAACGGAAATTTTCTTTTGCGTCGTCGACAGCGTAAGTTTCTAGGGATAACAGTTTGATAACTGGTTTGAGTATTATAACTTCCGACCCTAGAAAAACACGGGACAATATAGTTCTATCAAAAATAACGTGGAACTCCAATAATTTTGCAATGACGTGATTGGAATGTCAATATCCATCTCATAAATGCCCGATTTAATGTTAAGAACCGCAATGTTCCTGAATATAGGTTTTAGATATCTTGGTTGCATGGCCACCTTACTCTTGAAATCTCCGAACACAATGATTCGGCCTTTTTGTGAGATGCAACACTGAACAATCCCTAATAAAAAAACCAGATGTCATTTGACGAAAATATGTGAGAGAGAAATGCGAAGAAATAAAATGGTTTTCATGATAAATAAGGATAGTCCTTGTACAAGTTGCAAATACTCAAAGTTGAATTATTTTCCACACAAAAAGTGAATAAATACTGAAGAAAAAATAGAGAGTTATTAAGAAATGTCAATTGAGCAGAATCGCTGATAGTACAGTGCATATCGAAAGTGGACATGAAAAGAGAAATTGCTGGTATGATAGAAAAACACATTCAAGATTCAATTATATCACTGGAAATAGTTTTGAAATATCAACATCTTCCCCCTTCAACCGATGTCGCAATATAGGTACTCCAAAATGAAAAATTACAATTCATTCCTTTCCAGCATTCCATATTCCAAAATTCAAGAAGTCCATTCATCAGATTGATTTGTTTGAAATTGTGAATATGATGTTCATACAATCAGATGTGGAATCATCTGCGACTGAAAGATCAACTTCAGTCACTATCTTCCATCGTTCAAGGTAACCTTTTGTGGGGTATTCATGTTGAAAAGGGAAACATTGAATTGAGAATATTTCCTTTTCCATTCATCAGTTTCTAGACAATTGTACGAAAGCAAAAATGATTCGACTGTTTATTTTCTGTCCTTGTGAGGGATTCGAAATTTCAATGAGTAACCTCAGAAATATGTTTTTATCCTTTTAAGGGTATAATATCGGAAGGTTTTCAAATATTTGTTTCGTTCATATCATCAGACGTCGCAAAGTTTCAGAATTCATAACAAATTGTTTTTCACTTCGTAAGAAAAAAATATTAAAAAAATCCCCAGTAGATGGTTACACTACGCTAGGAATATATTTCGTAACACAAGTGTCCAAAAGAGTATTATGGAGATCTAAAAAAAAATCTTTTTCTTTTTCAATCATAAAAACCAATCATAAAAATGTCCAAAGCACTTTCAATTATAATATTATGTTCCTAACACCAGCATATAATATTTCTATTATTTCAATCATCCGCGTTTCGCGGAACTCAGGAACCAAACGAGGATAAATGTTTTAGGACACTCATATACCAATATATTTTTCCCAACCATGATCAACAAGTATTGAAAAAATCTGGGTTGTTATTCTATTACGACTCATTCTATTCATATCCAAAAACCATGAGTCGAATAGAAACATGAATAATGATATCGGTCATTGCTTTCCATGTTGTGGTAACTTTGACACCGATTCTTGTGTTATTCGAATGAAATAAAAAGCAACTCATAATGAAACGGTGATTGTGAAAACAAATGATATTCACAGTAAGTGCACAAATTATCAGTAACAATTACCACGAATTAGAACGGTTGATTATCATAATTATTTTCAATTATTGAACTTTTTTATCTTAAAATATAAAGTCGGAGAAGAAATATGATTTGATTTTGAATAGTTTCCAAATACGTTCGAATCCTGTTTGATCAAGAGTACTGAGAGTGAAAGTTAAATACTCATGAATATTATCAGTGAAGAACCAGGCTTATTTACTGATTTCAAAGCACATGGTTCAACAATTAGACAGGACAGAGAAAGGCCTGAGACTAGGGGAAGCACAACGAGATTTGGATATATTATGTGATATACACGGTGTCCGCTGAAGTTGTCTACGAATGATGAACAACAATGAGATAGAAAATATTGCACAAAAAATTTGCTTTGATCTGGCAAGAAGAAAAAGAGATTACTTTTTGGTTACACAATTTCGGATTTTTTCGATATAATTCCCGTCTTGACACATTGTCTTAAATTTTCTTGTTGAAGTAGAATAATACGAACATACCCACCACCTTGAAATAGTTCCACTCCTTTGAAAACAACAAACTTCTAGACAACCATTATGTATTTCTATCTCACTATGAAAACTAGTAGGTTCTTCAGGTAGAAACGTGAGAGTTCAATGATTCTGCTCTTTGATAGTATTCGATAGTTCTGGTCAAAAAAAAAGTGACAACAAAGTTGAACAAAATGTATACAATTCCAACATCATCTCCTTGTCTTCCGAATCAATATTGATGATGACAATGTTTTTCCATACATTCAAAAAGGTCATAATTCAATTTCCTTAACACTGTGATATTTTAGGTAGTTTTCTCAACGCCCATGTTGGAAAAACAAGTCTCTGATATCGATTTTGAATGCGGAATACCCTACATTCTTCTCTAATGAGATAATATTCATTCCATCATTGAATTTGAATACAGACACAACTCTTGTTAGCAAAGATTGGTTAGGTTGGGTTGATGAAAAAGCTCCATTCTCATTTCGGTATTCCAACACCCATCACACAAAAATAACCATCATCGATCAACCTGCATTCACTGACTGGATCCCACGAAAAAATCTTATATTCAGACGTCGATGGAAAAATCTCCAATTCTGGGGGAAAATTGGTCCCTAATGAAAAAACATACCATATCAAGTGCCACAAATCGATAAGACTAACTCAAAAATTCAGTAGATCTAAGGAACAATCCAAGTGAAATACAGAATTTGAGCAACTGAAATGATAAATCTTATAAAAAAACCATGAATCTGGGAAAAAATTTAATCTTCCAATGAGAAATCCATCAAGTTAATCCTCAAAAGTTCAGAAGATCTAGGTGATAATCCATATGAAATAAGAATTAACTCCTAAAACGAATTATCTTATATTCAGACAATTAGACCAATGTAGAAATACCAGAATCTAGGGAAAAAGCCAATCCTCCAATGAGAAATGATGTAAAATACCACATCAAAAGTCAAAAATCCATCTAAAATTCAGTAGACCTGGTGAAAAATCACGTTAAAATGGCCTCGAACACGAAAAAATAGGTGTTCTTGAGGATCAAATTTTTGGTGACAAATTATCACCTTTGCTTTCTATGAAAATGTTCCTATATTTAGGAATGAATCACTATCTCCATCTTATAAACAGGCTCTTGTGGAAGTTTTCAGCGGGATCAGAGGAAATTTCCCTAGATTCTAGGTACTTATTCAAATAAGTG
This sequence comes from Gonioctena quinquepunctata, assembly GCA_018342105.1. Lineage (NCBI taxonomy): Eukaryota > Metazoa > Arthropoda > Insecta > Coleoptera > Chrysomelidae > Gonioctena > Gonioctena quinquepunctata. The sequence continues at coordinate 252,391 of JAFIRS010001650.1, forward strand.
AAATTATTTCCCCGAACTTTCGTAGCTATTTCTACTGACAAGCTTAGTATGTATTTCCTTGTTTTCAAACCCAACGTAGTTTCTTCTACCATTTGATTGGAACAGAATTATTGCATTTTTCTATCAGGTGCAATTTCGATTGATTTGTTTGAAAATATGAACAGGGTTTACATAAAATCAGATGTGGAATCATCTGCGAAGATGAACTATGTCACTATCTTCCTTCGTTCAATATAACCTATAAGATGTCCAGGGTAGCTTTAGCCGGGGAAGTTGTTGTTTTCTGTTAGATTCATTTTTGTCGTGGATTTTTCAATTATCAGAAGTAAATGCGTTACATTTTTCATGATCGCATTCACATTTCTACTTGAAAATTGTATTTTTCCAGAAATACGGGGATTGTAGATAGGATAGGAATAAACAACCCGATTATCTACAATTCTTTTCAGTTCCTCAAAATGACCAAATTATCGGAAAAAGTATATACTAGTATATACTCCATATACAAATTTATACTTTTTGACTCCTCAAAGTGACCGTTCTACGCATATATATATATATATATATATATATATATATATATATATATACATAAAATAACTATGAATTTGAAATAAACTTTGTAGAAAGGATATTCCTTGAGGTTGCAGTCAAATTTAATGGCCAATGAGAAAAGAAAAACTCTTTCTTATTTAGTCAAGCTTTCGAAAATGTTTATTTTCATTATCATGTCGACTTTGACATATGACACTTGACACTTCATGTCATGCATTACTTGTCATCCACCATTTTCGTTTTTCAGTCATGCTTTAACCATGTGGTCATTTTTGTACTTGTCAAATTTCAAATTGTTTAAATTAAGTTTCTTAAAAATATGTGCGTTTGCAATTGTTTAATTTTTATATATATTACTGTAGTGTTTCATAGTGATATGATTTTGAAAACTACTTCAATCACAAAATGGTGATTAGATCGCTGTCTTCACTTAACCTCACCTTAGTAAGTTCTTTAGATTTGTTTAAAATCGTATTTCACAATAGTGTTTTCTTTTTTCACAGCTGTCTTGATAATGAAAATAAACATTTTCGAAAGCTTGACTAAATAAGAAAGAGTTTTTTTCTTCTCATTGGCCATTAAATTTGACTGCAACCTCAAGGAATATCCTTTCTACAAAGTTTATTTCAAATTCATAGTTATTTTCAACTAGTCCAGTCACGAGAATACCTTTCTTCTATATATATATATATATATATATATATATATATATATATATATATATATATATATAAGCATTCCAATAACAAAAAATCAAATTGTCTAGCCCTGTGAATTATCGATAAGAAATATTTCATTACTGGGACAAAAATTAAGGCTGATCTTAAGTGAGTCGTCCAAACTTATAATGCCTATTGGTGTATTGTCTCAAATAATACATTCTTCTTTTCAACATAAACGATATTTCCTTCTAGCATTATCGACTTTCACTTGAATTATCCTTGTAGATTGTGACGGAATGAAGGTAATGTAAGAAGGGTTAATTGGTATACTTCGTCTCGATACTCTGAATTAATGAATATTGAATTTGCTTCATTAATATTATAATTGATTTGATTGCGCTATGCGTTGTGTCATTCAATTTCATTAGCAGAAATGGAATTCAATATCATTATTATAATGCTATTTAAATTATTTCCATAATCTCTGGAAATTTTTATGGAAATTATGTTTCAGATATATTTTTAAAAGGTATTTTTCGGTAGGTACATTCGTTTATTTTGTACAATTCTTACAATTCACATTTGAAAAACTCCCTATATAAATCCCACAATGGAATTCCTATAATAAACGTGAACGATTTATATTACCATTCTGGAAATATTTTGAAAAACTGATATATTCTCTACCAATTCCGCAGACTTGTACGGTACGTTACATTTGTGCTAAATTCTGAATAACAAGATGCTGTCAACAAACTGATTATCACCCCCTCAGTTTCTTCGCAAAAGAGTTAAATATTCAAAAAATATAATACCTATAATCACAATACTTTCGATGAAGTGCTAACAAAAAAGTTCTACTAATTGTGAAGACTTGCACTGTACGTCTAGCTATAGCTTATGATTTATACTGCGAAATAATTCCAACAAAATAATCACCTCCTTATTTTTTTGAAACTTCGATAAACAAAACGGGTTCTACGAATTTTGCAGATTTTCACGATTTGTCAAATTATAGCTCATGATATACAGGGTGTCCCTGGACTTCCGCTTTTCCTCTCGGGAATGTATAGATGGGGTCAAAATATCACCAGTACTTCATATAACTTTTGTTCCTAAAAGCCTTCGTTACTAAGTTACGGGCCCTCTGAATTACAAAATGAAAAATGTTTTTCTTTGATAACTTTCAAAGTGAATATTCAAAATCATCTAAATTCTGGTGATTGACTAAACAAATGAATTCCTTCGATGAGCTTCCATGCAGGAGTGAGTCAGTTGTTCTGCTACAAAGTCAGGAACGGACTACCCCCGATGGTCCACACCCCAAAACTTTGAAATAACAGATAATTTTTCAATAGTTTTCAACAAAATAAGGATACGTAGACAATTTTCTGAATAAAAGTACTTGTGTGGGAAATCTATCGGAGCAACGATTCTCAATAAATATGCAGTTTTACTCGACGACTTCAAACCTGATCGTCCACCATTATTTGAAATGAAAAATGTTCACAGTAGAAATACTAATGCCAACGTTAATTCAACAACATTAATAATAGGGATAATACAAAATATGCTAAAATAAAGTCGTAAACAAAAAGTATAGTACCTAGTTGGAAGGTTCATTCACAATGTAGATATTTTTTCAAATGAAATATCAAGTTATGTAGATTCGTGGTGTTTTTGAACTAACAAGCTACTCCACTATGAAATATCGAATTGAGTCCATATTTTGTATGTACGCGTGGAATAAGCACGTTTCGTGTTGTGTTATCTGAATGTCATGAAACTCAACATTTGGATGTTGCAAATTCGTATCCACAGCTTAAATGTTGGGGAGTTTCACTGATGAGTATAATTTAATGGGAGAAAATATCCAACCCGAAGATAAATTTAGCTGAAAAAACGCATATCGGAAGACATAACTGATAAAAAGCAAACGAATAAACTACAAAAACGGCTGCACGTGAATAGGTGAAAAATATCCGGTGAATAAATTCATGTTCCATTTCTTTCACAGATGTTGACAAAAACACCTTGTAGAAAGAAATAAAATTAGTGTGGATAAAAAATGACAACTGGAATGCGATTTTGTTTTGTTGAGTGGTGCTTTGTCATTGTATTGTCAATATTCTAATAGGACAGTTTGAAGTGTTCTGGTATGGCCGAACAGTTTACATTCAACGAATATGCAGATATGCATGCATTGTATGGATGAGCATTTGGTAATGCTGCAGAAGCCCGTCGTCTGTATGCCGAGCATTTTCGAATTAGAACGTTACCAGCAAGAGAAACGTTCGAGCGTGTCGATCGCAGCTTGAGGGAGACAGTTATGTCTAATGGATAATTAATTGGAGCCTGTTGTTTTATTTCGATATTATTGTAGGTTCAGTTTTACCAAAACGAGGTGGTGAAGGCGCTCCTAGGGCTGTGCGTACCGTTGTATTGGAGGAAAGTATTTTGGAAGCTGTCGCTGATGATCCTTCAATGAGCATCAGGAACCTATCAGAACAGTTCCATACATCCAAGTCCACTATTATAAGAATAATTAGGGAACAACTGATCCACCCATATCACATCAAGAAGGTAGGTTCCATGACACCTGAAGATTTTCCAGCACGACTGGAATATGCCAATAGGTTCCTGGATAAGCAAAGATAGGATATGACTTTTATTACTCGAGTTTTATTCACTGATGAAGCAGGTTTCAGTAGAGATGGAGTAATCAACTCTCATAATCTCCACATATGGGCCGAAGAAAATCCACATGGGATATTGCAGACCAAACACCAACGGAAATTCAACGTGAATGTTTGGGCTGGAAACCATCTCATAGGACCATTCGTTCTACATGACCGATTGAATGGAGAACGTTATTTGGAGTTAATTCAGAACGATTTGAATGGACTTTTGGAACATGTTCCATTGCAAACCCGAAGATATATGTGGTTTATGCATGATGGCGCTCTTCCTCATTTTAGTTTGATTGTGCGGGATCAACTGAACCAGATTTTCCCCAATAGATGGATTGGTAGAGGTGGGCCATATTCATGGCCACCGCGGTCTCCGGTTTTGAATCCATTGGATTTCTTTCTGTGGGGGCATCTGAGAAGCCTCGTTTACGCTACACCTCTTCATACCAGAGATGCCTTGTTGAATAGAATTACATTACATTGTGAAGCCATACGAAACGACCCTGGCATGCTATTTCAAGTGCAGAGAGGGTGTTTGCGCCGACTAAAAAAATGTATTGAGAGAGACGGGGTCATATCGAGCAGTTTTTGTAGTGGATTTTGCATTTCTGTTTGCTCTTGAGGCTTGCGATTGATTATTTACACCATGAGTTTTGTAAGGTAAACGTGTTTGCATGATGAAAATTCGTTATGAACATTGTACCTATCATTTCTATTTTCATTACAAATTAATCTTTTCGAATAATGGTAGACATCTCAGGTTGGATGTCGTCGAACAAAAATGCATTTTTATCAAAAATCGTTGCTCCGATCGATTTTCCACATGAGTACTTTTATTCAGGAAACTGTCCAGGTAACTTTGTTTCGTTGAAACATATTGACAAATCCCAGTCATCTCAAAGTTTTGGGGTGTGGACCATCGGGGGTAGTCCGTTCCTGACTTTGTAGCAAAACAACTGACTCCTGCATGAAAGCTCATCGAAGAAATTCATTTGTTTAGTCAATCACCATAATTGAGATGATTTTGAATATCCACTTTGAAAGTTATCAAAGAAAAACATTTTTCATTTTGTAACTTTGAGGGTCCGTAACTTGGTAACGAAGGCTTTTAGGAAAAAAAATTATATGAAGTACTGGTGATATTTTGATCCCATCTATATATTCCCGGAAGGAAAAGAGGAAGTCCAGGGACACTCTATACACTACAAGATGGTATCAACGAAATTATTATAATTTCCTCAGTTTTTTTGCAAAAGAGCTGAATATTTGGATAATCTTACATATTCTCGGATTTCCGATATACAAAGTACTATAAAACGGGTTCTACCAATTCTGCAGACTTGTACGGTACGTCAAATTATATTTCATTATCTATACCACAATTTCACAGATTCTTGAGATCATATGAACCTTTCTTCATAGATGGAAAATTTGACTTGAAAGGATGACAAACAAAAAACCTCAACAACAAAATGCAAGAAGATTTTCATAACTCTATACTATTTATCCCTCCGACCATCTGTAAGGAAATCAATCTTTGAATAAAGTGCAAAGAATGGAACAATATAAAAATAATTTGAAAAAATATCTTATCGAGAGTTCCTAAAAATTATATAAAAAATTATTGTTGTTAAGGAGAAGTGTATGAAGAAGATATTGAGAATGAATCATTATATTTTCATTTCGATTAAAATAGGGCTGCCCCCAGAGATAACAAATGAATCCAATGTAATCTCAAAAAAAAACATGTAATCTCAGAAAAAACTAATTCTCTATGTTCTTTCAGAAATTTGAGTCTGAAACCAATTGCACCCAGAACTGTTATGGAGAGGAGAAACCATGTGCATCTTTTTCGACAGAAAATATGCTGACGTCAAAAAGTGACGTCTGCGAGACTCTGAAAAGACGTCAAAATATCACAGCCACAAGACGTCATCAGCAGGACGTCACTCTGACGCCTGAAAAATGACATATAAAAGACGAAATTTTGAAGACCTACAAGATCATTAGAAGACGTCACTCAAATGACCAATAAATGACGTCATATGGAAGACTTGCAGAGTTCCTAGGCCTTCTAGGAGCTTCTTGTTTTAATGAGAAAATTGATAGTGTTAGGAAAGTAGAATAAAATGAACTGAAATACATTATTGAATTTATTACATTTTAATATCAAAAAAATTACAGGATATCCTGATTACCAATTTAAAAAAACAATATTGGATTTTACCACCAAAAATATAGTATTTATGCAATGTCTCTCTGAATTAAATTGGGCATTTCTCTCTGAGTATACCTAAATACTAATTATACCTGGAGTAGACATTACCTTCTTTATTTTGAATAGAAAACCATCTAGATTCCTTGTTAAATTCCGAATACAATAAACTCATACATTGATATATATCTGTTGAATAGTAGATGCTCTAATAATTAGTTTTGTTTTTGTTTTGCACTTAGCCATTGACGAACTATCAGTCAGTAAGAACAACTTCTGTAATTCATTGTTCTTGTAGAATAAAATTGTTGGAATGCCGAATTTTAAAGACGTTTTTTTTTGGAAATTAGTTTACAATCTATCCACTGACTATATTTATCTACCTCCTTGATGATATATTTATCGAAAGTTCTTTGGTCTTTCAATGGCAGCCACAACACTTCCCGCTTTCTTGGCATTAGCCAAGTTATTTTGACAATAGAGACCCTTTCCCCGTTCATCGTTTTCATTTTCGATAAAATTAAGACTTCCAGACACAAATATTTCATGATTTTTGACAGTTTGGTCTTTGACATTGTGAATTATTACAAGGCGACTCATCTCATTGGAATTTGTCATCCACTACGTACTGATTATTGACGGTATTCTGAAATTTTGGTCTGGAACTAGATGCTATTTCTTCTTCATATTCCGTCAAGAATTCATTGAGTTTCCTTTGTTTCTCAAATTGAAAGTGATTTGGAATTCCTCATTCCTGGTTTTTTTTCAGTATTGGCAACGCTGTCAGCTACCACAGCTTTCGATATGTGGTGTTTTCATATTTTTCCAGTACTTATGCAGGCCCAATGTTAGTGGAGATGGAATTCCATGTTCAAACCATTCAACTGCTAGCGCATGATTACGTATCGGATTCAAACTTCTTCCAAGATGTAAAAAATAAGGAAGAGAACGTATTATATACTTCAGTGGAGATTTTTATTGAACTTTTTGCTATGCCAGAAAAGTTGAGCACAGCTGATGGGTTAGCTCAGAACGCTTCATACAACCGGCCCATAATCATTGTTCGCGAACCTGGGATGACAAGAGTTTTACTTGTTTGACCATTATTCAATACGCTTCAATAGTTTGTATGTAAATTCATTTGCTACTAAATTAATTGTATCGACTTGAGATTTTCCTATGATGAACTTTTTAATCATTGATAATGAACTGTAAAAACAAGGACATTATACTGGGTATAGAGATTAAGTAAATAGTTCATTTTGAAAAAGCTAGGAGATACTCAATTTGAAACCCGAACAAAATAACTTGATTATCATTCGTTATTACATCCTTTTTCAGATCATTGCTACGTGCATGTCTGTAAAATTGAGAAAACTTTCTATTATACTCCGTTTATCAGAAATTCTTGTAATAAGATTTTTTCAATGATTTTCTCGCCTCACGAAAAACTGAAGAAGTGTGGTATGGATTATAAGCTACAATTTGATCCAATGTGCAAATCTGCAGAATTGGTAGAACCTGTTTATAGCACTTTGTTTATCAAAAGTTTCGTGAATATATCTCATTTTCCCATATTTTCATTCCTTACAAAAAAACTTAGAAGGTAAATTATAACTTACAATCGAACATACCGCAAAAGTTTGCAGAAACTATAGAACTTGCTTCATGGGGCTTTGTTATTCAAATATTTCAGTGCCTTACGAAATAACTGGAATGGTGATAATAATTTCGTCGATATCATCTTGTTGTATATAATTGTATAAGTTGACAATTTGTTGTACTGTGCAAATCTGCGGAATTTCTCGGAATGAATGTAATTGAAGTAATGGAGAACCAACCATCATGTATTTTTATATGATACCTACCAACTCAATATATATCTCATAAATGTATCACCCATAGAATTTTCCATGTGTTAGAATCAATGGATGTGATTTTATTGCAAACGTCATCGAATCATTGTGGTATAATTGAAACAGAAAAACTTTTCAGAGATAGTCAGCGATAGCCTGAATCGAAAATCTATAAAGAGTGTAATAATAATTGCGAAGTATGCCAAACGAACAAGTACGATAGTAGTATCCCTAAAAAAAATGATCAATCACTCCCATAGCAAATAAATAATTCGAGCCCATATCTTTCAAATCCAGAATCAAAAATGCATTTCCACGCTTGTTCCATTCGGACTGATTCGATATTGATTCAGAATATCGCATTTATAGTGCATACGTTTCCAAGTCAAGTCGAATCAATTTGGCTGTCGGGTGGCAGACGGATATTTGTCGCTAGATTCCGCGGAGATGGGTAGGGTCGTGAAAACTTAACGTCAGAGAATTATATCAAAATGAGTGCCAGGTAATTTGAGCATTCCCTCCAGCTCTGAGTCGATTTGTTTCCTCAGCATTGGGTTCAAAAGATAATATCATTGTTTAATCGGTGGGCTGTCGATTACGATAACGTGCTCGGTGCGGTTTGTGCAGCTAAGGTCCTTACCCATCAGTGTAATATTCCTATCAATAACGGCTTGGAGTCTCATCTTCTCCATTTCCGAAAGCGTGGTCTGACACTCAACAAGACCTATCGGATTTATGAGAATGGGTTCGTGAGAGAAATAGTATTCATTATTGCGCAAGTTTGGAACAAGATTTTGAGACATTGAACATCCACTGCGATGTTCGGTTTAAACAAGAATAGAACTTTTATAGAACAGTCAATGTCCGCTGCAGGATGTCCCTGGGATGTCACAAAGAGAACTTGTCCTATGTTTTTTCGATAGCCTTTTCATAGACACAACAGAACATTCCCAAAACGTTTTGCGCGCAATCAATTTAATTTAGTGATCACCTTCTGAAGTCTTTTGTTATTTATTTGGACATTTGAAGGTGTCACATTCTATTTGAAATGGAGTTTTTTTATACCACCAGGAATGCATCCCTCTGTTAGGATGTTCATCATGTTATCTAAAAGGAGATTATTCTTGACACATTCTGAGTGAAACTTCTTCCTTAATTTATTCCGTTAGGATGATAGTGTTGATCATGAAAACAAAAAATTTTTTTTTTCACAATTTTCAAGTCTTTTATATTTCTTGGTGTACTGAAACTAGGATTTCATCCCATGAAACAGATTCGTTGTGAAATATACTAACCACCAATTTTAAGGATAATCATAATATATCATTAGATATTTTTTCATATATAATTTCAGTTGTATCTCTAGGAAGGAAGATTAAATTGAAATTATATTCAAAAAAATATTAATTTTCACAGTGATTCTCTAGTTTTATCACAAACCTAATTCTTCTATTTGAGGGGCAATAGATTTCAGTTTGCATAAGTCTGTTGGAAAACATGAGGAGTTGTTTTTTATATTCCAACTCCCCATAATCTGAAAACTAACAAAGTTCCTAGTGGAAAAATGTATAAAGAAAACAGGTCGTTTTTTTTAAGAATCTTCAATGATGCAGTTTGAACATGTCATTACAGTTGAAAAGGGAAACATTCTCAATTGAATATTGATAGAAAGATTTTTCTGTGAATTGAAAAATCCACGATTAAAATGAAGTTATTTTTTGTGAATGTCTAACAGAAAACAACTACTTCCCCGGCTAAAGCCACGCTGGACATTGAACTACATCTGATAGATATTCTGAAAAGGCCCTAACTCAAAAGAAAAAATCTGAAATTGAAAATTTGCATTTTAATTCAGATAGTTATTCGATTTTATATTCCAGTCTTAATTAAGAACTCATAAAGATGAATGAGGCAAAGAAGAATGTTTTCCAAAAGAGAGTACTCACCAGAAATCATTCGTAACATTGACGCAGGAGAGACATCGCATTCACTAGGTCTTCAATACATTTTTGTCGACGAAAATCTATTTCACGCTTCCACGATCATCAGGAACCAGTCATGGGGTATGGTAGATTGATTTGTTGAAAATATAAACAGGATGTGAAACACATTTTCAAGAAGCAATCTCACTTTGCAAAGATGGAAAAAGTTAGAATCATTTCTTTTGGAGAGACACTTTGAAGTTAGTGTTTTCTGACATTAAAACCTGTCATGGGGTATGGTAGATTGATTTGTTGAAAATATAAACAGGATGTTCATAAAATCAGATGTGGAATCATCTGCGACTGAAAGATAAACTTTAGTCACTATCTTCCATCGTCAAGATAACCTCTTGTGGGGTATTCATGTTGAAAAGGGAAACATTCTCAATTGAATATTGATAGAAAGATTTTTCTGTGAATTGAAAAATCCACGATTAAAATGAAGTTATTTTTTGTGAATGTCTAACAGAAAACAACTACTTCCCCGGCTAAAGCCACGCTGGACATTGAACTACATCTGATAGATATTCTGAAAAGGCCCTAACTCAAAAGAAAAAATCTGAAATTGAAAATTTGCATTTTAATTCAGATAGTTATTCGATTTTATATTCCAGTCTTAATTAAGAACTCATAAAGATGAATGAGGCAAAGAAGAATGTTTTCCAAAAGAGAGTACTCACCAGAAATCATTCGTAACATTGACGCAGGAGAGACATCGCATTCACTAGGTCTTCAATACATTTTTGTCGACGAAAATCTATTTCACGCTTCCACGATCATCAGGAAGACCGGAAGAAATGGGAAACACATTTTCAAGAAGCAATCTCACTTTGCAAAGATGGAAAAAGTTAGAATCATTTCTTTTGGAGAGACACTTTGAAGTTAGTGTTTTCTGACATTAAAACCTGTCATGGGGTATGGTAGATTGATTCCACATCTGATTTTATGAACATCCTGTTTATATTTTCAACAAATCAGTCATTACAGATTCGAACACCCTATCAAAAAATACATATTGGGTGCTTTCGAGGTTATAATATGTTTCTGGACTATCCTAATACATTAATTTATTCCGTTAAGATTATATTGGTGTTGAAAACATAAATTTTTTTTTTTTTACAACTTCCAAAGCTTTTATATTTCTGAGGGTACTGAAATTAAGATTTCATCTCATGAAACAGATTCGATGTGAAATATGCCAACCACCAATTTTCAGGATAATTGCAATATATGATTAGATATTTTTTCATGTAGAATTTCAATGGTATCTCTAGGAAGGAAGATTTTTCGAAACATTCCAAAAAGATATTGGTGGACTTCGATTACAAGAAGATATTGGTGGTGGTTGTGGGGTGCTGAATAATAACATAATACAGGAAATGATGACCGGTGAAGCGAAGTGGGAAAATTTATAGTTTAATCAAGGGAATATTGATGAAAAAAGAAACTGAGGAATGGCAACTCCACTGAAGTCAGGGGGTGAAAGGGCAGTATGGTATACATTTGCTGAGGTTATACTAGAAGTAGCTTTGGTACAGAACGTGGGTAGATAAAAGGAGTTTTATAGGGGTAGTCTGGGATCGCCCCTTTACATCAGAGAAAGGCAGAACAAGTACCCAATGTAAAATATTCCTCCTTCTAGAAAAATATAGATAGATAGAAAGAACTACAACCACAGTGGCAAATTAGATGGGATAATGGCAAGTACGGGAGATGAACACACCAACTGATACTCATTATGGAAGACTGGCTATGGAGACCATATGGAGATGTGGACTACTACATAACTCCCTCTCTGAACATGGCTGTTTCGGAAAGTACCTGCATGGTCGTATGAGGACGGAGAGAAAGGTCTGCCCGTATATGCGGAGACCAAGACGATGTGGAGCATATAATGTTTATATACACCAACTGAAACATCCTTCAAAGCAAGGGTAATGATGACATTCTCAGGTAAGAAAGGCTGGAAATAATCCAATAAACATATAATCGAAAGCAAAAAAAGATCACAGAGAGAGAGAGAGACATAACGATGGGTAATTTTTTCATTTAATTATTTATTTCAGATTAGACGCCACTCAACAAGCAGGTTTCACACAGCTCTATTATAGAGTAGCACATAAATAACAACTGATTGGATCACTTATACTGCGAGAGTACATACAGTAACATTTTTAATTTAATATAATCACTTTAATCTAGGAATAAAATCTGAGCAATCATCATCATTAACTTTCTATGGAATTTAGACGACAGGATATTGATGCTAAATATTCTGTAGAATGAATCTGAGATTATTTTTGAAAGTTATAAATGGAATTGTATTGCACAAATCTAAATGCGGATTAACTGAACAAAGGTAATTGAAAGTTTTACATGATCTGATGAGAGGTGAATTCAAAAGGGAGTTTGTGATGCCTCGTGGTGTAACCAAGAGTGGTCTGTATCTTATATTGTGTTTGGTACAATTAAGACTAATATATTCGCGGCAACTAGGGGAATCGAACGGATTGTTGAAGATTTTGTGAATCACACATACGTCAAAATATTGCCTTCTGAGTAGTAGCTCTTCTAGTCGGTGAAATTTGATATTACTTCCGTATGAGTGATAGTGGCGGCTCCTGTCAAATCTGTAGTTGAGAACATTAACAAGTCTTTCCTCAACTTCCTCAATTCTATCGATATAACAGTTATTAAACGGATTACAAATTACACAAGAAAATTCCAACAGAGGTCTCACAATTTTTTTATACAAAAATATGATTGTGTTTTTATTGAAAAAGTCCTTTGTGACTCGGAGAATAAACCCTAAGTTTCTGAGAGCTCTCTGTACGGAACTTTCAATGTGTTTAGGGAGCGTAAGTTTTACAACGAGAACAACGGCCAGATCATTGAGAGTTTTGACACTTTTTATAGTATTATTATCTAGCTTAAGGTCTCCAAGAACTAAGGAGGTAAGCACTAGTTTATGTTCAGTTGAAGCTGGTTTCGTTCACAGTTGAACGAGAACCGGTTCAGATCTGTTTGGAATTTGAAGTATCCAATGGATTTTGATACTAACATATAGAGCTTCAGGTCATCAGCATAGACAAAAATTTGGTATTCTTGAAACACTCGTATATATCAGCTATGAAAATCTTGGAAAAAGATAACCCAGGTGTGACCCCTGCGGGACACCAGATGAAACAGGTAGGGATGTAGATTTGAGGCTATCAATGGCAAGATATTGTTCTCTTTCACTGATATATGATGAGAGTAAGAGCAGCCAGTTGCCATGCACACCTAAATTTTTGAGTTTCGTAATGAAGAATGTCACTGGATCTGTTAAATGACTTGAAACTTCATGACCGTGTAGCCTAACTGTTTAGAAATACACACGTTTTTGTTTCATTTCAATCAAGCGAGTAGTGTTCAAATTACGACAATTTTAGTTTCCGTTCTTTTCAAATATTTCGGGTGAGCGCTCCATGCTCGTGTGACGTCATTTCACAACACAACGTTCTCACCGTACACTCAATCATTGCTTTGCTATCGGATGTTCGACCACAATAACGTTTTTAACTCAAGTTTTGATGTGAATCAGTGTTACAATAGTGTTATAAGTATAATATTAGATATGGATGACGGTTTTGAAAAAGGACAATCTGATATCTTGCCTAAAATAGACGGGTAAATGTTTACCTACTATTTTTCAAATAACTCCGATTTCTTGACCGCCAAGATGCGAGAAGTAAAAATGCAAAAGTAAGTATTACTCAATAACATTTTACTTTTTATCATGAATCTTTTGATCCCTATAAGTATATATTTCTCATTACTAGTGTTTTATAAATGTACGTCATATTGATACTATGAACATCTTACTTGACATTAAGCTCCTGAGAAGGAAGAATGCCTACATAATTTCATGACTTACATTTTGTATTTTTTTAATATGTAATGTAACAAAAAATTGTAAACCTAACCTGAACACAGTATTTAATATGGTGTTATCTCTGAACGTCAGGGACTATAGTGAAACGGGTATCATATAAATTTAAATAATATATATGCTGTTCATGAACATTCGATTAAATTCATTTAACCGTACATGTTTCCGTTGCAATACGTCCGTTCATCAAGTCTCGTGACATATCTTCCTCTGCACCCCAATACCAAATAATTGGTTCAATCCAATAGTAGAAAATATATTATTCCAGGATCTCCTTGGCTCTAGGGATCCTCTGTTTTCCTTTCCTCCTATAGGATACTCAATTCCGCCCGTGTACTATGTACTATGTAAATTATCAATAATTTCTTGATATTGCTTTCGCTTATCAATTTCTAGTGATCTCTTTCTTCTTACAACTCGTGATGTATTATTTCTGTATAAGGATTGATCTCATATTTGATTCAAAGATCTGATTACAAAACTTTGCTTGAGAGAATCTGATTGAAAGATTAGACACAAAAAGTATAATTAACGAGTTTGATCAACAACCTGGCAGAACTCTTAGCAAAGCGGTTTTCCTTTTCGAATAGGGATGGTTTAGTGCTAATTAACAAGCCAGTGAAGCCAGGAACATAAATGGGTAAATTCCAACTTCCTTCCTCTCCAAATAAAATATCAAACTTCACCTTTAATTTTTTTTCATAACTTCCCGTTGATGAGTAGCTGTGTTCCGCAGAACTCATCCTACTCATAAAACAATACATTTGACTATTCTGTAGTGTGGTTAGATCAGACCAAAAAGTGCCCGATCTCTTTTATTATTCATGATTACATCGTACCAGAGTACATCGACTTACTCCGTGTGCACCGAGGACATTTGACATTTATAAATTGTAGATGACATCGAAGTTCGTTTGTTTATTTTCGTCAGACAGTTTTATCCATAGAGAAACTAAAAATAAAGAGAGTTGTCAAACCTGCAGTAAAAGTTGGCACCACGTTTAGACAGTGGCGACATATCTCGCAACTGGCCGAACTAAGTACAGTTGGTAAAACCGATTGAGATAAGGCGGGTTTTTCAAATGTGTTACTTTTATATGATTGATATGGTATATATTTTATAAGTGATCGATTTGCCACTCTTGTATTACATTTGGATGGTTGTATCATATGAAATACAGGAATGGCAAATCGATCACTAATAAAATATATACAGTAATCGATTCGTAGAATCTGTTAGTTCGTTCGTGGTTAAAATGAAGTTTCAAAGTAAATATTTATTTCATGATATCAAGAACAAAATTAAAGATCTTATAAAACAAGAATAATAAGTTGAACACTATAAAAACACATTTTATTGTATCTAGGACAAGGTACAACTACAGACAAAACAATAATAAAACTCCGAAAAACAACAAAATTGAATATATTCTTCAGTCTTATCATCAAATCAACCAAAATAAAAACAAATTACATTTACAACAAACCTTCAATAAGTTTGTTCATTTATTAGCACAAAGGAGAAGGAGTAGGTATACTTAACAAATACTCCAGTTTGATGATAATCTTCGTACTTCCTCAAATGGTGATAGGAAATGGAAACTGATGGACGGAAATAAGTATCAGTTTGTGAAAAAATTTCTGCAACTGATGGATGGAAATAAGTATCAGTTTGTGAAAAGCAGCTTATATTTTACCTTGTGAAAGAATATTTCGAGGAATTTCAGCGTCAACTTGAATAACAAAACATTCCATTTCCGACGTTGGGTTCATAATTCAAGTCCATAGTATAATTTCTATAATTAATTTTTCGATGACAATTAAGTGTAGAATTATTCTGAAATTATTACGTGGTTTGTCATTTTCTGACAAATGTCGAAATGGGAAAATTATCATGTCAGTCGTCTGTTGATTGCGGGCAGCGCTTCCATGCGCGACTGGCCGTACCAAAAACTTGGTGGTCAAGATCGCCAATGTTTCAAACAGTCTCTTTATTTTTAATTTGTCTATGGTTTTATCATTCGAAGGGTGCCCAAATATCAAAATATATTCAAATATTATTCTGGGATGGAGAATCAGAGCATCTGTCGAACTGTAGGAATAAAAAGATTATTTATGGCATTGTCATTACCTGTAAGCTCACCAGTGAGATGTTACCACATTAAAAAGTGATCTATTTGCTGTTAGAACTTCATATTGCTGTGCACAGAGTACTGAAATGAACGTTTTCAGAAAATCAAACGTTACAATCGTTGGGCAAAACCTCCTCAGGAGGTAAATGAAAAAATTTGGCTTGTGAAAAAAAGTTATTTTTTACAATTTATTTGGCAAATTTTGAATTTCCTGACAGAAACTGCTCGAGGTGGAATGAGATATGTTGTTTCGGGAAAACTCTGCCATGGAAGTACCCACTCATGAAATAGATAATGCAATATTCTATAGTAGCTGGGAAATTAGTCAAGGTAGTATCGTCAACCAAATGGACTTCTCCTGAATGGAATGGAACAGCTTCAGTGTGTGCTTGAGTAACAAGCCCGCACACTTTGGAACAGTTTTTCATAATGGGAAAAATATGGGCTATATGAAATGCTATTGTGGCGGGATATAATCCACAGCATGGAATGAAAAGCCACTGTTTCATAGCAGCGCTTAATGATTACGTGCTGATCTCACGATGATCAGCACCAAGAAACGAGAGTGAAATTATTAGTCGTCGAATTGATTTTGTAGATTTATTAAAAGAACACACACTAGTTGTGACAATGTACAAGTGCTTACTCAGAACTATTGTATTGTATATGAAAATAATAATTACATAAACAATAAACACAGCGGAAAATAAACAAAGGGGAGTCGCAAAGCCTATTTGGCTGTCTGCGGAAACATATTTTGGTGGCTGTACATTAAAATAGTGAATACTCATTCGCAAAAAACGCAAAGCCGAGGGTTGCCTGCGTTGGATTATGGACAATAGTTCGGAAACCAGAGTAATGGGTTGGTTCACATGGAAATTCACTAGATATATATTAAGTTTGGGATTTGCCTTAAAGAACATTGTCTCTCAGTACCTAAATGTCTATGAACAAGTAACAAGTTGCAAAGCCTGGCGGCTGTCTGCGAGAGTATTTGTTACATGTGTATATTTCACTTAGAGTTATGTAGACATCAATATCGATTAGATGAACAAACAAAATATCAATTCTGAAGTAATATGAGATTTTGAGTCCTATCCTATGCGTTCAGATTTTTTTCTATTATCAGGTGCACCTTCTCTCTATTTTCTGTCAAAATCAACTGCCTAAGCTTCGACTTGAAAAAGTTATAGTGACTTATACTTCTCAAATATTCGGGCAGACAATCAAGTACTCTGGGAGCAAGAAAGGTGTAACATTTTTGACCAATAGCTTTATTTGGTTTTGATAGAGCGAGCTTTTTATTGGCTTTATACCTGGTTTCATGAGGATGGGAAACAGGCATTAATCATTCTTTTTTTTTGACAGTAGAGTGCTATTTTATAAAAATACATCTGACGTAGTCCAATATCTTGCTTTCTTCATAGATAATGTCTGATGAGAATGTACGGTCTTTTTTCCAAATTAATTTTAGGATTTTTTTTTTGTAGGATATCAATCCTATCTAGGTATGTTGAGGCGAGTCCCCCCCCCCCCAACCTAATATTCCGTAACTTATCCTAGAGTCAACAAGGGCAAAATACACCATTTTTGAATGGGGAGTTTCATTACTTTGTCAAGATATTTGAATTCATGTATCATTGTCTGGAGTGTGCTACTGACTTGTTCAATGTGAAAGTTCCATCTCAAGTGATGATCTATTGTAACCCCTTAATATTTTATTTTATCCGTGAATTTTATTTCAATAGTTTGATTCCAATTTGGAATATTCAGTACAGCGAAGTCAGGTAATCCATTTACGTAACTTGAGAGTGGAAGTGCAATTTGTGATTGATCCAGTCCATGAATTTGGTAAAGTCTTTCTCCGCTTTCTGTTTCAGTTCATTTCATGTGTCAGCGGTATAAAGCACTGCTGTGTTGTCAGCAAAGCTGAAAATTTTTCCGCTGGGGTTTATGTTGAGCAAGCTGTTTACGTAAATAATAAAAACTATATCGCCGAACTAATTAGGTATTTCTTAGCGGCAAACATCTGTCCTAGCTTTTATAGAATATAACAATAATAAATCACGAATAAAGTTGGTTCATGAATGAAACAAATAGAAATATGTTGGGACGGAACAGCCACGTTTTTTTAAAGAGGATTCTGCGATGTTTCTGACGTTATAATTTCATGAAAAAGTGTATATATTCATTACAGATGTCTGTCGACAACTGCGCGCTGATTTACTTATATATTGGTTAAATCAGATAATCTGGAGAAAACACGAGCTTGGGTATTGGTCGCATTGAGCTGCACCAGATCATCTGATCCCCAAGGCAGAATCCTTCTCAGTACCTCATTTACACTTCCCATATGTCTGTTTTGTGATGTACGAAAATTATTATGGGAAATATTTACGAGTCTGAATCCAAGTATAAATGTAGTTCATCTCCATTTCCTATGAAGTGATCACTTCCATCGAACCTGAAAAGAAACTATTGGAATTTTTTATAGAGAATATTTCACTGAGCTGCTTATATTCGAAGATATATTTTCCAAATATGTCACTTCATTTCAATATCATTTTCGCAGTACGGTATTACTGATCAAATTCAATCATAATCATAATCAGATTTCCTTTATTAGCCGAGAAGGAGGTTTTGCATTTCAAATAATACTAATGGAGCTCCTCAAGAAATCAGGCCTCAATTTGGTATAGCCCAATGGAATTTCACATGTTTCCAGAACCAGCTTATATAAATCTAACAAGATATGAAATCAGAAAAATTCTTACTATATTTTCTCCGTGTAATTTTCTGACAGTGTATCGAGGTTCTCTTCCTTGGATTCACACATATACTACTTGTTCTCGAGCTTATCAAACTGTCTTCTGTATGCCCATTGCTAATTTCATCTCCACTAACTCCAATTGCTGTCAACATATCCTTGTCGTGGTGATCTGAAAGGTGAATAAATCAATCCGTGTAAAGAAAATCTATTTGATACAACTCAAGGAATATAAATGTTATATATTGAAGAACATCCTGTACTGATTATCATATATGGATACAAATTGAGATACGTAAATATCAAGTTGTTGATTTTTGTTATTGTTCTCTGGTGAAATATAATTTCTGCATTTCAAGTGGAATAACTTCATTTCCTCTTCTGACCATTTAACTACAGAATACAACACATATATGGCGATGAAGGTGTTGAAGAACGAATTCATGATATGTGATGAAGTTCGAGGAATCTTTGTGATGCCGTCGTTCCAAGGGATAAATCTTTCGAGGAAATTATCAATACAAAAAACGAGTCAGTGTTTATCGCCAACGATTATTGTTCGACAATTTGAAACAGATCGGCAAAAATATTCATGACTGGTACGTAAGGGTGGAGAAACTAGAGTCTAGATGTAAATTTGGAAATGTACTGTCAGGACGTGTTTAGGATAAGTTCGTAGTCGGTACCTGAAAGAATTCTGGATAGACTTTGTGAGGAGTCAGAAACCAAGCAGCTGAATGAACGCTTCGTACTAACATTAGCAAAGGAATTTTCATTGAGTCAAACGAGTAAACCAGCAGTAGCAGCAGCAGGAAAAAAAATCACTATTTCAAGGTTATTATTTAGTTTATTGATAAGTTCAATTTTCATGTAACTTGGACATGTTTCTATAAATGTAAACGTATTCCTTGGGAAACAGATATTATTTGTTCTGGTGTTATATTTATGATTTGAAATTAACATTATCAAACAAGTGTCTACTCTTCAGAGTAAATGAACTTTTCTCATAGATATATAGAGCATAAATTGTGTCGGTATCCCTTTTGCTTTGAATATGACTCTACAGGATTGCAGGAAGGGAGTTTTATGCATTATTCTTATTGTTCGCTTTTGAACAACAAATATATTTTGTGCCTTTGAGTGTTCAAAGCGATGTCTCATTCATTTATCTATGAGATGTAATATTTTCCGATCATAAAGTATATATTGATTGATTGACATATATCTCAAAACTGTGCAAATGCAGAAGCAAATGCCCTTCAACTCATTTTCCGAGCCGTCAATACGGAAAGATCAGTCTAAATGTTCATCTATATGTACTCTAGGAATTTGGTCTAGTTTTTACAAGTTTTATTCAATTTGCTTCGTTCGTGTGTCATTCGTTTTATCATTTGTTCTGTCATTCGTTCTGTCATTCGATCTGAAATTCGTTCTGTCATTCGTTCCGTCATTCTTTCCGGTTCAAAATTTGTAATACATTTTTGGCGCACTTGACATCCGATTGCGGTAAAATTTGGCATTTGTCCATTATTCTGATGACAATGCATTATGAAATTTTTGTTAGAGGAGAAACAAAATGAGGGCTTCAAGATGGCGGACGAGTTTTGTGATTATGGTACGCTTCGATTCAAAATTGGTATGGAAAGGTTTTTGGGGTCGGAGATTAGGAAGTTTTTGTCAAAATTTATTAATTCAAGATGGCGGCTCCAAAATGGTGATTATGGTCCGATTCTATTCAAAATTTGTATGTGGGGGTTTTAGGAGTCAGAGATTATGATTTTTTTGTCAAAATTTATGAAATCGAAATGGCGGCTCAAGGAAAATTTTGTAAGAGAAGAAAACAAAATGGCTCTCATGGCGGACGAGATTTTGGTTAATGGTCCGATTCGATTCACAATTGGTATGTGTGGGTTTTCAGGGTCGAATATTTGGATTTTTTCTTCAAAATACATAAAATGAAAATGGCAGCATTAAAATGGCCGATGATCTCTGTGTTTATGGTACGATTCAATTCAAAATTGGTATGTGGGGGTTTTTGGAGTCGGAGATTATGAATTTCCCATCAAACTTAACAAATTCAGGATGGCGGATGAGTTTTGTAATTATGGCCCGATTCTATTGAGAATTGGTATATCGGGGTTCTTGGGATCGGAGATTATGAGTTTAGTCGAAAATTATTGATTTTGGGTTAAAATTCATGAATTGAAGATGGCAACTTCAAGATGGCGCATGAGTTGATCTTCAGATGGTCTCCTCATTGATGGACTAGATAGCTCAGAACTTACAGAAAACAGACTCATAATAACGATGCTTCAACAAAAATGCATAGATTGAGGCGTACTTGAGTACTAAATAGCACAAAATAAAGTAATTATTAAAAACACTTTTTAAAGACAAGCTTTTATTCAAATGCACTAAAAAAATAAAAATATTTGCTTTGGCTGTGTGACGTAGGTTATTCCGTGAGTTATAGATCCAAAAGCTTGTCGCTTTTGTATTCGAACTGAAAACATTGCGCGGCGAGTTTTGAATCTATAACTCACAGAATAATCTACGTCACACATACAAAGCAATTATTTTTAACTTTTTAGTGCATTTGAATAAAAGTTTTTTCAATAATTATTTTATTCAATGTTAGTTGGTTTTCGTTGATTGTAACATACTCAGGTTTTTCTGATCTAATCAATTTGGTTCTGAATAGAAAAGTACTTGTCTTCGCCGTGTTTAAGGACAATTTATTTTTTATGAACCAATTTTCAGTTTCACTAACTAGTAAATTTGTTTCGTCAGCATATTCTGTTCATTTATAATTTACATCTGAACATTCTGTGTTAATGTCGTTCATAAAAATAATAAATAGAATTGGTCCGAGAATGCTGCCTTGGGGAACCCCCACTGTATTTTGCATTATTTGCAATTTGTATGGAATTTCGTTTTTATGAATAACTACTCTTTGTATTCTGTTATTTAAATATGAAACAAGCCACTCGAGATCACGTCCCCTAATGACATACATTTCCATTTTTTCAGCAAAAGATCTTGGTTTAGACTATCAAAAGCTTTTGACAGATCCAAAAAGATACCCAGTGCCAAATTGCCCTCCTCGAAGTCTGTCAAAATTGCCCGAGTAAAGTGAAATATTGCCGTGTGTGTTAACCTTCCTTCGATATAACTATGTTTATTTTCTGATGAAATATCACAATCTTTTAGAAATTTCATAATTCTTTCAAGCATCACAGCTTCAAGCAACTTTAAAAAACTAGACTAATTGGCCTGTAATCATCCATCAGATGGCTGTTTCCTTCATTTTGATAACTTGGTTTTATGCTGACAATTTCAAGTTATTAATTATATAACAAATTACCCCTATGATGGCAGGACCCACCTATCGAATGAGACTTGTGGGTATTTCATAATCTCCACTACTGTATTTGATTTTAATTTTCTTCAATATGTTCTTGACTGTTAGACTTGGAGGAATCGGCGCATGAGTACCGAAAACTATTCCATCTCAATTTTTTTATACGCTCCTCTTTAAATTGTTCTATTGATGATATAAATGCATGTTGCCATGGGGCAACCCCGTGCCATATTGTTTAAACCGAAATTGTTTAAACAATCGCAACTTTTGACCCATGAAAAATATACTAAAAAAAAAGAATAAAATATAAAAAATATTTTGTTTTTTATTCTTTATACAATAGGTAATAATATCCTTAATTGATATTTGAAAAAATCACATTGTTTATACCTGTTTTTTAATTGTTTATTACGCGCGCTCACAAGTATGCGACTCTTACCTTTAAGTATCGCCGTCTCTCTCTGACTCATAAGCTGCATCGGCCTCTCTGTGTCCTGAATCATTTTTTTTTCATTTATCTTGAATACTATTAACTTTATCAAAATTGTTAAGGAGAGCAATGTTATTAATAATTAAATTATCTACACACTTTTGTTAAATTGATTTCAGGAAACAACTTATTGAAAACAAATTGTAGATAATTTAATTATCATTAACATTACTCTCTTTAACAATTTTGATAAAGTTGATAGTTTTTGAGATAAATGATGAATAATGATTCAGGACACAGAGAGGCCGATGCAGCGTAGGAGTCAGAGAGAGACGGCGATACTTGAAGGTAAGGTACGCATACTTGTGAGCGCGCGTAATAAACAATTGAAAAACAGGTACAAACAATGAAATTTTTCCAAATATCAATTGAGGATATCATTAACTATTGTATAAAGAATAAAAAACAGAATATTTTTTATATTTTTTTTTTTTTTTGAGATATTTTTCATGGGTTAAAAGTACCCAAATTTGAGATTTTTCAAATCTTTAAAATTAATATTTCCAAAAATATTAACTTTATCGTGAAAAATCATGATACCTTTTCTATTTGTATTTTAATGAAGAATATAAAAAATGTGTCCGGTTGGAAAATAACAATTACTTGCAATTGTTTAAACAATATGGCACGGGGTTGCCCCATGGCAACATGCATTTATATCATCAGTAGGGCACTTTATAGGGGATCGTATAAAAAACTTGAGGTGGAATAGTTTTCGGTACTCATGCGCCGACTCCTCCTATTTTATGTCCACTGGAGTAAGAAAAATGGATGTATTATTTTTGTTAATGACATGTGTCCATTCGACATGACGTATGTTTTCAACTATATTTGGTACTGATTTCAATATAAACTCGTTATAACTGTCAGAATAATCTGAATGGCTTGTTATTTCTATATATATTGACCACATACATTTGTTTTTATCATCTGCATCCCTTATATGATAAGCATAATTTTGTGCTCTGATTTTTGCTAATAGATTATCATACTCTTTTTTAAAGTTTGGATAAATTTCATCATATGCATTATTTTGACGTTTCAACATTAAACAAATGTCTAGCCTATTTTCTTACACTATTTACATTTTCGTTCTCCACTACATTATTTTTTTTAGTGGCAGAAAAATATTCATCAATGTAGACCATTGCTCATTAACATCTGATTGATTATTCTGATATAACTCCAACCATTGTTGCATATCTACAGTTTTCAGTGTAATTTTTTGGGCCATGATCAGAGATAACAGTATTTGAAACTAGACTTTCTAAATGATGATTGTTGATATTAGTAAAAATATTATCTACAAGTGTTTATTTGTATCTGTTATTCTCGAAGGTGAAAATATAGTTTGAGACATATCAAACAAGTTCAAAACAGATAAAAATTGCGATTTATGTCTGCTTTTTCCCAACAATTCAATATTAAAGTCACCGGCCATTATAATATATTTATTTTCATTGATAATTTGAACAGTCTCTAATTCGTTGATAAACCTATCCATCTTTTGTTTTGGTTGTGTGTACAGTACATATATTATTATAAATGATATACCTTAAATTTTACACTCTACACTGGCACATTCAAAATTACCCTCTACCGACATATTTTTTTCCTATGCATGAATTGTATGTCCTCTTGTAAGTAAATTGCTACTCCCCCGTACCACTCTGCAGAAGCTTTATTCTAGTCTAAAGTTGTTCAGTCCTAGTGCACCTATTCGATTTTTCTTTTGGAATAGTTCTGTATTTTCTATGTTGTTCTGTCAGGTGGTTAATTATATAATGGAATTTTTCAGAGATTGTACATTTTGGTGTATAATACTAAATTCTGACCATCCAAACTGTGTTATCTTTCTGTTGTCGGTTTTCCTATAAAAAATCATTTCCCCGGTTTTTTGGCGCGGTGGACATAGATGCACTGAAGTTAGTGTAATCTCTCTGTCTATCAATTTTTTCAGATAAGCTGGGCATTTTCGGTCTTTAGTTGTATGCATTATTGCCTGTAGTCCTATCCGTTTACAATTGGTACAATCCAATTTTTCTGTTGAACATTCGTTAGGGCTATGATTTTCTCCACATTTGAAAATGAATTATATATTGATAACAATAGATATAATGATGTGGGGTTACAGAGTAGTCCTTCCAAACGCAGAGGTGAATTATTGAAGGAATTACATGAAAATCATGAATGTATTGTTGAGATGAAGACAACTTCTAGGTCTTATTTTTGGTGGCCCTCACTGGACCTAGACATCGAAAACACTGTGAAACATTGTTCAATTTTTTATAGGTTCTCGCCCCTTGCCTTTGGCCTTGGCCGTTGGGTGAAACAGATCGAGTTTATGAGCATTACGATTTTTAAGTCTCTTTCAATGGTAAAATGATATTAGTGGTTATTGATTCTTTTTCCAAATGGCATGAGGCTTTCATAATCTAACATTGTGACGCAAATGAAACCGTTGAAAAATGCGGAGAATGTTTTTCCTATTTTGGATTGCCAGGCGTTCCAGTGACGGACAATGGAGCATCCTTCACTTCAAAGACATTGTCTGATTTCCTTAGTTTCAATGGTATCAAGCATTTGCCATCTCCTGTTTACGATCCTGCTAGCCTGATACTACAGTTAACAGTTTTGAACTGGGTTTGTCGATAGAGATCAAAATAACAGAACTGTATCTAATTAGACTTCGATCAATAGATACTTGTTCAGCAATAGAAATTCCGTACATATTTCTACTGATGGGCTTTCTTTCCAGATGATTTACAAAAACAAACCAGAATCTGGATTAGTTATTTTGAGATATAATTCTCAACCTAGAGAAAACGAAATATCAGATTTTCTGTGGGTGGATTAGTTTTTTGCAGGGATTACAGAAAACCGAATTAGATTAGATTATCATTTCAGGAGATCAGATAATATCTGATACTGAATTTTATATATCTAGTTTGCCAAGTTCCTAAACACATTCAGAGATACCACACTCTGAAACATCACACTCAGACTCAGAGATACCACACTCTGAAATTTCATACTCAGAGATACCACCCTCGGAAACAGAAAACTTAAAAACTAGTGCAAATATTCCGAATATAATTGATGATTCGAATCAAGCACTTCCTCCAAGTCCAAAAAGAGTATGTTCTTCAACAGAAGAAATAGAAAACTATCCTCACCAATTGAGGAACAGAAGTGCTTTGAAACGCCCTGTTCGATACTTATGACCAGGGGCATTGTTATATATTGTAAAACATCCTGTATTGATTATAATATGTGGATACAAATCAAGATATGGAACTGTCAAGTTGTTGATTTTTGTAATTGTTCTCTGGTGGAATATAATTTCTGTATTTCAAGTGAAATAACTTTATTTCCTCTTTTGAGAGAATACAAAAATGAAAATAACACCACACCATATCAATTTTTGAATTATCATTTTTGACCTAACCTAACTAATTAGTTTACAATTGGTTGGGGTGAGGTCAAAATAACTGAAACCATTATCGATCTGTTGTCGTCGTCCCGACTTTTGTAAAGTAATCTTCAAGGCAATGAACAATAGATTCCTTACCAACTTACAATTTCGACAAAATCTCATTGAATGGTATTGAATGACACTTCCCACATAGTCCACTGAAATTAGCTGGATGCCAATTTTTACCTTTTTCGACTGTCGTAGGTTCCAGATGAATTGAGGTGGCGTCGCTAGCGTTGACTTCCTGTATATTATATATATTTTTTTTTGCCCATCCATGTAACGGATAAGTTGGCTTGCGATACATTTGGAAACATTGTTCATCTCATTCGAAGAAAGGACCGAAAATTTACCATTTAAAATTCATTCCACACGTGTATGCAGACCAAAATAAGCTCCAGTAGATCACGGAGAACTGAACTTACCATTATGATTTGATATCATTAAAATATTATTGTTGTATTCCTTTCAATCTGATGACAACCCTGAATGAATCTTGTATGGAAATAATCTTGTACATAGATTTCATGATTCTTTTGAGTAGAAAATCTAGCTTTGTCTTGATAACGAAAAATATTCAAATGTATGGCGGGTGTCGGTTCGGGTTACTATTCTTGGCTTATTGAATTATGATGGAAAAAACAACGTTCATGTCTCTTTTCCAACGTTTCCGTTGAAAAAAAAAATGTTTCTTAAATTTTTGTTTGTTTAAAATGTCGGTATCAATGTGGCAACAAAAATCATTCGTGTAATCTACTCAAAATCGTTATTCGAAGACTACAAAAAAAAAGATATGATACAACACATTTCTATTTTTCAAGGGGGATTATTCTCAAAGTATTGAAGATTAAAGTTTCTATTGTTGAAATTTTTCAGATATTTCTATTCAACAATTCAACTATATCATTCATATCTAATCACCTGGAATAGGAAAATTATTCTTGGTTTACATTATCACATAATCATATATTTTCTCTGTACATGTTCTGGACTAATCTAAACTCATTTCATTGATTGATTTATTACCCATATACAACCGTCCATGGTTTCTTTGGGTTTCTGTTTATTGTAATAAAAAACTTAGGTATATCCTTCAACGAAATTCTATTAGGTACACAGTAAAAATTATACTAAATGTAACTCAGTTATTTATATATATATTTATGCAATAAATTATTATTATTATTATTATTATTATTATTATAATGTGGAAGATGGCTCTGGAGGCCCATTTAATTAATATTAATGTCTAATCAAATAAAATAATATATATAAAATAAAAAATCATAAATTAACTTTTTTGGAGAAAATTTCGAGACAGTTGTCACTGAACAATTACTCAATGTACATTCAAACACATTACATTGTTACTTTTTTTGAGTTGTTTAATTATCTGTGTAAAACAAATGTACAGAACATCCTTCACCTTAAAACTATAACTCTCCAATGAGCCAGGTTGATTGCCGATAACAAATCGATTATTTAAACTCGGTATTCAACTAGAGTGTCTCTTCATGTCGTTTATAGTTAATCCTTCAATATTAACTTCGATTACTTTTTACTATTCAAAATTCAATAACTGTTTCAGCTGCTTCATACATATTGACTCAGTTAATTTGTACATATTGTACCACAGAGTTATATTGACTCGCACATACTAATGGCAGCACTGAATAATAGTTATTGGGTTTGGTACTCGAACTGAGCTTAATACTTCGATTGATTTATATACTTTCGTCCATACTGATGATAACACTGAATTACACCGATTGACCTAGTTACTGCGATTGAGTGTGGGGATTGATTTCATTCAACCCTTTTTATACATCGTCGGTATCGCATGGGTATGACTAAGGTCAATTCCAAGCGAGCGTCTGCTTATCTTTACCAATTAAATGTCATTTTGTCGGCAAATGATTCATTTATCAATGAATAGGAGTACCTACTGTTATGGTAGCTATTATTTCATTTTGTATCACGTTGGGAAGCAATATTTTTTCGAGTTTATTGAGCATGAATGTCTTATAGCTAATCATAATAATTTTTCCACGTTATTCAATCTCGAAAAGAGCTGATAACTTTTTTTTTGTTGGTTACTCTGATAATTCAACCAACACCAACACCAATTTGATTCTTAATTTCTCAATACTTATATCTGACGTTTAGATCCATTGGAGATAGAAATACAATTATTAATATTTATCACTGAAACAATTTCATGTGGCTCAAAGTATACAGGAGCAGGCATCACATCCGATGCGCATTTAATAATAAATTATGAAGAAGTAGAGGTAGAATTGGAAAGGCACAAAAAACAAATTATGCGGATGAACGGATGCCATTTTCAATTATTCCACGATCAGAATTCACTGAAGGCAAATGTTGTGAATAGTGATTTTGTAAAAAATAATGATGGGAATGAAAGTGTTTTCACGAAGGAAACTGTAAATAGTAAAATGGTGCATAGTAAAACGGTTAATGGTGTAGTGGAATAAGTAAATTGGGGAATATCTTTCAATAATAAATTCGAAAAAATATGCCCCAATTTACTGGATGGAAAGAATAAAAATCAGCAAACGGGAAATTTTGCAGTTAGTTATGACAGTTTTTCATCCAATTGGTTTTCTTTCTCCTCTAATATCAACAGGCAGGCTGATCATGCAACTCTGTTGGGCTTAGAAAATGGTCTGGGATGAAACGGTCAGTGATAATATTCATAGAAAATCGAAGAAATGGATTGAAAATCTTGGAAAAATCAACAGTTTCAAAATTCCACGACAATATTTTTCTTTTAGATCTGAGAAAGTACAACTACATATTTTTTGTGGTGCTGGTAGTGAAGCCTTCTGCTCAGTCGCATATGTTAGATCAAAATTAAATGATCGCATTGAAGTTTCCATGGTTTCTTCAAAATGCAAACTTGGTCCGCTGAACAAAATTGTGAGCATACCCAGGATGGAATTGCAAGGTGCAGTCATGGCAACTCGTTTGGGGAAGCTAATTGAAAAGAAAAGTACCCTCAATATTGATGATATCTACTGGTGGACTGATTCAGAAATAGTTCTGACATGGATTCGTTCGGAAACAAATCGACTGAAATCTTTTGGAGCCCACCGAATAAAAAAATAGTTAATTCCACAGAAATTTAAAAATGGGGATGGGTGCCATCTTCGATGAATCCCGCTGACTTAGGAACCAAGGAAAATTATGATTTCAATTTTTCGATGGATTCATTCTGGATGAAGGGTCCTCCCTTCTTGAAACAACAATATATTTATTGGCCCGAAGAAATGAAGTTTAAAATTGACAACGAACAAGTTGATTTGATAATATGCATTCTGAAGAATGGTCTCTGCCAGATGAACAGAGATTTTCAAAATGGTCTAGACTGCTGAGAGCTACAGGTTGGATTTTAAGATTTGTTAGAAACATGAAAGACAAGGATAGAAGAACAGGGGAATTACAGCCAGAAGAATGGGAGAAAGCTGAGAACATATGGTGCAGAAAAATACAAGCTCTTCACTTCAAGGAGGAGATTGGGTTATTGGAACAAGGACAGTATCAACTAAAAGGATCAAAACTCTTCAATCCTTCACCATTCATTGATGAAAACGAAATATTGAGGATGGATAGACGAATTCAATATGCATATGCATGATTGCAAATATCCAATTATTCTGCCCTCAGCTGAAAATTATTCGGTTGTTAGATTGTTAATTCTATTCTCCCATAAGAAGATACATTATACAGGTACGGAAACTTTGATAAATGATTTGAGGATGAAATTTTGGATTATGACAATGCGACAGACAGTTAGAAACGTTTTGAGAAATTGCCGATTTTGTAAAATAACGAGAAGAAAACCTATACAGCCAGAAATGGCTCCATTACCGGAATGTAGACTGAAAAGCTATTCAAGACCATTCAGTTACTGTGGAACTTTAGCCCTTCACTTGTGAAAGTCGAAAGATCAGTGGTTAAAAAATACGGTGCAATTTTTATTTGCATGAATACCAGAGCTGTGCATATCGAACTCCCCAACTCACTCTCTACGGACTCTGCTCTTATGGCAATCGAAAGATTCTCTGCTAGAAGAGGATACCCACCGAAAATTCATCCGGATAATGGCACTAATTTTGTAGGAGCAGAAAGGGAAATGAAGAAAAGCTTGGAGGGATTGGATCAAAATAAAATAAATGCTAAACTCTCAGAAAACAGAATAAAATGGATTTTCAATTCACCAGTTGCCCCATATATGGGTGGAGTATGGAAGCGGTTGATTGAGTCTATCAAAAAAGTTCTTTATGTCATTCTCAAAGAACAACATCCATCGGAAGAACTACTGAACACATTACTCGTTGAAACAGAGAGTACTGTAAATTCCAGGCCAATCACATACATTTCTGATAACCCCAATGACGAAATTGAGGCCCTAGCACCAATGCATTTTTCGATTGGGAACAATATTCAAGGGGTATTCAAAGCAAGTGATTTATATGGTCGGCGACAATTGAGAATTGCTCAATTTTTAGCGGATAAATTCTGGGTGGACGACTGGCTATCTACCAAATCTAGTGAAGCGAAGCAGATGGCACGGAAAATACGGAAACATAGAAGCTGGCCATATTGTAGCAGTAGTGGATAGCAATTCCCGAAATAATTTGAAAATGGGAAGAGTCATTGAAACTTATCCAGGTCGAGATGGTCAAGTGAGAACTGTAAAACTCCAAACTGAAAATGGGATGTGAGTACGTCCTGTACACAATTTAGTCAAACTGGAGGTTGGAGAATGCTAAGAATAATTTCCATTGCAGAATTTAATTCTATTTACATAATTTCACTCTGTATATATAACGGAGAGCTTGTCAATAGTTTTTTTTGACAAATAAGACAATGAAAGATCATTTAAATGTAAACTTGTTGAAAACTAGAATAATTCACTCATAAAGAAGTTAACAACATACGTTAAGGAATATATTAATTACTTTCATTCGCTATTGAAGTCAATCAGTACCAATGGTTTTAACTGATTGTTGTGTATTTTAGTGAACGAAATAATTTTTGATACTTTCGAATCAGGAAACTATTGACATTATTTGTGTACTCAGGGATAGCGATGGTAATGGTTTATTGGCAACTCAAAACCAGAGAGATATTTTGAATGAAGATAACCCAGAAAAAGAGCATTTGAGCGTTTGGTGGACCATTTCGATCACACTGGTAGTGTTATTCATTCTAAAAGTGGAAGGACTGAAACAAAAAAAAAGGTGAAAGTAAAATATCAAAACAAGTCCGAGAATTTTAGCCGAAAAATTGGACATTGGTCGAACCCCGATTGAAATATATCTGGTGATATATTACGTTAAACTCAATGAATACGCGAAGATGATCTTGAGAAAATAATACAATTTCGTCAATGGGGTCAATAGAGGGTTCAAGTGGAGATGAAGTCCTGTTCACCAATGAAGCTACTTTCCACAGAAATGGTTTGGTGAATAGACATGACCCCCCTTACCGTTTCCATACTAACCCTAATATGATTCGCACTCTCAATCAGAATAGATGTACCTTCTGGCATAGATAACATCACCAGTTTGATCTAAACGGTTCAAAAAACTCTCAAATGATCTTCTATTGGGTTACTTCCTTTCATAATATCTATCTCGATGATTTATTGTTACCAAAGACGATTTTCATTGCTAGACCTGTGTTTATAACTTTTTTGAATAATTTCTTTAGATCGATTTCAACAGTGAATAACAATAATTCATATATTCAATCATTTCAAACGGATTACCCCCTCAAAATCAAATCGAATGCCTTGAGAATCAGAATAAACGTCTGAAAAATAAAAAATCCCAAAATACTGAAAACATATGAAAGATAGGTATAGAGAAACCCATTATCAATCGATGCACAATATCGTTTGATAATAGCAACATTCACACGGTGATCCATTTGAAAAAATGGACTTTTGAAAATTGTTCGATTGACAACTCAGCCATGGACACCCTGTATGGAATTTCGTCATTCCTATTGGGTAGGCTTGAAGCCCTGTGCATAAATTTATTTTGATATGAATTTGAAGCTTCCGCTCCAAAGCTGTAATGAGCGGTATGTAATTTAAGGGCAATCTTTCAAATTGGAGAAAAACTCAAAGACGGTCGATTTCAGGAATATATCGATCAAATCTGGAAATATAGTGAAATATAAGGGTAAGTTCATGCAGTAGATTATAGGTGGATACACAAGAAACAATGTATTGTCGCGATAAATTGCACCAAATAATCGTTAGATGAATTGTTAGGAATAATCTATCAGTTCAAAATAGTACATGATATATCAACGCGAAGTTTTATTGAACCAATATTTCTGGTCAAATCAATCAGTCCAATTAATTGTACGTATGTGTTGTTTGGACCGATTATTGGGTCAAACGTAATCAATTTATCTGTGATACGAAATCTTCCGCCATTTAAAAAAATATGACCGATTGAACGTTGAAATTGAAGAGGTGCGAGACGAGGTTTTGGCGTTTAGTTTAAGACAGTAGTTGGACGAAAACTGCTAGTTACTTGTTGGGATGATAGGGTACATAGTAATGAAAAGAAGAAGAAGAAGAACAAGAAATCGTTCAAAATGGGTCAAAACATGGTTACTGAAAAAAGAGTTGAATCATAGGCCATTTCTTTAAAACTAAACTACTACCACGAGTACGAATCTACAAGCTCAGGCATGTCGTAGCCTAGTTTAAAAATTATCGGCAGATATTTTGAAGAATTTATCGGCACATAAATTGTCGTGTTTATGTCAAACGATAAAAACCATCGCATCAAATTATTGTTGTGGATTTATCGTACAACTTTATTCGTTTCTACAGTCCCCTAACGAACCATTTCATCTGCACAATTTTGGAGATCTAACGATACATTGCTCAGATCGGTCGATACATTGTTCCGTGTATATATCCACCTATTATTGGTGTAAATACCGAAGATAGCTTCCTCGATAAGCGATGGAAAGTGGGAGTCGAAGTTAATTTCGTTCTATTCGTATTTTTTCCATAGTGCTTGCGGAAAAATCGCAGAACTGTGTTCCAATAATTGGATCTTCAAATAATGATTTGAAGTGGAAGTGACAGTGATTCCGATACAGAAGCGATACAGTTGTGGCTGATAGCAAATATCTCAAACCGCCAGAGTAGTAGTCACGAAATAAACCAAAAAAGACAAATACTGGGTGAATACCTCCACCTTTTTCAAGATTTGAAGAACAGCCCCAATCATATTTTTTGCGATTGAAAATTGATATATTTCAGAATATTCTCGAGAAGGTTGAATCAGGAATTCATAAGTGTAACTATAATAACTATCAGACGAAT
Source organism: Gonioctena quinquepunctata (assembly GCA_018342105.1). Taxonomy (NCBI): domain Eukaryota; kingdom Metazoa; phylum Arthropoda; class Insecta; order Coleoptera; family Chrysomelidae; genus Gonioctena; species Gonioctena quinquepunctata. Next base: position 285,888 of record JAFIRS010001650.1, read on the forward strand.
CCAATACTTAATGAACAAATTGTAGTGGGCAATAGCTATCAAGTTTTCGAAATGCTTTGCTTCGATGAAAACACAAATATTTTGTATCGCCTTAAATATCGATGAAAATATCGATGTAAGCATCGATGGTGTGAGGGTGTGCTGATCTTCGGCATATATACTCTTATATAAATCAATATATTTGTATTACATCGATTGACATCCATCTAACCATCGCCCATCGGTCATCGATCATCGTTCATCGAGGCATGTACTTACCCTAAGGTATTCCATCTTAGTAGAGTAGGCGTCGCTCCGCCCAGACAGACACAGTCAGTGCATTTTTCATACTCCTATGGGTGTATAAAATGCTCCGCAACAAAACTCGGGGCACATATAACTGCACACGTGACATGGGACAGCGCCCACATTATTAGGACTGAGATGAAAGTTATTCAACTGGAAAGACGAAAACCTATCATGATGAAACAATGGCTTTCGATCGGGCTAATCGGATTCAGAGGAGAGGCAGTGTTACAAAATAGGTGCAGTACGCCTCTGTAATGTTTGTCATAGGCCAGACGGTTTTACGGTCGGGAACTTCCGATGACAAACATAGAATTGATGTTTCTACGAACAGGTCGAAGATTCTGGAAGCCAAGAACAAGGATATATAAGGTCGGGCGTACGATCAGTCATCCATTCAAGGAGTAGTAATTCATATCAAGTAGTTCAATGTGAATTTTCAGTACATTGTGGTACGTGGTACATTCAAGTAGTAAACGGTTATTGAGTATTTTATTGTCAGAGTGAATTATTGTTTAATGTTTCCAAAGTGTAATAAACGAACAATAATTCGGTCGAGTATTTATTATAAAGACGCACCCAGATTCGTATACATGAATTAAAATTGCTCTCCCATCAATCATTCTAAGAGTAGAAAAATGAATATCCCACTCATTTCATTACTACAAGATCATGTATTTTCATCTTGAAAAATATTATTTGTGTATCTTCCTAACGCACCCTGGCATGGTAATATTGATGGGTCCAGGTTTCCACAAATATTTTTCCAACATATCTCCTTTATCTTTCGGAGGCAAGTGGAATATATATGTTATGAGGATGTGAAATACCTGTTGTATTATAATAGTGGAATATCTGATATATTTGTGGTACCATCCTAACCCACCCTGGTCTGGTAATATTCCCAGATAACGCAGGATATCCCATGGATATCCATTTCATGTCCAATTCTGGTCGGGATATCCCTGGATTTGAAATGGACATCCATAAGATATCCGTCGACGGATTTGAAATGGATATCCTTCAGAAGATATCATATAGATGGCCATAAGATATCCGGAGCAAATATGGATAAGTTTAAATTGCAAGATTGATTTTTATTGTGTCAATTTCTGAGTTTCTTTCATGCTCGTACATATGGATTAATTTTTTTGGAAAAATCTCATGTTTCGTTTTTCTACTTGATTTGAAATGGATATCCATCGACGGATTTGAAATAGATATCCTTCAGGGATGGCCATGAGATATCCAAAGCAATCATAAATGAATTAAAACATTCTCGTAGATACACAAATTGTACATTTGTCGCGGGGACCCTCTGCGACCACAGAACAGATATACATATGTCTGCGACAGGCCATACTATACGCACAACGCATAATTACTGGCGACGTCTGTCCTTTTATTTTGTTGAGGAAGGTCATAGTCATAGCACTAAATCCAAACAAAAGTCGTGTTTTTTTTTTCTATTTTCCTTCGTTTTTGATACCCTGTTGGTCTGAATATAATGGTTTTCATCTGAAGCAATCGATTGTTTCCAAAGGGAATTATATATTGGCCGAATACAGGTAAATATGAATTGAAAAGGACATAACCTATAAACATCCATTATTTCCAATGCATTTATGTGTTTGCTGTTTGCGTTTCGATATTTTCAGAAATGCTAAAAAGCACGTCGGTACATTTGCCACAATACACGAGTTTTTCAAATGTCACAGTGCCCAGATTAAAAATGGTGTGAATGCCTACAACAGTGGACATGTGATGAAGATGATTCATCAGTAGATTCGAACATTTTCCTATTGGTTGCACTGAAAAAATTAATCTTTCGGAAGAATATTTGGGAACTGGATCGAAATTCAAAGCTGCTGTAGGTAAGTTGTATGTTTTTCTATTCCTTCTTCTAGAACTTTTTTTTAGGAACCTAAATGAAATCTCAATAATATGACTTTGTGGAACGATGCCTTCCTTCCATGCTCACTAATATGTTTGCCTCCAAATATTGCTGGTATGGAGCAAAAAAAAATAAACTGGACAACTAAAACTGGCTGAATTATCACTAGGTGAAAAGCCCATTCAGTTGTTCTGTTTATTTGATAATCATTTGTATTGCCTCAAAACAGACTGCTAGTTCAGTGAGAATGCAAAATTTCCAAGAAAAGTTTATGTCAATAATGCTTATATGTATACCAATAAAGAGAGAGAAAAACTATGGCAGTGGTATATATTATCAACATCAGTATTCGAATTCAAAAGAAAGCATAATATTTCTCAGTATTTTTTTGTAGATTTCAACATCAATTGTACCCGTGAATATATACATATCATTTCAGAAGCGGCTGACCTCAGTGATTCGACGGAAAATAAAAAAGCTACTGAAGAAGCCATCTAAGCTTGGCTGAGAAGGGCCAAAGAAAGGCATCTGTCATCTTCTAGAATGAAGGAAACACCTGATGGACGGAGAACATAGCATTCTATTATTTCTGTAACTTTATTTCTATGATTATTCTGCATTTAATATTCTGTTTTTATTTTAGAGTTTACATATACATTTTATTTGTTGATTACCCCGAAGTTTATGAGAATTTTTGTTGATACCAGAGTTTATTAATACATTTTTTTTTGTTCAATACCATTATTTCATTTCCCTCCAGATCGCTATTACTATATTTTAACTCCGATGGATATCCCCGAAGGATATCTTCAGAATATCTGTCAAGGAATCTTTCAGATAGCTTTTGACTATCCCTGAAGGATGAAGTATAACTTATGGATATTGTTATAATGTCAATGTTACTTTTCGTTTTACATGGTATATTTGTAATAGAGATGACAGAAGAATTAAAGTTTTTATCTGACTGAAATTGAGTTGTCAAAGTATTTCAATGAAAACGACTTTAAATCAATAAAACCAGCGAATAAACTCTTGAAAACATTCAAGGGTGCATATTGCAGACGCAATATTGGTCCTATCGAGCGGAAAGACTTGAATTCAAGACATGTCGATAAAGACAAGAAAATCCGAGAACGTTGATCCACCAAGGAGACCAACGACGAGGCTGAGTGCTAGACAAGCAAAAGCCGCTGAAGAATCAATTCATAATGATCAAAAATCTGACTCTAATGGAAAACATGACGTGACAGGAACACAAGAGGTGATAGTAGCAGGTAACAGCAAGAGAGTAACTCTTGCCGCAAACCATTCCATGACACGTTCGAAATCCAGGACGTCGCTAGCAAGCATTAACGAAAGAAAGAAACTAGAAATTGAGCTGGAAGCGGAAAAAGAGATTGCTGAAATCAAAGAAAGGCTCATCCTGAAGAAACTGGAACTTGAAAAAATGAAGATAGATGAAGAAAGCCTTGGAAGTGTGGGGTCTGATTCAATAAAGAGTGATGGATCAAACAGAACTGCAGAGAAAGAAGCAATGATCGATAATTGGATAAAAACTGTTACACCTGAAAAAAGTGGATATATACCAGATGATTTGAAAATTAATCAGAACGAAACATTCAGTAAACGAAAGAGATCCATATGACAGTCGAGTGTGTTCGAGAAGATTATCGTTCGACAGGAAGTTGCCATTTTTCGACGGTAATCCAGCGGAGTGGTTGGTGTTCATAAATGAATATCACGAGACATCTGAGTTGTGCCATTATTCTGACAGTGAAAATCTCATACGACTAAGGAAGTGTTTCAAGGGCGAGGCTAGAGAAGCGGTCAAGATGCTTCTGATATCCTACAGGAACGTTCCGGAGATACTAGAAACACTACAAAACTTATATGGTAGACCGGAGTTCATTATAAAAAATTTGATTGCCCAAGTTAGGTTGATTCCTGCACTTAAGGATCACAAGCCAGAAAGTATAGTCAGGTACGCAAATTCTCTGAATAATTTAGTTGTTGCTATCAAACATTTAGATGATGAGATTTACTTGAACAATCCTATGTTACTTGAAGAGTTCGTTTCAAACTTGACAATAAATTTGAAGCAACAATGGTCATTTCATGCTGTGAAATTAGGGTCTGTTACATTACTAGAATTTTCCAGCTGGCTCAAAGACATGGGTAAGGCTGCTAGTTTACTTTATACACCAGATATTCGTTCAGACCATAAACCACAAAAAAGATCAGATTGCGTTTTAGTTGCTAATGAGAGCAAACGTAGGGAAGAGAAGGGAAAATATTTTTTTCTGGAAAATTGTAAATGTTGTTCTCGAGGTAAACATCACTTAGACAAATGTTCCAAGTTTCAGGAAATGAATGCAGACGATCGTTGGCTTTTCGTCACTGATAATAAGCTTTGTATATCGTGTCTCAAGACTAATCATCGAATGAATCAATGCTTCTTCAAGAGAACATGTGAGGTAAATGGTTGCGAACTGAGACATAGTCGATTGTTACACAAAGATCCATTGGTACAAGTGAGGGACGAAAGACATCAGATTGAAGATATTCAGGATCGACAAGTAAGTGATGGTAATCTCGGACATTCATCCAATATCCATCAGGTGAGAAATTCTTCTATACATTTGAGAACAATTCCTGTAGTACTGACAGGTCTTCAAGGTGAAATTGAAATTTTTGCTCTTCTTGACGAGGGATCAACTGTGACACTTTTAGATGATGAAATCGCTGAAAAACTCGGTTTAGAGGGCACTGTTGAACCCTTTTGTATGCAGTGGACAAATAATCAAATTCAGACTGACGAAAATTCCAAAAGAGTTCGTTTGAAAATCAAAGGAAATTTCCCCAATTCGAAAACGTATATTTTGAAAGATGTAAGAACTGTCAAATACTTGGAACTTCCACGACAGTCGTTAGACATGAATATGGTTCGGTATGAATGGCCTTATTTGAAAAATATTCCAATAAAATCTTTCTTTGATAAATCACCCAAGCTATTGATTGGTACTGACAATTACGACTTGACAATGCCACGAAATTACGTAGAGGAATCAAGGTATGGACCCAAAGCCACACAAACAAAATTAGGATGGGTAATAAACGGACAACTGGTTAAAGACAGGGTTGAAAAAATATACAATTTTCATATTTGTGAACGCAATTATGATGATGACTCACTCCATCTACTCGTCAAAGATTCTTTCATACTAGATGAATCAGGACTTCGACCTGGACAAATGAATACGAATGAAGACGAGTCGGTTCTTAAATTCATTGAGAAAGTAACGAAAAGACGAGGTATACGATTCGAAACGGGTCTTTTGTGGGAAAATCTGGATATCATTGTCCCAGAGAGCAAAAGTATGGCCTTGACACGATTGAAGTGTCAGGAAAGAAAAATGGACAGAAATCCAGATTTTGGGGTAGCTTATTGTGGAAAAATTGAGGAATATTTACAAAAGGGTTATTTACGACAACTGACTAATGAACAAGCTGCACAAGAAACTAACAGGACTTGGTATTCACCTCACTTTGCGGTTTTTAATCCTAACAAACCAGGGAAATTGAGACTTGTCTTCGATGCGGCAGCCAAATCCCACGGTTTGAGTTTGAATGACATGCTTTTTCAAGGACCTGACCTTTTGACACCATTACTTAAAGTATTATGGACATTTAGACAACACAAGATTGCTTTCTGTGGGGATATCCGTGAGATGTTCCATCAAGTCCTCGTGAGGAAGGAAGAAAGGACATCTCAAAGGATACTATGGAGGGGATATGATAGAACTATCGAACCTAATGTGTTAGAAATGCAAGTTATGACATTTGGGGCAAATTGTTCTCCCTGTTTAGCTCAATATGTTAAAAATTTAAATGCTCGTGAATTTGAGAAGGAATGTCCAGCAGCCTGCAATGCTATATTGAATAAGCATTACGTGGACGACTACTTGGACAGTTGTGATAGCGAAGAAAAGGCATTTGAAATGATTCAACAAGTTATCGAAGTTCACAGAAAGGGAGGATTTGAAATTTGTAATTGGCTCTGTAACTCTAAAACGGTGATGATGAAACTTCCAAATGATCTTGTTTCAAAAAACTTGAAGGAATTATCTTTCAATTCACAACTCCCAACCGAACGCGTACTGGGTATACAATGGGATCCAGAAAATGACACATTCATTTTTCGACTAAATTCTAATAAAATTTCAAAAATGATTATAGATAGTAATGAAATTTGACAAAAATATTGGATATTTGGGTTGAGCAATCTAGTGAAGGAAGTATGGCGAGAATATTCGAAGTGTAAGGTTGACAGTCTTCCCAGAGTTCCAATGATGACTATCCTGAAAGAACAAGCTCCGAGTGAAGAAGTTATCAAAACTCTATTTCTCGAAGTTGAGAATATCTTGAATCACCGACCATTGACTGAGGTATCGTTAGACCATGCAGATGACGAAGCTATAACTCCAAATCACTTTTTACTTGGACCTAAGCATAAATCAGACCCAAATATTCTGGGTGTTGGACAGATAGATGGAAACTTCCTCAGTGGAGGATATCCCAAGATTTGACAAATAAGTTCTGGAGAAGATGGATCCGGGAATATCTTCCTATACTCCGAACCAGAGATAGGTGGTATTCCGAAACAGAACCAGTGAAAATAGACGACATCGTTATCATAGTAGACGACCAATTTCCAAGAAACTTATGGCTGGAGGGAATTATTACCGCAACATTTCCTGGAAGAGATGGACGTGTTAGGGTGGCAGATGTCAAAACAAAAAACGGTGTTTTCCGCAGACCAGTCAGCAAGCTCTGTCCCCTGGATATCCGCCAGGATAAAATGGAGCTGGATGAATGAACTACGTTTTTCATTGGGGGGAGAATGTTATAATGTTAATGTTACTTTTTGTTTTACATGGTATATTTGTAATAGAGATGACAGAAGAATTAAAGTTTTTATCTGACTGAAATTGAGTTGTCAAAGTATTTCAAAGAAAACGACTTTAAATCAATAAAACCAGCGAATAAACTCTTGAAAACATTCAAGGGTGCATATTGCAGACGCAATAGATATCTTTGGAAGATATCTTATGGACATCTCTGGAGGATATCCTCGAAGGATATTCTATGGATGTACAGGTTGTTCCACTTTGGACATCCATCGGATGTCCATAAGATATCTTTTGGATATAATTGGATGTCCATAGTACATCCATAAAATTCATGAAGGATGTCCAATGGATATCCATTGGATGTCCATGTGTTATCTGGGTTAGTGGGTCCAGGAACATATCTCCTTAATCTTGAGGAGTCGAGTGGAATGGAAGAGTTTTCCAGGCTCCTGATTTCTTTCGGTATCACAATAGATATGTTATGAGTGTGTGAAATTCCTGTTGTATTATAATAATGGAATATCTAGTACACTCATCTTGAAGCTTTATATTTGTGGTACCTTTCTTGCACACCCTGGTCTGATAATATCAGTGGATCCAGGGTGCTACAAATATTTTTTCAACATATATTCTATATCCTGGAGGGTTAAGTGAAAAGGAAGAGTTTTACTGGCTTCTGATTTTTTCAGGCATCTCATAAGTTCAATGTCAGAGTTGGCTCCACAAATACCTTCCATGCAAGGATCCATAATATCATGTAACCTGTATGTGTCTGTGTGATGATTCTAATGATATATTTTTTCTCCTCAGGGCCCTTTTTGGAGGAGACTTGGATAATTTGGATAATTTGTTAATTGGTTAACATATTAAATTTGAAGAAAAATGAAAAACATCTTTCCTGATAGCCACATTCTTAAACTGGAGTTAATGGCTAATTGCATATTTTTTCAGACAAAGAATTATTTATTGAACGCATTTACTCATAGGGATAGACCAACAGCGTTCCGAAAAAATTTAAGGAATTTTCTAGAATAAATATAAAAATTTACAAAATTTACAAGTCGACAACTTACACAAGCGCATTTTCTAGAACAAGCCTCATCGAATGAAATCAGTATATAATTATAAAAGGGGCCGCTGAAGTTACAGGGATGGATCTCCACCCTAAATATGAAACTGAAACATCCTCGCATATATTTCTCTATACCACACTACCGAGTCGATCGTTTGAGAAAGCCACTCATTCAACTAAAAACCAAACATCGTACATTACTCACAAGTGCAGGACCGATCCCAAACCATTATGAGTTTTCTTGTTCGGGGGTCCCCTATTTCAGCAAGCATAGAATATTACCAATCAACAAGCCTTTTCACAATTGGAGGTCGGTACCAGGGATTTCGGCCGTTGCCTGAAGAATGCCTTGTACTGGTACTTCAGTCATTTGGTGTTCAAAACGAGGGTTACCAGGAAAGTTTCCCGGGAGTTTTCAAAATTGGTATTTTTATGTACAACATTTTTCGACAATATCTCTTTTCCGACTCATTTTACGATGAAAATAATTATGTTATAATTCAATCTAGAACAAATTTCTTACAATTCATGTGCTGAGGTTTTTTTGCGAAATGAATAATATCAGCGTACAAGTGCCGCAAACCAACATACATCTACACTGAATCATCAGATCGAGTTCTGAATTCATGCAATACTTGATGAAAATTGAAGTAGATTTTGCGGCCCTCGTACGTTGAAACTATTCATTTTCATTTTACTGAAAAGCTTCAGCAATAAATAGTTTAATTTATTACAGTTCAATTTATTACATAACTAGTTTCATCATAAAATGAGTCGTAAATGGGATAATGTCAAAAAACTGTTTTTGAGCGCCATTTCTGTAATATAGTGTCGCGAGCGGCAAAGTTACAAGAAGGCAAAGTATAAATTCGAAAAGAACACGTCGAAATCTATTGAAATACCGATTTCAAAAACTCCCGGGAAACTTTCCAGGTATAACTACCAAATTACTGCGGATGGGTTGTGCCAGCAAAAATTCTGTCAGAGTAATACTCACAAATTGCTGATATGCAAAAAATACTATAACCGGAAAGCAGGACCCACCCGCACAAGATCTTCACATTTCTTAAGGAAATAGGAACTCTTCGTAAGGAAGTGAAACTTTCCATCTACCCGAGACTCATCTGTCTACGCGTCTGAAAAACGCTAACCAAGTTTAGCTGTTAACATTTTCATTTGACATCAAGTGCCTCATCGTGATTTGTAAATAACGAAATATGCGCACCCAGTACGTGAAGTGTGAGATTATTACAAAAACAAATGGAAATTATGTCACAGAATTCATTGACAAACGTTCATCTCTATTCACTATTGCAAATAATAAATCAACTTATTTGGAGTTCAAATTGATTTCATGACGCTAATGCTAGATTTTGTTCATTGCATATAAACTTTTTTCTACAAATAATATAACAAAGCAAATCTGGCATTCTGTTCCGGTATTATTCCAGTCCATAAAGGTTCTTGATTATTATCATTGATGAATATTCGTTTATGAATATTAATGATCTTATCGAGGACAGTGTTAACAAGGGGCGAAATTGAGTTTAAGTGATGACTAGAATCTGATTACTCTCTTGATTGAATTATAAATATGTTATTTGGAATGGGAGGAATCCAATATATCGGGTGGAAATGAGGCCTGTAGAATCGATTTGGAAATATGGGTCAAAGGAGGTTCTGAGGTAATCACCAATAATAAATTGTGATAATGAGGATATCATGTAATCAAATTTGACCAGCCGGTAAATATTGATTGAACAAGCATTATTCGGAGGTTGTTATATTTGATGCTATCACTACGAAGAGAAAGACAAACCTACTAGCCGAAATTCACGTGACAAATTCCACTTAGGCCCGGTTTTTTCACCTCCAGTTATACTAGGAATAAATTAACAACGGTTAGAATATGCTTTTGTCCAACGTTTATTGGTGAACCTAACCCTAACCTAAACCTAACCTAACCATTGGTTAATTTATTCCTAATATAACCAGAGGTAAAAATACCAGGCCTTACCAAAACTAGCGCTGAAATCCAAATGTCTGAAGTCGTTTTCAGTTAACAAACTATCCACTCTCAGACCTGGATATCAATACCTGATAGCACCCCCATAAACATTCCACAACAAATATTTCCTCATTTCTCTGTAAACTCTAATTGCACGAAATATATAGGTTAAAACTATGGGCCAGGATTTTTAAATGGGGATCTGATAATCGGGAACGGAACCTCTGAAACACCAGGTCCCCTCTCAGAGTATGTTGGTCTTCCTGCGGTATGCGGAGCTGTGTCGAACATTTCCTAGATACTCATGGGATCCGTATGGAATCTAACATTGATTTAGACGTCAGAAAGAGGACGAAGGTGAACACGACCAGTCACAAACAATGGTCAGAATTCCGAGAGAACACTAAAACAAAAAAAAAGGTTTTGGTAAATTTCACGGAAGATTAAGTGAAATCTGCTCATCTTGGGAGAGCTTTGGGAATAAAGCTCGAAAAACACTTGAAAAAGGACTTGATTGAATATCAATACCGCTAGAACTAATTCCGGTGCTCTGCATCGCTGATCTTCTCAGAGCTATTTCAACTACGCCAACAGAGGAAGGCGCCAGAGGCTGGACAGTGGGCTCGGCATATTTTCCAGGGAAAGAGGTTTGACCATCACCTATAATAGGCGAAGTGATCGCATATGCGGTTGAGGGAAACCCTCGAATAATCCTGGGATGTGATGCGAATGCACACCATACGCTATGGGAAAGCATATACATCAACACAAAAGGTGAGTCACTATTAGAATTCATACTAATGAGAGGGTTACTTTCAGGTAATTCAACTAGCTTCGTCAAGGCTACGAGAAGATGAGTCTAAGACATAACCCTTTCAATGGAAAAAACATGTGACGATATTGCCAACTGTTATATGACGGGGCAACCCTCATGTTCAATTCACAGACAGGTCATATTTGATCCAGTTACCCCTCCTCGAACTTCAGTCACTTATCGTAACCTGGAAGAGGAGCACTGGGATATATTTATATATATATATATATATATTATATATATATATATATAATATTTTAAGTGAAATTTATGTCATTTCGACCTTCAAATAGGTCAGCGCCCAAATTGGCGAAGGTAATTCTCACTTTATAATTACCTTAAATTAAATATGGGGAAGGAAATGGAAGTAATTCAGGAGTCGAAAATTGGGCAATCAAGATATTTTGCCCAATAAGTCGAAGGCATAAATAGGTAAAATTGCCTTCAGAATAGTCGACTGATGGTAAAAATTTAGTCATTTCCATCTATTTTAGGTTATAAACACTATATTAAAATAAACAGTAGAAGGTTAGAAGAAGATAATGAATATTTACTGCATATTGTGTATATTAACCTACATGTTTATTCGTGAAAGCTTTGAAGATGAACATGACGTATGAAAAAAGAACTGTCGAAAAACGTACAGCAGAAAATGATGCATGCAGAGTGATTGTTTCGCATTCACATCTAGTTCGGATTTTATTTGCGATACAAACTTTTCTGTGATGATGTTGAATTTTACTTATGTAAAACAAGTGGGCTCCTTCAAAATATCAAATTTATATGGAAAAAATTCATAAAATTAAGTGTATTTCCTAAACTTTTTTCATCAAACACTGCAGAAACTAATTTCATAGATGAAGTATGTATATACATATCATATACACAAATTTTTTGACTATCTATCATCAAAACGTGGTTGATTCAAGAAAATTATGGATCATTTTTGCAATGGCGGAAACGCTTCAAGCCAAAAAATATGGCGTCGCATTTTCCTAAAATTTCAACTATGAGAACACATAGGCTTCATGCAAAGTCGAAAGTAACCTTTATTCCTGACTTTGAAGTCCATTTTCCCCATTTTGTAATTTCAGCCCTTTCACATTGTGGTCACGTGATGAAATACAAATTTGTTATGGGATGTTTTTTCATGCGATTCCGATTCCGTTCTCTGGTTGGATTGGAATCGTGGATAATAAATGTATATTGTTGTTATTCGATATTCTGAGTAAAAACACTAAAATGATCATTTCAATTCCTAATACGGAGAAAACATAAACATTATTTTTTACTTCTTGTTGATGGTAAAACCAAGTATATCTGTCCAGCCTATACCTAGTTACTCAAAGAAAACGATATATACTACAAAACCCCGTAATAAGTATTTATTCTGAAATTGAAGTGTTTTTTCTGGAACTGAACATCAAATATCAGTGGTATTGAAAATAGTACGCGATAATTTTATTCAGTGCACATTTGGCCATAATAATATCCATGATAATGTTATCTCAGTGTAATGAGGGAATCTCTATCCGAAGAGAAATAGCCAATCATAACATTTTGAATATCAAATGGTGTGTAGTGATTGGCTCAAAAATTGTAGTTTGACATGGCCGCGTTCCGCATAGTCTGAAAGTACTCTTAGAATGCTAACTTTGCAGAATGCCGTGCTCGGAAATATCCAATTCAATTTGTTTGCCAATTGTGACTACCTTTGAAAAATCGAGATATTCATGATTTGCTTAAAAACTTTAATTCGACGTTTCCGGACGCCACAATGATTAGTGTTGGAATTTTCGAAGTCATCGTTTCAACTCATCAATCTTTAATTGATTTGCTATTTGCTTTCGTTTTGTTGCACTTTATTCAATACATGTTCACCCATTTACTTCAGCTGGACCAACTTCATTGAATTTCATTTTGTCGTATCATTGAAAACGTCACGGCAGAAGTTCACCGCTGGCGACAGACGAAGCTTGTTCAATGCAGCTTATCTATGCATTCATTCTGTCAATCCATCCATTACCGGCATAACCTAACATAAGCCTGTTTTGTATTGCCTCCGTCGATGGTTAACACTTATTTGCTTTCATATTTTATTCATAAAAATGGATGATGAATGTTTTGAAATAGTTGAAGTCATTAAGAGACGTGGAGCACATTGTAAAATATTCCTATGTACCACATAAGTAACATGATGGCTCTGATCTTTGGACTTTGGGAAGAGTAGGTTCGGATTATATTTCCATTCAGGCAGCTAATCGATAGTAGTTGGTGGTATACTTGTATGGTTTATTAATTCTATTCGAATTTATACTTGTCATTTTATAGATTTCTAAAATTCTGCTCCAAAATAAATTATTTGAGGAAAGTAAATTGTATCATGTCATGCTCATCCGAAACGATTTGGGCTTCAATATCTGATAATAGGCCAAGTTACTTTGAGAAATTCATTTTTGGTAACTTTGACTTTGTTGTAGACATTCAGTCTTATTAGACAAATATTGTAGTAACCTCGCCCTCATTGTGGAACAGTAGGTATAAACTAGGACAAAAAATGCCCAGGCAACTTAATTGATGCCAAAATAGGTAATGTAGAGTGTAAAGTAGACCTGTTTACCGACTTGTTTAATCCCTGACTATGTGAACATACATGAGGTAATAATTAGGTTATTATTTACTAGAAAGTATTCCCTGAAAGTTCAAGTATTTTGAACACATGTTGCTGGTCACCTTTAGGTGAAATTTAACCTAATGAATAACTCTATTGACCCACGGGGCTGTGAAGGTATATTTGATGTTCATAACAAGTCATTTCATACCATTAGGTTTATGGTTTCTGAAGGAGATTCGGTGGTCTTAATTACGATTTTTATAACTCGAATTATAACTTCAGAGTTAGTTGGTAGTTGGAGGTAGAATATTTGGTCAGGAATAGGTGAATTCGAACTTTTCGGAGCCATGTTCCTTGGGTATATATATATATATATATATATATATATATATATATATATATATATATCATGTTACTCATCAAATCTCTTGGAGTCTTCGGAGGGCGGTTAAACAGGTGAGCAAAGCAATAATCGTGGCCTACACGCAGAGCTGTCTTAAACAAACAACAAGCAACGGAAAAACAACACAGTCTGGTAGATTGAACACCTGGAATTTCTCAGAAAGGAGGTGTAGTGTCTATTCAACAAAGCATAATCCAACCAAAACTGGACAGAATGTGAAATTACACTGTCACAGTACAACAAATAAGTAAGACAAGTAAAATGACAATCGCGAAAGAAGTCCTGCGGAGAAGTATTAGATTCTTCCATATGCTCCAGAATTCACAGGGAATATACAGTTGAAACAGGAATTCACAAGGAATATACAGTTGAAACAAGTAGGTTTTCCGAAGAATAACGACGATACCCATAGAGCTAAGTTCAAAGAGAAACTGTCAAGACTCAAAGAGACACAAAAATCCTAAATGAGCCGATATTAGTGAACAGCCTGCAGGGCATACCGGAAAGGCAAATTGCCTTGGATTGGAGGCTAGCCACATAAATATCGGGCCAAATAAAACCAGGTTGGCTGATAATTAATACTATATGAATGTCCTGGAGAAGACGGAATTACTACAAAAGGGACAGAAAATACTAATTCCACACTGATGTCACATACCCAAGGCTTGCATATCAACGCGATATATCTATTGGGTGGCAAAAACGAAAAGTTAGATCAAAATCGGAAGGATAAATGACATGGAGCCCAAGTCATACGGTTTAATCAGCCCTATGTTTTTCTTGCTTAAAATGCCAGGAATATTAATAGACAAATACATAAGAGAAAGGGTATAATGAACAAATGCCAATATGCGTATCAATCAGAAAAGTCGACAGATTTCCCGCTCGATAACCTAAACAGGCTACTAACAAAATTCCCTTGAAGTCAAACCTCGCTTTCACTCTGACAAACAGACCTAAATACAATCTGTGACCACCGTGGTGACGGATTCATGGCAGCGGGGCCTCGAAAGAAACGGTGCCGCAATGGAGCCTCCGAGAAACACTGGATAATCTCGGAGTAATCAGCCTTTCCACTCACTCACTCGTAGGAACAAATGACTACTGAGCCTAAATACCAATGGGGAATGGTGACAACTCTTCGCTTTCTCGTTTTTTCTCGGGGCACTGAAGAGGATGTGATTCCGAGCGTTCTACAAGATCGGAAGTCCTCTTTCGAGGTGCTGAACAAATGATAGGGATTCTATGTTGCACAGTTGCTAACAGGAACCTCGAAGGGACCGTTGATCTGGAACCATGGATATGAAATGGTGAAACAAAAGATTTGGGAGGAGCTATTGTGTAGCAGATCAATTGAAATATCCCGAACCTGCAATCTTATCAGGTAGAATTCAATGGACCAGAAGTGTCATCATCGGAGATCATGGCCAGACGAGCCTGCGTGGTGGAGGTTTTAGTAGGTGAATCTGACTCAGGGACAACCGCAAGGTGTCCTTGAAAGATTTTCTCCACCTTCCAAAGAAACATACCAACGATATTGGTCTAAGAAAAAGCCGAACGGAGGATATAAAGAAAACCAGAGGGTAAGTATAAGTGTACTCATACATATACCCTTTCCTGGATCCAAGGTCGCTCAATTTTTTCCAAGACTACAGCGGTTATCCTGTCTGGAAATTACAGGAAAACCTTCCGCCACTGCACTTGTGTGTAATGATGGAAGCGGCATTAAATGCCTTCAGACTGCACCAGACATCGAATTCGAAAGCTGTAAATGTGATTAGGCATCTGAAGATTCTGGAAAATATTCTCCTAGAATCTAGGACAAGCCATCATACATTATGCCAGCTAGGCACGACTTCGAAGTTAATTATGAAATGATTATGAGCAACCACCATATATTAACCACGAACAGGCCTCAATAAGGAAGGGATGCCATTGGTTTGGTATACTGATGGATCCAAGATGGACAAACGGGCTGGAGTGGGAGTAACGAGTCATAGTTTCAGTCTCTCAAAACCGCTAGGCAAAGCCTCATCCATTTTTCAAGCGCAAATCCATGCTTCAGAAATTTACGCCCCAGACTGCCTTGCGAGAGGCTCCAGGGGGACAAAAATTGATGTTAAAATTAATTATAAAAAGATACTTTCGGTTCGGGAAACACTGATTCGTCTTATTAACCCAAAACATTCATTCGGACAATTTCATCAGGCAAAGTGACCTACTTGTCATTACTTTGACCACTTTATAATGTTGCTCTGGAGAGTCTCATGTTGTTTATAAATGTAGACACACTTAATTCAAATTTATTCCTACAAAAATATTTAAGGCTAACAGCTGGCTACGGAAATGGAAAATGATGGGGAAAAAAGAATTCTTCACATATAAACCTTCCTTACCAAATGACAAGCATGTAGCTCTTCAGGCAGAAGTCAGCCCCGGGGTGGGAAGCGGAGGAGGGCGATCAAACGCGTTGAGTTTAATTATTTCAGCACTCAGTAAACTTTAAACACTTTACTAATTCGAGATAGCCTAGTAGTTCACGTGCTTTTGAATTACAATTATCCGGGTTCGATCCCGAGCTGTTTCACGCAACATTTTATTCAATTTTCTATTGCACTCAAATCAACCACAAAACTCCATAAGTCACCAAAACATATTACCCCGGAATGTTCACCCTCACAACCCCTTAAAACACAAAACAGCATTTTCACAGAGCATGACTTGCTCCGCAGCGGCCGACAGCTGCAGACAATTTCTCTGAAGCTGTTTTTTTTACGTACTTTTCCCAGAAAATAGCTCCAATTTGTCGAACGAAAGTATTATGCGTAAATTTCAATTGTTCTATTATGATCAAATTGCAGATCTTTCTCATAAGCGAATAGCAGGAAGGAATATATGGCTTTATTTGACTTGAGATAATTTATTTTCATATAGGGTATCGCAAAACATCGAGAGGCGACCTCCTACTGCCTCTTTACGGGGGCTTACGGGATGTTTTCTCATTTTATGTCTGAAATACAGAATGAAATGCATTGTAAATTCATGATTATGATTATGAGATGACCATACTTAATAGATAATAAATATATTTTGAATTTGAATTTGGTCAAACGCGTATTATTTTTATCGAACTGAAATAGTTGAGTGCAGCTCAGAAATTTTGTGTAGTATTGCGTAAAATTAGTCTAGGTCGGGGATTAGACGTTGCCAGAAAACGGTGAAGTTGTGAGAAAATTTCAATGGCAAGGTCCAGGTCTGGCGATTTAGTTTTCACATTATTTTTGGCTCAATAAAGCTGTACATAAATTGCCAGAAGGCAGAATTATGGGTGTATAAAAAATAATAATATCGCCAGAAGTTGCTGTAGAAGTCAAACATTTTTTTTAATTTTAAATAATTTTATGCAGTTTTTTCAATTTGTCTTTATATCATCTGAACTTTTAATGAATTATTGAATAATTATGAGTAGAAATGAAGGATGAGTATAGATAATAGAGAAGTATAAATAATTACATTAGTTAGAATCTTGCGTTAACTAAATTTTTTATATATTACTTGAAAAATTATGTATTTTCACTACAGGGTAAAAATAGGAAATTTTGAATTTTTTTTACTATAGTATTACTTTTAAATTGAATTGGCCAGTCCAGAAAAAGACCTATATATTTCAACAGGTCAAATTTTAAAAGTAATATATAAAAATCTTATTAATAAAATATTTCCATATTCAACTAAAAGAGACATTAGAAATCCACCCACCTCTTCCATTTCCACATCAAACCCTGAAACTAATTCTTACTCACCCTCAGCAAAATCAAAAGGGTACGGTTAGTTCAAGCTGATCTAAGTACTGAAAATAAAATATATTATTGAACTTTGTTAAACTCACTAATCCTTTATCTTGAAATGATAAATTGAAATGGGAATAAAATCAAAGCTGAACTCTCCTAGTAAGAAATTGTTCGAGCTACAGAATGCCCGATAAAGAATAATTTGAATTGAAAGATCATGTGGCTAACATGCTCTCAATCTAGAAATACATAAATATAGCAATAAAGATGCATAGTACCAGTTATAAAAGGTACACGAAATCATGAAAATAAAGCCAAAAATAAATAGGCACAGAAAAAAAATAATATAAACTAAAATTAGATATTGAAGAAAAAGTTTGCTCCTTAGAAAATTATCCATTAGCATTAGGAAAAGGTTGAATTTGACCCGAAATCTCACTTGATTGAGCCCTTCACGAATTTGAATATAGCCCAAAACGTTACCTTCACATTACAAAGAAGAATACAATTTTTCGTACTTACTAACATTACTATAATAAATACAGTTTCAATCCTCCCTGGATTTTTCAGCCAAACAGAAAGAATATATGTACTTTTTTTATTTCTTTTCATAGCCTATAGGGTTTTTGATGCATCTCCTCCACTAAGCATTCTGCAATTGCGTTGAGTAACAGTATAAATGATGAGAAAACAAATTGACAAAACTACTCCTTATTATTCAAATTTTAAAGAATTGCTTTCCGTTTTACCAACTTTTGGCGATATTATCATCATTTACCTTCTGGCCATTGACATCCAGATTTTTCAAGTTATAAATAATATAGAAACAAAATAACCAGAACTACACATTGACTGATTTGTTGAAAATATGAACAGGATGTTCATAAAATCAGATGTGGAATCATCTGCGACTGAAAGATAAACTTTAGTCACTACCTTCCATCGTCAAGATAACCTCTTGTGGGGTAGTCATGTTGAAAAGGGAAACATTCTCAATTAAATATTGAATAGAAAGATTTTTCTGTGAATTGAAAAATCCAGAAAAATCCACGATAAAAATGAAGTAGTTTTTTGTGAATGTCTAACAGAAAACAACTACTTCCCCGGGGAAGTAGTTGTTTTCTGTTAGACATTCACAAAAAATAACTTCATTTTTATCGTGGAGTTTTCAATTCACAGAAAAATCTTTCTATTCAATATTCAATTGAGAATGTTTCCCTTTTCTACACATTGTCATTAAAATTTGAAAAATTTTCTCACAACTTAATGTTTGGCAACGTTTTATCCCTGACCTAGACTGGCAATAATTTTACGCAATTTCTACAGTTAAAAATCATAACTAAATAAATTTCAGAGCTGCACCCAAATATTTTATTTTGATTGAAAATTACCGCGGTTGAACAAATTTAAATTAAAAATATATTCATTATCTATTCAGTACGGTATTGCATTTCATTATGTATTTCTAAGATACAATGGGGAAACGCCCCGTACGCCCCCGTGAAGAGGAGGTTGCCTCGCATTATTTTGCGATACCTAATTTAAAAATAAATTATTTCAAGTCAAATAAAGGTATTTATTTTTATCTGCTATTCGCTTATGAGAAAAAATCTGTGATTTGATCATAATAGAACAATTGAAATCTACGAATAATACTTTCGTTCGACAAATTAGAGCTATTTCCTGGAAAAAGTACATCCAAAAACCAGGTTCAGAAAAATTTTCAGCAGCCTTCGGCCGCTGTGGAGCAAGTCATGCTCTCTGAAAATGCTGTTTTGTGGGGTCGTGAGGGTGAATGTGCTGGGGTGATATGTTTTGGTGACTCATGAAGTTTTGTGGTTGATTCGAGTGTGTTAGAAAATTGAAAAAAAAGGTTACGTGAACCAAACCCGGATCTTTGTTGTTTGAAAGCAAACGCTCATCTACGTGAGCTACTAGAATAACTTTAATTATTAAACTATTTGAAGTTATCTGAGCGCTGGGAGGACTAAGGTCAACGAGTTCGATCACCCGCCCTCGCTTTCCACCCGGGACTGACTAGTAAGGAAGGTTACTATGTAAAAATTTACCTTGCACCTTATCATTTTTTATTTTCGTAGCCAGCTCTTCATCTATATATCCCATTGGCAATCGAGCAGTACTTGAAGCTCCAAATTAACTTGGGATTGAATATTTTTCCTGAAATAACTGGTTATGAGTTACCAGGTCACTCTGATGTGGGTGCCAGGTCATAAGGAAATCAAAAGCAATAAGGAAGCAGACGACTACGCTTAGGGGCGAACACTGAATTTCATGGATCATAATCCTTCTGTGATCTTTCCAGAGCCCATCGAAACTCTTCCTCAAGTTTCGGTGCTGGAAAGCTGATCGAATAAGAATAAGGAACACTGGAAAATTGTTTCAGGACAAAGACGAACAGAAAGGTTTCTGAGCCCATCGCCAAGGAAAGCTTAACAGCTTCACGAGTTGGACAATAAAGACTTGAAACTAGTAGTGGGACTGCTTACTAAACTCAAAAAAATTTATAGATCAGACAGTGAACTGTTTTGTTGTTGCGAGAACTCCGCTGAAACTGCAGAACACCTGCTTTGCAATTGCCAAGCACTGTTTCATTAACTTCCTCAGATATCAGGACCTCAGCTCCCAAGAAACTGATATACTTCGCAAGGAGTCTCGAAATCCTCGACCTTGAATAGATGAACTGTAAGGTACAACAAATCTTAATGGGTAGATGTACGGAGACGCTGAAGAGCTTTATCGACCCGCTTTGAATCAACAACAGTCCCCTTTAGCGCAGGCAGGGAAAGTCCACAAGGAGGGGTGCTTCCTCTCCTAATATGGGCCATCATAATAAAATAATGTCTGGGAAAGCCAACGTCAAAAGGCATACATTACTAAGGAAATTATGATGATCTTGCAATCATCACTAGGAGCGAATTTTCAAGAACAGGTTCGAAGTCAACACAAACTACTCTGAATATATGAGTGGGGGCAAAGAGAGAGAGAACTAACTGTGAACTCTCACAAAACTTCTATAGTATCGTACACAAAAAAGGGATGAACTGTGAAACCTCCACTACTGAGGAGTTATTTTTGATCAAAAGTTGATATGGAATCAACACATATACGAAAAGAACTGGAGGCTGCAACCTGAAATGACCATATAGCCAGGGTGATCAGACCCATAGTAGCGCATATGGTTCGGTGATATGGTGGCCAAAGACTAAGCAGGCTGGTACGATCCGACGGCTCCTGCGGTATCCAAAGATATGCCTGGGAGCCACTGGAGACATGAGGAGCACCTCAGCCGCCCTAGAAGTCTCGCTGAACCGGAGATGACTGGGAAAAAATAAACAGTAGCACATGTACAGCATACTTATGTTCAAAGACTCATTTCTATACAAAAGTATGCTTGCTTCAAATCGATATAAATTTGAAAAAATAGTATTCCTATTTGATCAACTTATTCATCTTTAATTCCGCCGATCACAAGGTCATAGACGGGAGAAAGTATGTGAACTGTCTGTCAGGACAATATGAAGTAAATATCTTGTTTTATTTTATTTCAATATCTGGGAGGAGTTAGTTCTAATCTAAACATAACGGCACTGGCGAGGAGGAATTGAGTTGCAATATCAACTCATCTTGCTAGTGGTGAAAAATCAAAGCATCCAAATATTGTTTCCGTAGCAGTATCTGTACAATAGGGGAATGCCGCCCATTTTTATCCTCTTATCTAAGGATGTTGGAGAAATAGTCAAGTTGATAACGTTGACCAATTTTATAGTTTTTCTTCAATGGATCCAACCACTCTCATGTGAGCTTAGGTAATATACCACACACGTGACTTTACCACACATGTGTATTCTGAAATAGGGCAAATTTGAGATTTATAAATGACCCGAAAGAAGAAATCTAGTTTTTCTGAAGATGTTTCCGCGATATAATCTAACGTTTTCTTGCCATATGAGATCCTCATCTTCAGTTTGGGCATATATATTCATGATTCTGCACCTTCTCATGTTTTTGAACTATTTGTAGAGCAGGCAAATTCAGCAACAATTGTCATGCCATGTCTGTTTTGTTTGTTCCGTAATGTTTAGTAAAATTCCTTCTAGAAAATGTGTTTCTCAATACTTCCAGTCTTCCTGATGATCGTGGCAGCGTGAAATAGGTTTATCGACAAAAATGTATTGAAGATCTAGTGAATACGATGCAACTATTGCATCAATGTTACATGATTGCTGGTGAGTAGTCCTCTTTGGAAAAATAGTTATTCTGTATGATGTTCTGTGACCTTGCTGGTTGATGTAGTTTGGAGTTGGTTGGGAGAAGGTCAAAATAACTAAAACCACTATGGTCCTGTTGCCGACGTTTCGACTTTCATAAAGTCATCCTCGGGGCACTACAAAGGGGATTGTGATTTTTACTCAAAATGAATAATAGTGGATTGTAAGATAGATGGTGAAATATGCAAAATAGCCAGTAAATTACATACATTGTAAATAGCTTTGAATTGACGTGTATAAAACTATAAAATGAAAAATATAAAAATAATATAAACAGAACAAAATGTGACAACAACAGGATACTCACAAGAACAGTAGGTTCGTTGTCGTAATGAACATTTTTGAAGGGACATTTACTTATACACATTTTGTATTCCTTTTGTATACACATACAATTCATGTGTTTCGGTGAATAATGTGGGAATTTATTTTTGAATGAAGGGATCCAGTGTGGATTGAAAGAGGCTGGTTTTTTCCTGATTCGTGATTTCTTCCGACTATTCACTGATAAGGTATGTGTATCAATATATATATATATATATATATATATATATATATATATATATATATATATATATATATATATATATATATATATATATATATCAATAATCAATGAGTTTGGTAGAAATTGGGTATCTGTTTCTTATTAGTTTTTTATATGTATTGTATAGCTCTTTTTCTATAGTTCTGATGTTTTCCAATAATTTCTGTATTTTCGAAATCGAAATTGTGTAGATTTTCGTATGAATGTTCTGCCAGACCTTTTTTATTTGCTGTTTTCATGAGGTTTTCAGGTCTCATGCTCCGTTTATGTTCAGAAAATCTAGTTTTTAGATTAAAAAATTATCCTTTGAATTACCATTTTTCAGGCGCCATGTAGATGACATTATCACCTGTGTACCCATAGACAAAGTAGACAAAATCCAACAAGTTTTCAATAACTACCACCGACGCCTCCAATTCACAGTCGAAAGAGACAAAAAATGACCCATTACGTTTTTAAGATATCTTAATAATAAGAACAAAAAAAACCAAAATTATCATAGATTGGTATCTTCTATGAGATATTCTTAAACTTCTATTCTCAACACTCTTTCACACAAAAAATAACAATATCCTTAATTTTAAATACAGGGCTAAACAACTTTCACATCCATCTCTCCAACATAAAAACCTTCAAGCAATCACAATATACCTCTTAAAGAACAATTATCAAAGAAAATTGATAAATAAGATGAAAACAGAAACGTTAGATCACCAAAAGAAAATGAGTTCTACCGCAAAATCCCATACATCTCGGGCCTTTCAGAAAAGATAAAGAGAACCTTTCAATATTGCATTCAAAAACGAGAACACGGTTGCAAAGTACTTCACCAAGTTGAAATCAAAAACCCCAAATGAACTAGGAAGCAACATAATCTACAAAATACCTTGTGCAGAATGCACCAAAGTTTACATTGGACAGACAGGACGATATCTACAAACTTGATTATCCGAACATAAACAGAGCATAAGGCCTGGAAACCTCATAAAACAGCAAATAGAACAGGCCTAGCAGAACATTCATGCGAAAACCTCCATAATTTCCACTTCGAAAATACAGAAATTATTAGAAATCAACAGAACTATAGAAAAAGAGGTATACAAGTGATGGTTAACATTGAAAAACACAAAAACAATACTAATAAAAAACAGATACCTAATTTCTACCAAACTCTTATACGTAACCAAATTGAAAGCACCACAACAATGCACGCCTACGATACACATACCTGATCAGTGAATAGTCGGAAGAAATCACGAATCAAGAAAAAACCAGCCTCTTTCGAACTACACTGTATGCCTTCATTCAGAAAGAAACTCTCAAGTTATTAACCGAAACACATGAATTGTCTGTGTATACAAAGGGAATCCGAAATGAGTATGTAAATGTCCCTTCAACAATTTTTATTACGAACCTACTGTTCTTGTGAGTATCCTGTTGTTGTCTGCATTTTCTTCTGTTTATATCGTTTTTATATTTTTGATTTTATAATTTTATCCACGTCAATTTAGAGCTATTCACAATGTATGTAATTTACTAGCTTTTCTGCATTTTTTACCATGTATCTTACTGATTTACCCTATTATTCATTTTGAGAAATAATCGCAATATCCTTTGTAGTGCCTTGAGGAAGACTTTATAAACTACATGAAATAGTTATTAGTTGCCTCATTAATCTATGTATACAAGTTCTTAATTAAGACTGGGATAGAAAATCAAATAACTAACTAAATGAAAATGCAAATTTTTTATTTCAGATTTTTTCTGCAGAGTTGGGGTACTTTCACAAAGTCTATCAGATGAAGTTCAATGTTCAGCGGGGCTTCAGCTGAGGAAGAAGATGCTTACTTTTAGACTTCTGAGTAAAAAAAAATCTCAATCAAATATGAGAATGTTTTCCTTTTCAACATGAATACCTCTCAAGGGGTTATCCTGAACGATGAGAAATAGTGGATAAAGTTTATTTTTCAGTCTCAGATGATTCCACATTTGATTTTATGAACACCCTGTTCATACTATCAAACAAATCACTCTTAGAGATTTTTCTGTATTCTTAGGTTGGTAGCAGTAAACCAATATTTCGAGTACTAGAGAATGATTGGAGGTGAATGTAGAAGTAAAATGAAGACTAAAATCCATGAGTATTTCTCTGATATTCAAATCTGAACAAATTATCAGATGATGAAGAAAATTCCGTATGCTTCAATTGTATTCAATAATATAGAGATCCTGATGACTTGATTTTTTTCCAAACAAAAACTTGACACGTTTTTTTGATCATCCGTCATGTATTTTTCGATAGGCACAAGCTTTGATCAGGATGATTCTTCGAGAAATATGAAGTAGCACTGTCGTTATAGGATTTTGAAAAGACATGTATCGCAAACATTTCATGCATACAAAAGATCCTCCTCTTTTTGAGCTGATCTGTATATGTATTTTTCTTTGCCTGCTAATTTTGATCCTGGAAACAGTGGGTCAGAAATAGCCGAAGAAAATTTAATTTTCAAAAATAGTCAACGCGAATCAATAGTCACGATAATTCTCAACACTTTCATCAAATTTCCTAATAACCGATACCAATATCCATATGAAAATCAATATCAATACAAATATCAATTCTAATATCAATGCGAATTCAGGAATAAAAAATCAAATGTACGTTTCCCAAGTTTGGTTGTATACTCCTAGAAATGATCCCCAAATTTGTTGGTTATCTTTTAAAGCTGTCCTTTTTTTTGGAAATAGGAAAGACAATCCTAAGCATTTTTCTAGCCAACTCAAATTGTGTTCGGAATATCATTATAACATATAAAATATATGAAAAATGTACAGGACAGGCCAGCTCAGTGTGAAGTATTTGTATTGACAGGGATTGAAAATCGGTCGCCTATTTCGGTGACCAGAGAGATGAAAATGAATTGTTATCTACTCTTGAAAATTCCCTCTAAATTGATGTCTATTTATTTGTATTATTGAAAAAATTAAAGTGTAAAAAAAATCGATACTCATACTTTGAGAACATTCCTGAACGTTTCGAAATAATCCTCAGAGTCGACTATTTATGCAATGAAACCCTCAAGTGGTTATAGTATGGTTATGGTAATTGTAGGTGGTGACAGATGCACTACGTCCTGATCTAGTGTGCCTCTCCTCCTTCTGATGTAGCAGCCCTACGAGCCTCAAATCCCTGAGAGATTTATTCATATTTTCCCACTGTCAGCTGGTATAACATCAAGTTCCTCAATCTTGTCAATGTACACTCCACCAGAATGTGGAGAGGTCTAGTTTTTCTTCGAAGAATCTGCAGGTGTTGTTTTTTTCTGTGCCTTGCTTCCTGAGGTATTCTCTGAGTTTGCATTGCTGTGTTAGAGATTGAGGATTATTGCGTTTTCATATATTATAATTTTGATAGATCATCCAGGTATGCACATTTTGAACCACTACATAGTCTACATTTTTTTTCCGAAATGATCACTGCCAGCCCAAAATCTCAATTATTGCATATGCCAAAAATTATATGAGTTCCGATATTCCAAAAATAAAGTGGATCAATCCAAAATCAGTCCATCCCAAAAATCCAATTGTGAGCCAAATATTCGACCAATCATGCCTCACAATCCAAACTGTTGATCTTAAAATGCATCCTTTTTTTTCAAGACACCCTCCTCTAGCACGTATTCCTACAATCCTATCCGCGAGGCCAAATGAATATTCAAACTAGACTTGTCCACAACCAACATTTTACACTATGTTGAGTTTCTGATAGCGCCATTTATTCCCAATAACCAAAACCACCAAAATCATCCATCCGAAACCAACCCTCCTGAGTTGAATTTCACATGCAACAAGTGTAAACCGTAGTCAATCAAACCAACCCATATGTTGTAACAAAACAAAGCTCCGATAGTGAACAAGAATATGCCAAAAATATAGTTTTCAATAACCCACGAATACCTCAAACTGACGCAAATCTCGCAGACAACAAACATTTTCAGAAGAACTGACCCAAAGGAGAGATACCATAGAAGTTGTTCATTCAACTTCCGATCGAAATATATGAAAATTGCAAATCCTCCGCTCGAATTACCAATTAACACTGATGCAACAAAATGCTTTCTGAACCCTGATATCGCTGAAAATTATATTGCAAATCACATAAGCAGGAAATGATTCACGATCAGTTCGATATTTCAAACTGTCACAAAAAATGTTTAGAAATTTCCGCCTTTCAGCCATTCACACATTTCATACCGGCATGAAATCGATTTTTACCAGTTCAAATTCAATTCAAATAATTTTTTATATACTTTTCGCATGCTAAACCTTGGAAAACAATATCAAGAACAGCCAAAACAGCACTTTTTCTGTCACATTGTGAAAGTAATGGAAAGTTGTTTTTGTGCATGTGAATTGGATGGTAGTAATAATAAAAAATCCAGTAAGTTCCTCTAATTGCGACATCATTTTTGCCGGAACCGAAATTTTCAACTACCAAATTTGCGAATGTCCGACAACATTTCGGAGTGGCTGTGCTCCAGTCAATAACCACAGAGGAAAGAGAAAAAACCTCTATGGATCTATTCCCGTCAAAGTCTTTTTCAATTCCATCTAATTTGGAATCTATAAGTTACTTTTTAATGAAAAACTAAGAATTGGGTTGTGGTATGGAATTCTCCGATTCGATTGTTTCACCATGGTTCACTTAGCAATAAAAATACTCAGAAAATTATCCCTATGAAATGAAGTTCTTTCCGTTTCTGCATATTTCCAATAATAAGATCGAAAAAAAAAAATCGGAAAACGTAAAAAAACCTAATTTTTTGGCAATTTCATTTTGCTTATTCACCAAGGCATTCTGGAAGTTGGGTATACCATTTTACTGATGGCTGGATGTCTCTAACCATTTTTGAGATACCTTTAGTGAAAAGCGAATTCGCAACAGCCTGTATAGTCTGAGAAACTTTTATCCAAATTAAGGGGACACATATTTTACACCGATATTTTTTTCCAATTTTGTGAAGTGATAACTGAACCTGATATGAATGCGTCATGTATGTACTATTTCTGAAAATATTCCTATTGAAGGCATCAATTCGTATTGAAGGCATTAATGGTGAAAAGAAAAACTACATAGAATAATTATGCCAATTCTTCTCAGATACTTTCCACAGAGAAAACACTCCCTTGACCCTTCATCATCCAAATTGAACATCTTATGAAAATCACCGACGAAATTCCAATATACTCGAAATCTTATCGCTTTCAGATTAACAGACGTTCCAACGGCATCATTCGTCCTAGCGATTCTCCTTGGTTCTCAAAAAAAAAATCTGGCACTTTTGGTAAGGGGAAGTGACTAATTCTCTAGAACATATCTGATATTCTAAATAAACTTGGCCGATACCAAATATTTTTGGCACTTGATCTGGCTAATGGATTCCATCAAATCGAAAAATAAATTTTGGCTTGAGAAATTTGACTAACAATTTATTCACAGAAAAAACAACAATTCGAATGCAGATGAACCATCAAGATTCGAACTTCACTTGAATATAACGAAAAAACATTAAATTTTAATATATATTCAGAAATACAATGAAACCCTATTTCCGATGATTAATGACCATCTATCAGTAGGAAACCTGATAATAGATCTTCCACCAGTCAAGCAGCAGCAGCAGCAGCAACCCTGACCATGAACTTGAGAGACAAACCAATCTATTTCTATTCCAAGTTATGTTCAGGATAGTTGTTCAAAGATCCTCTGAGGGAAATCAAAATATATTCGGCAATATATTTCGTCGAACCCGTTGGATCATTCATGTGATCGATCAATATTTTCAAAATCAAATTGTTGAAATAATATGGGGTACCGAAGCAAACCCATTTTATTTCCAAAACGACAACCCTCACAAAAAGTGAACTCGAAATTAGAAACACTCATCTTTGGTATGTCAGCAATCCAAATTCGAACGTCCTCATCGTCTGATCACTCTATTACTTTTTCGACATGAAAGATTACTTCAAATATCATGGGGATGTTGAAACAAACGTTGATACTATAGGAGAAAAACCATGATTGTTTGAAAACACCGCCAGACACCTTTTTGGTGTATTCAGTTTCATTACTCAGGTTTATTAACAATTAAGTGCAGATTTTTTTAAATATCCGTAGAAAAAATTCATTTGGAATTCCGATCATTTTATTCAGTTCATATTTTTCATGCAATCTTTTGAAACGCTTCCGTGGAAAATATTAACCTTAAATCATTACTAGGGCTTTCTCATTTGACAAATTATTCAGCAATGGATTGAATGTTGTAGTGATTCCGCTCCTCCGATTTGAAATATAAAATATCAAAGGTAAAATGTTGTTTGATTACTTCACTTTTTTCGAACTAAGTTATTGCAATTTATAAACAAATATACACGCAGATCCGAATTGTTGCTTTGAAAAATACGATTTCAGAGATCATGGTATTTGAGTGAGATAGCACAATAAAGGCCGTTACAAAGTCAGTTCTTCCTAAAGGGATCTCAGAAACGGTAAGATATATAGTATCGATTGGATTTGGACAGAATTGCAGAATTCCTTGCTGAATCAAATAACCAAAAATTATTTAGAATATATATTTTCTTTTTTTACTATAACTATAGCACAGTTTTAATTTCTCCATCAATTTCAGTTTTTTTATGGAGACATGCATTACAGTTTTCAGTAGACCTTTCACACCTGTTGGAGTTTTATAACGTTACTGTTCATACGATATATCATCATGGTTGTAAAGCATTTTGACTACTCTTTCTCGGCTAACTGATTTGTGTAATGAAAATTAAAAGCATTTTGACTACTCTTTCTCGGCTAACTGATTTATGTAATGAAAATTAAAGTCTGACTGACAATATGACTCTTTACTTTCAGAACCATCAAAATTGACACAAAAAAATAAATTTTTACAAAACAAAAACAGCATGACGACTCAACATTTCTTAGCCCTCCAAAATAGGACATTTAGTCAGCATCTTTTCTCAATTTGGAGCGGCCTTTCAAAAATTCCATTCTTCATTTTAACTTCCAAGAGTTTTCAATCATATTATTATGCAATGAAATATTGTTCTGTTCTCGTCAGAATATGGTTGATCACTAGATCAAGAAAGCAGTTACTTTTTAATGAAAAATTAGGAATTGAGTGGTGGTATGGAATTCTCCGATTCGATTGTTTCACCATGGTTTACTTAGGAATAGAAATGCTCAGAAAATTATCCCTGTGATATGGAGTTCTTTCCGTTTCTGCATATCTCCAATAAGAGGATCGGAAAAAAACAAATATTCGGAAAACGAAAAAAAAAAACAAATTTTTTGGCAATTTCATTCTGCTTATTCAGCAAGGCATTCCGGAAGTTGGCTATACCATTTTACTCATGGCTGGATGTCTCCAACCATTTTTGAGATACCTTTGGTGAGAAGCGAATTCGCAACAGCCTGTATAGTCTGAGAAACTTTTATCCAAATTAAAGTGACAAATATTTTACACCTATATTTTTTTCCAATTTTGTGAAGTGACAACTGAACGTCATGAAAGGTCGCAATAATTTTTTTCTGCAAATAAGTGAAACGTTGCCACCTCCGAAAACGGAGGACCCAACTTATATCAGGTGACAGACTGGGAGTTTCCGTTTTTGAGATTCATGATCATTTGGCCAAATTGAAATAACATATTTTTCATTAATTTGATCCAATTTTCGGTATAGTCTGGAAACTTCATAAGGGTTCTCTTAGGGAGAGGTAGGTATATATATATATATATATATATATATATATATATTATATATATATATATATATATATACGGTATAAGTGGGCCTCCGGCCTTGTTAATTTTGAGGTTCACTGAGACTCCGATGTCACCGAGCCTCCGATATACGGACGCCCGGTAACCACCCTTTAAAAAATGTCGCATACGACATGTAACATAGTAACAATGTTATGATCAATCCTTTAAACAAAAGAATTCAAACTTGCCACTGGGTATCATCCACTATTCAACGTCACTGATAGATAAGACAATCAGTTTTATTTTACTACCGAAAACGAATCCCTAATTCTAACACCCGTCCAAAGTAAATAACACAAACAAGGCCATTAAAAACAATCCCGATAACCGACAGGCACACCCCCGTTAAAATACTCTTAACCACAACCCGAACTACCTTCAGGCAGTAAAATATTATCCAATTATAACATAAGATAAGCGAGAACGGGTTAGACAAACAAGACCCTTATCAGTTTTACGATGTCACCTCGTTAAAATACTCATAAAACACACTAAGTCCCGCCCCAGCTTCCGATCGAAGATATTATAAAAGGCAACGAGAGCATAAAGAGTTAAGTTCGTTCATAACAGTAGTCCGTGGAGTAATCACGTCTATCATACGTGAAGAAATATAGTATGCATTCATATTAGTACCAGTGAAAAATGTCACGAGAAATAAAATGTTTCCACGGGTAAAAACCATCTCGATTAAAAAGATACTAACATGGCATCCTTTTAACTAGAGTCAGTGTAAAAAAAAAAAACAATATTTCACCGCATAATTACGGACAATTCTAATCACTCTAACAATAGTTCATTTCATGCGTCGTAAACACAAAAGTACTCCAGTCGAAATTACTTTTCCAGTGTTGTGCGTTCTCTCGATCGAATGATGTTTCTTTGCTGATGTCCATAAAAATGAGCAAATAATTCAACCTGTAACATGATCCGGTAACGAACCATGACAAGCGTCTAAGATAATAAATCCGGTTAATCGTGAAACTCTTCGAGTGCGACCCAAGGAAGGCAACTGGACAATTCGACCTAGGTAATGAATTCCTATTATTGAAATTAATGTTTTGGTTTTTCCTATTACTATTATATGCTTTTCTTAATACACATGTTATGCATACATATATCTCCCATAAAAAGAAACATTGTCGAGAGGTACTAATCCATGGTCATTTGCCTTTAAGTTCACAATCCATGGTACCGAGAAATCACAAGTAAAATTGGGCATGTTGTTACCAATATCAAATGTTTTCTTTGTGTTCTTATTTGTTTGTTTATCTATGTCCTATACAATAATTTTGTCACTTTACTTT
This sequence comes from Gonioctena quinquepunctata, assembly GCA_018342105.1. Taxonomy (NCBI): domain Eukaryota; kingdom Metazoa; phylum Arthropoda; class Insecta; order Coleoptera; family Chrysomelidae; genus Gonioctena; species Gonioctena quinquepunctata. Next base: position 317,657 of record JAFIRS010001650.1, read on the forward strand.
TGGTAAAAGGGTTACTTAGTCTATAAAGAGGGGAATGGGTTATACAGGAATGAAAGGAAAGTGCTTATAGACAGTGCAGTCCTTTAGTTTATTTTATTTTCTATCTCCATTATTACCAGTTATTTGGATTATTTCTCGAAAGTTACCACAAAAGTTGCATTCTAAGGATAACAGTGTAATGTGTTTTTTTTTTGTTTTATCTTATGTATAATTTCGTTTTATGAATATAAGTTTTATGATTCCCAGTGCCTTTTTATTGATATAGAGTTCAGCGAACGGTATAT